>JAMPIV010002507.1:0-34986 GCA_024509875.1 Oreohelix idahoensis
CGGTAATCTTTACCTTTAGTACTGTCGAGTATAATTTGTGTATTTTCGTACCATTTAGAGTTAGGGTTGGGGTTAGGTTTAGGGTTAGGGCTGGGTTTGGGGTTACAGTTAGGGTTAACCCTAACCTTAATCCTACCCCTAACTCAATACACATATTATACATACTCGACGGCCCTAAAGGTAAAGATTACCCAACTTTCTACCAATTCTCGAACCAACTCTACTCAACACTCTTTCCATATCTCTACCACAACTCTTTACCCAATTTTCTACCAGATTCTCTATCCAACATTTAACCCAACTCTATGTGTTGACAAAACCCCATACAAAAAAATGCGCAATTAAACACAGACACACACATGCATGCAGGCGCATATACTAATACAAAAGATCTAAAGCCAAATGACTTAAATATACGAAAACACAAACACATACACACACAATACATAGCCACCTGTACGTGAATGCAGAAACACCCACACAACACATCAAAGCCGAAACTCAAACAAATGCATCAGCGCATAACCACTAGTATGGTACAAACATGCACGGGAAAAAAAAAAAGATTACACATACATGTACATAAATGCACATACAAGCAGAAACTAGAGACAGACCTACAGAGAATGAAGACATGGCAAGACCTTGATCTGAGGCAGCGCTGGTCTCGGGCAGATTTAACCTAGTTGACTCGAGTTCCCACCTCCAGATTTGGAGAGAAAAAAAATAAGGAACGAAGATTATTCCAAATTGTACATCAGGAATATATGCTAGAAGACTGTATTAAAATACAATAATATCAATATTTATTAGTTACATGTTGACATAAAACAGTAAATAAATAATACATAAAGGTATGTTTCAGGCACAGGTGAGAAATAAAGACCCAGACTAATTATAGACAACAAAAACTACTATCTGATGTCGAGGGGGCCCAAGCAGAACGCTCCAAATCGGGCATCGCAATTACTAAGGTAGTCCATGATGTGATGAACACGGTACAGGAAAACTTGGTATAAGTTTGTTGAAAGCCTATGCTTCTTTGAGAAGATTTACAAATAAGAGCGCGGATTGGCATAGTAGTTAGAGCGGTTGTTTCTCGAGGCCAGTTATCAGATCCGAAGTCAAGCAGCGTCGCACCCCAATCTACTTAGTTGTAAAAATTGGTACTTGACTCTGCTCTTGAGTTAGGAAAGACAAAGGCAGCGAGGAAGGGATCTAGTCACCTACGTCACGATATTGGACCTAGTATAGGTGAAGTCTCTAACACTTCACTCCGTAACTGCAGTATCTGCTATGAAACTACCTGTGCCTTATTTGAATATACAAATACTCACAAAACACACACAAGGAAACTTAACACTTAACTGTTGTTGTGGACAGAAATTATTTTTCTGCGCAGCTTGGCATGGCACATGTTGATGTCAATGATGGACAGAATTCGGCCAGATTAGCTGCCATAACAGATCTTCAACGGCAGAATATGGCTACAAGGCAAGATGTAGCGCCAGAGAAGATGGATTGAAAATGTCATTCAAGAAAGCGCAAGAACTGGAAGAAAAAAAATGGAAGGGAAAATACTGGAGGTCAAGATTCTGGAATAAAGGGAAGTGTTTCTCATATCTTGGATAAATAATAACGGAGGGCGATAGATGTGTGAGAGAAGTCACAGAAGAAATCCGATCAATCAGTCAATACTCTTGAGCTCCCCAAGGAGCACATGCCGTCAACAAACAAATACCCAGTCATCCTATCACGTGCCGTCAACAAACAAATACCCAGTCATCCTATCACGTGCCGTCAACAAACAAATACCCAGTCATCCTATCACGTGCCGTCAACAAACAAATACCCAGTCATCCTATCACGTGCCGTCAACAAACAAATACCCAGTCATCCTATCACGTGCCTTCAACAAACAAATACCCAGTCATCCTTTCACGTGCCGTCAACAAACAAATACCCATTCTTCAGTTTCATTGGCACCTTCTTGTCTAAGCACCCATTTATATAAGTCTGCCAAGAAGAGATTAGGAATGACCAAAAATATTTAAGTGCCAGTGAACTTAGCGGCGAGAAAAGGCTGGCGGTGTATAAGGCACATTTTGAGGAAACCTTTTGACAGCGTTAAAAGGCAGACCTTGTTCTGGAATCGCCAGGGTGAGAGAGATAAAGGGAAACCTTAAAACGTACGGAGAAGATAGCTCGAGACATACATGACAGGGATAAAAGGAAGTGGAATGACCTTGAATGAACGACACAGGTGAGGAAGACGACATGAGTTTGTTGAAGGGCGATGCTGTGGGGGGGGGGGGGGGGGCTGAAAGATAGGGAATAAATGATTGAAAACTATAATGAACATCATCAGACAGGTATAAACATCAGACGGGTATAAACATCAGACAGATATAAACATCAGACAGTAATAAACATCAGACAGGTATAAACATCAGACAGGTATAAACATCAGACAGGTATAAACATCAGACAGATATAAACATCAGACAGGTATAAACATCAGACAGGTATAAACATCAGACAGGTATAAACATCAGACAGGTATAAACATCAGACAGGTATAAACATCAGACAGGTATAAACATCAGACAGGTATAAACATCAGACAGGTATAAACATCAGACAGGTATAAACATCAGACAGGTATAAACATCAATGTAAATTGTTTAAATAATGAGTCTCTGAGCGTTGTTTTTAGTCTATCACAAATTAAAATTACTGCACAGGGTGGAAAATAATTGCGGAGTCAAATAGTTAACATGCTCTACAGTGGGGGCTTTCTTTTGGCACTTTTGTTTTAAATTATACTAGCTCCATGCACAACCTCATAACAGTCGCCTCTCATGAATTCCCTGAGGGAGCTGTAACCCAATGTCTTCTTTGTCCCCTCAAAACCCTCACGCACAATCCAAGTCCCCGGTCTGATATCATCTGGTATTATCTGACTATCTTTCGCCATTAGCATCTTTAATTTGAGTATTGACAAATAACGGCCCAACGACTGAAAGACTACCCCCGGCAATGCACTTTTTTTTTTTAGAGGTGATTAGCTGGTAGTGGGTCTTGTCATAGTTCACTGTCGCACAGAAACAATGGCGCCGTTCGAAGGCCCTTGTTTGAATCCCCTACAGCGCATATCACTTCTGTTTTTTAGTATGCTCATTACAGTCATTCATTCTTTATTTAACAAATCATCAGCTTTTACAGTGCTGGTTTATGCAGCAATATATTTTACATGACGAGGTTGCAGGCCTCATGCAGGATGTTGATAGCAATCACTAGATCAGGTTAAATCCAGTCGTCACAATGTCTGTGCTAGTGGTAATTTGTCTAATCTACAAAACCCTAGTTCTATGCTCTTGTGGAAGATTTCGTACCCGTGTATATGTCGTCCGAAGTTTAGATCATTAATTATGAAAAGACTACTTCTGGCTTTCACACTTCTTATCCTTTAAAATCTTTTGCTATCACAGCTTCTAGAGTTCTCATCTAATGTGTTCAGAAAAAGTGATTTGTCTTTCTAACCGGCAAAGCTTTATACTCAGAATTAACTCACGCAGAATTTCTAGAATGATACAAGTACTTGCGGGAGTGTTTATTTGCTATAATGAAATGGTTTTGGACGTGGTTTCCTAATCTATATCACGCAGTTTTTGCATTGGACCGCACGATCGACTGCGTCACTAGTTTCCGATGCACATATTTAGCAATATTTCTTCCCTATTTCCCCGTCTGGCCGGAAAACATGATAAGCGAATTTATCGGATGGGCCAGACAAATTTATGCGTTAACCCACCACGAAAAGACTACATCATTGTCACGGGATGTACTACCCTTGCTCTGCAGTGGTGATCCAACAATGGCCAAAACCATAGAGTTTCTAATGAGGGTCTTCAAAAGTATCTACCTTCGCTCAAGATTACTCCTGGCAAAGTTGTAGATAGAAGGATGATAATGCTTCTGTCTCGAGGAGGTCTTCATAAGATAATTCAGAAATCAAGAACAATGTTGAATTGGGTTGAGCAATTGTTCACTTTGTATCTGCCCGACGCCTTTTATGAAGAACTGTCGTGAAATATTCTAATCCACATATATAAATTATTAGGTAAATATAAAGCCTAACAAATAAAATTAATAAAGAGAAGAGCAATGGGAAAATAACAGTGCTGTCACAAAGAATGTACTCGAAATCCCCCTTGTTTTCTGCTTCGTCTGCAAATTGTAACGCTTTCACGTTGATATAAAAGCTTACTGTATTATTACCCGCCTTCTTCAATGAAACGTGTGCTGCATTTCTAAGAAAAACATTGAGACGTACTGCGTAATGACCTAAATTAATCCTAACATTAATTATACTGCGTTACCAAAACGAACGAACAGATGGACAAAAGGATAAAGAGAGAGGGGAGGGCTGAAAATCAGGAACGCATGCAACACGCGTCGCGCGATACACAAATGCTGCCATCACGCGTGTAAGTCTACATGCACTAACTTTTTTTCAGACGGACAGTGATAAAATACACTACCCTTTCCCAGAGTTAGGTTTATAAATCATAAAAAACTCTTATTAGAAAAGATAACATTAGATGGGTTTACGGTTGAAAACATAACAGTACCCAGACAGCACATCTTCGAAACAGGAGGTAGAAGAAATTGCATATTTTGAATGCAGCCACGTAGCTCCTTTAAATTTGTATTTTTGGGTTCCGTAGGGCTTGCTGACTAATAATATGTAAAACGTTACGCAAATAGTCCAGGAATTAATAAATTACACCCAAAATAAAATATTGGGGGTGCCTGACAGCATAAAATCATTTCTGCTCATAAGATTTTTTTTTAACGTGTTTGAAAAAAATTTACGTTACAGAAATAGCCTACCATGTAAACTCCAAATTGATTGGAGCGCAACAAATGAAAGCCTAACCACGATTGGTCGGGCTATAAATACTATCTTGGTTGTTAGGGGAAACGGGGAAAGGTAACATTTTTTCAAACACTTGTCGAAACGGGGCTCATTGGTCAGACTCGCTGATATACACACTTGGGAGCGTTAGTTCGAGACCACTTGTTTAAATAAGATTGATAAAGCATCAGTGCGTTGAAGCCAGCTTATATTTGGCTAAATAAAAGCCTGGAAGATAAGCAGATGGGAATTTGTGCCAGTTTGTGCCAGAATTCATTGCTAATCAACGTATCTGTGTTTATTCGTATGATTTGTGGGACAGTGGTCTTGATGGTACTGAGCAGCACCTAGTCAGAGCTTTGCTGAATCCAGTGTCGGACAGCATACTCCTTGGTCCTTTTAGCTATCAGTGAGGTGTCTCCAGAGCCCAGAGGAGAATTCGAGCAGAGGAGTCCTTTCCTGCCGCCATCACGCCAGATAAGCTAACTTGGCCAGCTGAGCTCAACATTATGTCCCCTCATCTTGAACTGACTTTGTAAAATTAACATTAAGAGGGGAATTTACTTGTCTTAAAATCAGGAACTGTGAACATCTCCAATACTAGTCCCTAAAGACAAACTATTGAAGTCATGATGACAAATACCAACAGAGCTTGAACAAAACAAAACCAGTATTACCTCATTTTACTACTACACAACTGACACACATAGAACATTTGTAATAATATATGTCACTACAATATTCATATTAAATACATTCTGTACATAACTTGTAATTTAAATTGATTGTGATTCCTGGTTCCCTTGTAGTTGAATCAGGACACATATTCATTCATGCCAGTAATGAATACATATTGTTATTTGAAAAGTTACGAGTGACTTCTTTAAGATATTCTCATAGAGTGTTATATGTATGTGAGTGTCACAGTGTTGTTAAGAGTAGTGGATTAAATTAAATTGTTTATCTGTCTGTTGTTGTGACTTACACTTCATCATACACATACCCTAGACACATAACGTAGCATCACACTATTCCAGAATAATTCTGACTGAGATATAGAGATATGTGGTAGCAAGTAAGGTTATCTATAATACACTACTCTTAACAGATATAGATACCTTCACAGCTGATCTCAGTCAGTACACTAAGTCCCCTATAAATATTTATAACATCCCACTTCACCACATATATTGGGGTCTCGCTCCCGGGATTTTGAATCTTTACCTATTAACAATATTGGGGGTAATTCACTTCAGGGAATATAAGAATTAAAAAGTATCCTTGGGTGGAATTGAATAAGGTTGAGCTCACGGTGCCTGTGTTGTCCACTAGAGATTGAATTGTTGGTTAGACATTGTATAAATTTACATGATAGACAATGGCGGACCTGGCCAAATTTCGATCTGCTGCGGTTCAGACTGCAAAAGAGTTAGGATTAGATGGGCAAGTTATGATTGCCTATGTCACGACGGAATGTGACAAATTTATTGAACGTGAAGAAAGAAGATTAGAAAAAGAGGCCGAAAGAAAGTTAGAGGCTGAGACTAAGAGGTTGCAAGCTGAGGCTGAGACTAAGAGGTTGCAGATTGAGGCTGACAAAGAGGCTAAGAAATTGGAGGCAGAAAGAGAAGAAAAAAGATTAGCTACAGAAAGAGAAGCCGAGGAAAGAAGACAGGCTGCAGAAAGGGAAGAGAGGAAATTAGCTGCAGAAAGGGAAGCAGAAGATAAAAGATTACAAAGGGAACATGAGTTACGACTAAGGGAGTTTGAGTTTCAGGGCCATGCTCCTGAAAATGGTGCCAGTCCCTTTGCCTCTGATGCCACTGCTAGCCAAGGAGCCTCAACCTCAGCTATGAATTTTCATTTAGATCATTTTGTTGAGAAAGACGATGATATAGAGAGCTACCTAAATAGGTATGAGCTATTAGCTACCACGTATGGGTTAGAGAGAGAAAGGTGGAGCTTAAAGTTATCTCAGGGACTTCGTGGGGCAGCTTATGAAGTTTTTGCAAAAATGAGCAGAGGTGATCAGGAAAATTATGACATGCTAAAGCAGGCTCTTTTGTTAAGGTATGAAAAGAATGCAGAGTTTTACAGGAAAAAATTTAGGAATGCTAAACTACTGTCAGGTGAAACCTATCACCAGTTCTCTGCACGAATAGAGACATACTTGGAGAAATGGACTTCTCTGGGGAAAACCCAAGATCTTAAGGAAATGGTCCTTATAGAGCAACTAACAGAGTCCATGGCTCCAGACCTGAGAAAGTTTCTCATGGAACAAGGTGCAGAGAGGCTGGGTGAGTTGCTAAATGTTGCTGAAAGGTATCAAGCAGCTCAAGCAGAGGTAACAGGTAATAAAAAGAAACAGGTGGATAACTTTAGGGCACCACAGAACTTTAATAAATTTGATCCTAAGGATCAAAATAAAGGTAAGCACCAATTTGATAGGCCACGGTATGAAAATAAAAATAAATTCCCACAATTCGATGAAAGGAAATATGATGAAAGAAAATCTTTCAACCAAGGAAAAAGGTGGTGTAAAAATTGTAAGATGAACAATCATGACACTGACCATTGTAGAAGGAAACCTCCTCATTTTGCTGCTATGACATCGGGGAAAAAGGAAAAGAAGGGCAAACCTGAAGAATTACAGGAACCATACCACCCCCCAGTGTGTGAAGATGTCATCTGTAATGGTGTCACTATAAGATGTTTATATGATACCGGTTTAGATTACGATTCCGTTGTGAGTTCTCACCTGGTGCAGGCCGATCAATACACCACAGAAACAGTGGAGATTCAAACTGCAACCAAGGATGTAGCTACCATGACACTTCCCGTCGCCCGAATAAAAGTGAAAACGCGATATGTGGAAGGAATCATAAAAGCAGCAGTGATAAATGAGCCAATCTACCCTCTAATATTGGGGTGTAGATATGTCTTCTTGGGGAATCCCAAGAGACCTGTGATATTGGCAACAGTGCAGACCAGATCACAGACAAAGAAGGAGGAGGATAATCCCATAAATACTCACCCAGATGAGATGAGGAAGGCACAGGCTGAGGACAAAACACTCAAGCCATGTTTCAAGAAGTTGCCCAAATCTCATACACCTCCAGGCAAGGGAGAGTTTTATATGAAGAACAAATTGATATATAGGAAGGCTGGATCTGAATCCAATGGTCACGGACAGCTGGTCCTTCCCACTTCATATAGGACTAAAGTGTTGGAACTAGGGCATGCGATTCCCTTCAGTGGTCATATGGGAATCAGCGCAACAGGACAGCGAATAGCTTGTCACTATTTCTGGCCAGGAATAACTGAAGATATCAAACGATATGTAAAATCCTGTCCAGAGTGCCAACGAGTAGCACCTAAACATTGGACTGCACCAGCAACTCTGGGGGAAATGCCCATAGTGGGAACACCCTTTGAGAGAGTTGCCGTGGATCTTGTGGGACCTCTCACCCGAACCAAGAGAAGGAACAGCTACATTCTGACTCTGGTGGACACTTGTTCTATGTGGGGAGAGGCAGTAGCCCTGTCATCGATTGATTCAAAACATGTGGCAGAGGCATTGCTCACAATTTTCACAAGGTTAGGCTTTCCCAATCAAATCTTGACTGATAATGGCTCTCAGTTCAAGGGGAAACTAACTGAAGAAGTTTTCAGGATCTTCCAGGCCAAACACTTCCATTGTAGTGTGTATCATCCCCAAGGGAACGGCCAAGTGGAAAGATTTAACGGCACATTGATGTCGATCCTGAGAAAGTTGGCACACGAAAAACCAGATACATGGGACCAGTACCTGCACGCCGCCCTCTTTGCTTATCGGGAGGTACCCCATAGTTCAACCGGTATGGCCCCGGCAACATTATTGTTTGGAAGGCCAATAAAAGGTCCACTTGAAGCTTTGTTAAGAACGTGGACTGATGAAAAGGCAGAGGAAAACATTACATCTTCATACCAATATGTGAATGAGCTGACCACTCGGTTGAAAACTGGCTGGAAACTTGCCAATGAAAATTTGAAACAAGCCAGGAAGAAACATGCTGCCTATTATAACAGGAAGGCGAAAGACAGAAATTTGGCTGTGGGAGAGAAAGTACTGCTTCTTTTGCCTGGGAGTCAGAATAAGTTACAAATTGGATGGCAGGGTCCATATACAGTTTTAGAGAAGGTGTCTAGAACAAATTATAAGATAGATAAGAAGGGGAAAGAAAAAATCTATCATGTGAATCTCCTGAAGAAATATTTGGAAAGAGAACATCAGGAAGAGACACACTTGTTGACCTTGTCCATCGCCATGGAGATGAAAAAGGAACCACTTTCATCATTTGAATATCCATTACACCCCTGTGAGACAGCAGCACAGGTGAAAATCAGTACACATTTAACGAAAACTCAGAAAGAGAGAGTGCAACAGGTTCTAAATAATCATGCAGAGGTGTTAACAGACCGACCAGGGCATACAAACCTATTGGAATATGATATGAAACTGATAGACCCCACACCTGTCTGTATGAAACCATATTCGATTCCGTTTGCTAAGGAGAAAGCTTTGAAGGAAGAGATAGACTATCTGTTGAAGGAAGGAATTATTTCGCACAGTGAGTCTTCGTATAGTTCCGGTGTTGTACTCTTAAGGAAGCCCTCTGGAGAACATAGACTCTGTATAGATTACAGGAGACTGAATGCTATTACAGAAGGACAGGTGGATCCATTGCCGGATACAAATCAGCTGTTTGCCAGACTAAATAAAGCTAAATATTTCTCAAAAGTGGATCTGAGTAAAGGATACTATCAGATTCCAGTAAAGCCTGAGGTTAGACCATACCTAGCTTTTAGTACCTCAGAAGGACACTATGAGTTTAATAGATTGCCATTTGGATTGAAGAATGCGCCTAGTGTCTTCTCTAGAATGATGAGAAAATTATTGGATCCTCTGAATAATCCCTGTATAACAAATTTTATGGATGATATCCTTATAGCAACAGAAACATTTGAGGAACACATTGACTCTCTGAACATGCTGTTTGATCGACTTAGGGAGGCAAATTTAACAGCCCGTCCAACCAAATGTTGCGTTGGATGTAAAGAATTGGAATTTTTGGGACACACAGTTTATCAGGGAAATATGACCCCTGACCCAAAGAATTTAGAAAAACTACAGAAAGCCCCGAGACCACAAACCAAGAAGGACGTGAGATCCTTTGTCTCATTATGTGGTTTCTACCAGAAGTATATCAAGAACTTTAATTCCATATGTGCACCGTTAACTGAATTGACACGTAAAGGACTTCCAGATCGCATTACATGGACACCACAATGTGAAATGACTTACCAAGAATTGAAGGAAAAGCTCACAAGTAAACCCATTTTGAAATTACCTGACTTAAGTCAAGAATTCATAGTAAGGACGGATGCAAGTAATATTGGGTTAGGTGCAACTCTACTACAGAAATCAGATGCATTGGATGGGGAATTAAGCCCAGTGGCGTATGCTAGCAGAAAGTTGAATAAAGCTGAAATCAACTACTCAACTAGCGAAAAAGAATGTCTTGCAGTAATATGGGCAATAAAGAAATTCAATATTTATCTATATGGGAAGGCATTTAAGTTGCAAACAGATCACAAACCTTTATCGTTTCTAGCACAGGCTAAGCATGAGAACTCTAGGTTACTCCGATGGTCTTTACTTCTGGCTCCATATAATTTTAGCATTGAGTATATATCTGGAAAAACCAATTTGGGAGCGGATTTTTTAAGCCGCCATCCGTGTGATGAGAATCACCGTAAACCCCAGAAATAATAATAAATTTCTCTATGTGTATATAGAATAAAGGACTGACATATAATGTCTGTTTTAAGAGGGGAGGTGTCGTGAAATATTCTAATCCACATATATAAATTATTAGGTAAATATAAAGCCTAACAAATAAAATTAATAAAGAGAAGAGCAATGGAAAATAACAGTGCTGTCACAAAGAATGTACTCGAAATCCCCCTTGTTTTCTGCTTCGTCTGCAAATTGTAACGCTTTCACGTTGATATAAAAGCTTACTGTATTATTACCCGCCTTCTTCAATGAAACGTGTGCTGCATTTCTAAGAAAAACATTGAGACGTACTGCGTAATGACCTAAATTAATCCTAACATTAATTATACTGCGTTACCAAAACGAACGAACAGATGGACAAAAGGATAAAGAGAGAGGGGAGGGCTGAAAATCAGGAACGCATGCAACACGCGTCGCGCGATACACAAATGCTGCCATCACGCGTGTAAGTCTACATGCACTAATTTTTTTTCAGACGGACAGTGATAAAATACACTACCCTTTCCCAGAGTTAGGTTTATAAATCATAAAAAAACTCTTATTAGAAAAGATAACATTAGATGGGTTTACGGTTGAAAACATAACAGTACCCAGACAGCACATCTTCGAAACAGGAGGTAGAAGAAATTGCATATTTTGAATGCAGCCACGTAGCTCCTTTAAATTTGTATTTTTGGGTTCCTTAGGGCTTGCTGACAAATAATATGTAAAACGTTACGCAAATAGTCCAGGAATTAATAAATTATACCCAAAATAAAATATTGGGGGTGCCTGACAGCATAAAATCATTTCTGCTCATAAGATTTTTTTTTAACGTGTTTGAAAAAAATTTACGTTACAGAAATAGCCTACCATGTAAACTCCAAATTGATTGGAGCGCAACAAATGAAAGCCTAACCACGATTGGTCGGGCTATAAATACTATCTTGGTTGTTAGGGGAAACGGGGAAAGGTAACATTTTTTCAAACACTTGTCGAAACGGGGCTCATTGGTCAGACTCGCTGATATACACACTTGGGAGCGTTAGTTCGAAACCACTTGTTTAAATAAGATTGATAAAGCATCAGTGCGTTGAAGCCAGCTTATATTTGGCTAAATAAAAGCCTGGAAGATAAGCAGATGGGAATTTGTGCCAGTTTGTGCCAGAATTCATTGCTAATCAACGTATCTGTGTTTATTCGTATGAATTGTGGGACAGTGGTCTTGATGGTACTGAGCAGCACCTAGTCAGAGCTTTGCTGAATCCAGTGTCGGACAGCATACTCCTTGGTCCTTTTAGCTATCAGTGAGGTGTCTCCAGAGCCCAGAGGAGAATTCGAGCAGAGGAGTCCTTTCCTGCCGCCATCACGCCAGATAAGCTAACTTGGCCAGCTGAGCTCAACATTATGTCCCCTCATCTTGAACTGACTTTGTAAAATTAACATTAAGAGGGGAATTTACTTGTCTTAAAATCAGGAACTGTGAACATCTCCAATACTAGTCCCTAAAGACAAACTATTGAAGTCATGATGACAAATACCAACAGAGCTTGAACAAAAAAAAACCAGTATTACCTCATTTTACTACTACACAACTGACACACATAGAACATTTGTAATAATATATGTCACTACAATATTCATATTAAATACATTCTGTACATAACTTGTAATTTAAATTGATTGTGATTCCTGGTTCCCTTGTAGTTGAATCAGGACACATATTCATTCATGCCAGTAATGAATACATATTGTTATTTGAAAAGTTACGAGTGACTTCTTTAAGATATTCTCATAGAGTGTTATATGTATGTGAGTGTCACAGTGTTGTTAAGAGTAGTGGATTAAATTAAATTGCATTCAAGGCCCCAACTGATTTAACTCAGTAAAATATTACTTAAATAGCTCTGTTATAGGTATTTAAAAGGACTGAGGCATACGGGTGCAGTTTACTCAAAGTTACTAAATCAACTATAAATTTGTATATTTACAGATAACAAAATTTAATGGTCACTTATCGTTAACAATAGTAAAATAAATAAGAGTGGGGTGAATTTAGATAGAGTCTTTAAAATTTCTTCACAAGTGATGGTCTGAAATGAAAAAAAAAAAATGTTTTCTGGTTTGAAAATACAGTGCTCACTTGGCAGCTTTGAATGTGTACTTAGCTGCGAGTAAAATGTCGGTTGATTTCTGCTCCAGCCGATGCTTGTTCTTTGCAGTTTATGGATTGGTTCACTCGCTTCACTGGTCAAGTCTAATGGCTGCAACACGTCCCTCGTAGTATCGTGGGGTAATTGCGAAGATGATCAAGCGTCTATTAAAACCCGTCTGCTGTAGGTGTCTAGCTTTGACTGCAGGGCCATTTATACCACTCACTTGTTCCACAGATAGCACCACCAATTGGTACCACCGTCTAGTATCATGAAATAAGAGAGAAACAAATATCCTCCTCAGTATTGGGTTTCCTGACACAAAATCAGGTGAACCCCATTTTCATTCCACCATCCCATCTGCCTCTAAACTTTACCCTCTCTGAGCATTATTATTAATCCCAGTGAGCAGAAAACATCCATTGCATTTATGTTGAAAATGTTTATATTTACATATGCACTGGTTAAAAATGTTAATATAATAAGTATGTACATCATATCTATCATCATCCACTCCCTGCTGCATATTGAAACTTGGGATTACCTCTGCTATGGTTCTCTATGAAAAACCCGCATAAAGCAGCCACCAGCTCTTCCAGTGGTAGTTCATGAAACTATCATTCTACATGCCGAGGTTGCCAGCCCGTCTCACTGCAATATCCCTGAAAATGAAGAGGCTGACAGATTGGCAAAGGAAGGGGGAAAGCTAACTCAACTTGACACAAATATAACTTATGAGGAGGCCAAGAGTTTTATCAAGCGCAGATACAGGCACAACTGGGAAGCAGAGCATCCAGGCCATCACAAAACATGATCCGTATTACCAGATCAGCAGAAGTGAACAAGTGTCAATCTTCAGACTCGCACCGGTCATAACAGATTGAGATACCATCTATTCAACAAACTAAAGATAGGAACTACTGATGAGTGTGACTGTGGTACTGATAAAATGACTGCCGAACATCTACTTCAAAGGTGCCCAACATATGAGGAACAGAGAAAACGCATATGGCCATCACCAGTACCATTCCTGGAGAAAATATACGGAGATATCAACAGCCTCAGGCTGACCACTGCTTTCTTTGAACTTATTCAAGTTGACATTTGAGGGTGAACGAAGAAGAAGAAATAGAAGTAATCCACTGTATCACGACTCTTTTGTACTGCTGACATAGTCTGTGAAGTGTTACTCTTAGGTCATCCAGTTCAGCATTACTTTTACTTTTCAACGTTGTAATTACTGACAGAGCATCAGAGAAGATAACTACTGGTCTCTCTGAGCTTTCTTCTGTCATTAGAATTTCTGATGCAGTTTTTATGGCCTCTGCCTCTGCTCCGGTTACTTGAAAATTTCCCTGTTGCAACTGCTATCTTTTTTGTGTGCCATTGCTTAAACTCAGAAAGACTCCTCCACCCCCATCTTCTGTTGCATTAGTTGCTGATCCATCTGTGTATGCATGGATCCAGGTGTTGATTGGGTAATGTTTCTCTATATATTGTGTGGTTAGGACTCTCCTGTTTCATTTTGGCTGTTCTTTCTCTCAACACCAGGAACGTTTTCTATCATTTCAGGGAAGCACTGTTGTTTCCAAATTGGTAGCTTGTGTGCAGTACATATGGGCGTAGCTGTTGATATTGCGTTTAGGGGGTCTGCTCTCATCTTTGTTTTGACTGTCTCTACAAAGTTGCTTCGCGTCAGTCTTCCCCTTCCAAGTCCATTTATTCTCTGGTGCATTGGATGGTTTATCAGCCTCCTGAATTTCTCGGCTTATTGCTGGGTTCTGCTATCTCTTCTATCCTCCATAGGCTGGAGGTGAGTAATCTTTTCCAACTCTTCAATGGGTGTTGACTTCATGCCCCCTGTTATGATTCTCAATGCTTGGTTTTGGGTTCTGTTTATTTTGTCAAAGTTCGACTTAGCTGCCGTTGACCATGCTGCAATGCCATATTCTTAGACTGGTCTCACTCGCCCAGTATATAGCTTCTTTAGTACTTTCGTTTGCTCCCCAACCCGTGCCAGCAAGTTTTTTCATGATTGCCATTCTCTGCCTTGCTCGTGTCCTGTTTCTTTCAATCTGGGTTTTCCAAGTCAAGCGGCGATCAAGGGTAATGCCTAGGTAGTTTAGGTTTTCTTCCAGATGTAGATTTTCCCCATTTAGCACCAATTTGGAGCTCTGTGGTTTGTTTGGTAGAGAAAACACCGTGTATGATGTTTTCCCTTCATTTATCTTTACTAGCCATGCCTTGGCCCACTCCTCCAATGATGTTAGGGCTTGCTGCATCCGAATGCTTGCCGTAGTGATATATTCCTCTGAGATCCACAAGGCTAAGTCGTCTGCAATGGAGTCATTGTGGGTTCTTCTTGGAATATTCTCTGATATGTCATATATAAATGCGAGGAACAACGTGGGTGACAGGACTCCCCTTTGGGGAACACCCTGCTCCAATACCATCTTCCTGCTGGTCTGTCCTTGTATTTGGACTCTGACAGTTCTATTCCTAACTGTTGGAATCAGTATGGCGTCTTTCCATGCCTGTGGTAATATTCCTCTTTTCCAGCTGCAGTTTAGGATGCCAGAAGCTTCTTATTTTTTGCCTTTGTTCCTAGGCCTGTTATAAGTTCATTGGTTATTCCCATCTTTTCCAGATGACTTCTTTTTCTTTAGCGCCCTCATTGCCTCTTCCATTTCTTGCATTGTTAACTTTGCCATCATGTGCTGTTCTGGTGCAACGGGGCATTACAATTTAAATAGGATATTCCGGTCCCTAATACTGATTAACTAATTCTAACCTGGCATCCAGATATCGCCAAAAATAGCAAAACATTCATGAATTATTCAGGTTATGCGGTGTTTTATTTTGAATACTGATATATATTCAGAAAAAGAAGAAAGAAAAAAAAAACCCCGATTGCTGATCAAGTAAAAACAGCTAACCCAAATATAATAATAATAATAATGATAACATAAAATAACCTTCGTATACATAACAATCAATTATTTCTGCCACGTTTTGGGCAAGTCGAGTTTTCACATTCTGGCAATCGTTAAAGCTGCAGGTAATATGACAAATGCGTATGTTGGATTTCGATTCCCGCAGTAAATATGCGTAACCTGCAACTGTGAATCTGAGAAATGACATTCATATGATACATTGTGCTCCAAAAATGAGATTATTTCCACGAAACGAAGCCTTGATCACACACCCTTTGATGACAAAATCCACAGCCACGACACTGACTGACGGATTTTTACTGACGACGTTGAACTGGACTAATGGACGCAGTTATTAATATTTACTACTAATATTAAAACGTATCGCTCCGTGTCACTACACCCCGGGAGTCTCTGGAGAGGCAAAGAAAGAATAGAATAACCACTACACCCTCATGCATGTCGTAGAAGACGACTAATATGAGGTTGTGCAAGGGTTGGCCATCTCATCACGTAAAATAGATTGCCCCAGAGATCACCGCTGCATAGGTATTTGGCTTCCTGCTAGATGAATGGCTACAGTGGTTTTTACCTGCTCCGCAAGGTGCGCTAAGGATAATGATGAAATTAATACTTATAAGCAAGCTATCATCTTTCGGTGGTGCATGGTTTGATCCCCAGTTGAGGCGGGATTTTTAGACCGCAAACCCAGCCTCATGAATTGGGTACCAGAGCAACTGTGGGAAGGTTAAGGCGGCCGGCGTGATGCTGACCTTGTAACATCAGCCCCTCAATGTGCAAATCTTGGTGGGCCACAATAAAGCCTAGAAATAGTTGTGTTTTATATTTGTGTTTTCGCTCCTTCTAGAGCATCCATCGCGTGTGTTATTTGCACATTAAATTTAGTTTTGAAATGATAGATTAGTGAGAATAATGTGTGGATAGGTTTTACTAGGCGTGTTAAGTACAGATCACGGCTGTGAGAATATAGAAAGAACCTATTTCATACATGGAACTGGACAGAGATGATATCAGGGACTGAAATTTGGATATTATTAACTGTTGGCAAGATGGCAGCCAGGGCCACGTGTTAAATGTGCATACAGATGACGCATGTGAGCGACAATAACATTTTTAGTTACCACGTGCTATACGTCTACTGATGTTAAGCTATTTATTATTTGAGAGCGCAGTGGGCCAATTATAACATTTGTTAGCTTTGTTAGTCCAAGTGTTATTTTAGTTTATTCTTTACTGCGAAGGTAATTTAGTTAGTATTTTTCACAATGATTGATTATAATTTTACTGTATATTTTTAGGGGGTTAAACATGTTTATTATTTAGTGTTGGATGAAATTGCATTATTATAACAGGTGCTATTTTAGAAGTACAAGATTAATATAATTTTCTCCATTCATGCCAAGATAGTTTATTATAGTGGAACGCGATGTAAGTTAACGAATAATTGTATGGTGTTACTTTGAGATTAGTTTAATTACATCTGTTGTGTACACAGTTTTGTAGTGCTAAAGTTCCCTTTGAGAAGACGAATCTAGCTTTAGGTATTAAGATTTATTGTGGGCGTAATGCTACTCCTTTGTGCGTAAGGCACTTGAGACATAAGTGTTTCTCTGTTTGCTCCTTGCGGAGCATGGAGACACCAGTGTGGCTGGGTCCAACAGAAGCCTGCGCGAAACATTTATATGCTATGGCAATGGTTAGTTTCTGTAACGATGCGATTAATATGATGAGGTTCCCAGTTTTATCAGTGGTCAATTACCACACGCTTGTTGTCAGGTGCGCCAGTCGTCACATACGACATGCTTCACAATGTAGGAAAGTATATTGATATGGGTCAATTGCGAGGTGGTAGTTATTCTCGTTAAGGAGAATATTCGTTGTACATAGCGTTTAATACTGTATTATGCTCATTTTAGTGTTATTTAATTAGTGTTTCAGGTTAGCAATTGAGCACTGGCTGGGTGGTTTGTTTCGTTTGGTTTACTTTATAACGTTTGCTTTATGTGCTTGTTGTCGCTGATAGGGTTTTGTGAATAAATACAGCCCCTGCCTTAGAATCAAGAGTTTTATTGTTGTTCGGGTCGGTGCGAGTGTGCAAGTAAGTGATCACAAATCACAACAGCATCATCATCTCTCCCCCACCCTATCACACTAACATCATATTCTCAATTCTCCTTAATGGGCGTGTAGCGGGATCCCCTATCATCTTTGAATACAGGTAGCAAATCTATAGGGCCTGGGTTTATTTGGAAAAATATATTGATTTACAGTAGAACGTAGACAAAGAAGTGTGTATAATGTTGATACTGGCTGAACGTAGCTATGTTTGCTTGTGACAATATCAATAATTTATACACGTTATCAACGTTTCAATGAATTGATGACAAGAACCAGACAAGTGCCAGTGGATCATGAGTTAAGAAGAAGACGCTGGCGATGGGTAGGACACACATTGAGGAAACCTGTTGATAGCATTACAAGGCAGTCCTTGTTCTGGAATCCACAGGGAAAGAGAGGCAGAGTAGACCAAAAACACATGGAGAAAAGAACTGGATACAGAGGTGAAAATGATGAGGAAAACATGGAAAGAACTTGAGCGGATAGCACAGGAAAGGAAGACTTGGCATGTTTGTTGAAGGTCTATGCTCCTCGAGGAGCTAAATGGTATTGATTATCAACGTTTGTACAGATGATAAATACATTTATCAAGATAAGAATACAATAGACAAGAGAAGCGATCATTGTATTGAGAAATACAGTATGTGGAAATCAAAAGAAATCAAATTAAACACGCAAAGAAGAGTCTTCAAATTAAATGTTAATTCAATCCTATTGTATGGCTATGAAACACGGAGAACAAATAAAACAACAACCAATCATAAATAATAGTAGAAGGATTGCAGTGGCATGATAAGATTGACGACCAGTGTAGAACTGATATCAGTTGAAGAAAACATAGGAAGAGAATGTATGCAATCGTTAGGACACACAAAGAGAAAAACCTCTTGATATCATTACAATGAAGCTGGATTTAAAAAAACACGGGAAAAGAGTGCTGGAGACGGAAATAAAATGAACGAGGAAGACTTGGAAATACCTTGAGCTAATGACACGGGACATAAGAGCTTACCGTGCATTTGTTGAAGGTCTATGCTCCTTGTGTGGCTAAAGGGTATTGATTGATTGATTGATGCACCATCAGATTCATCCTCTCATAATGATCATTGCCGCGTACCACTGCATGACCAGGACTGTAGATCCATACCAGTTCCTGAAGATTTGAGGCTTTTATCGATATTTTCCATTCATAAGACAGGATGATTTAGCATTGATTTATTGCAGGCCGACGCCTCCTAGGGAGCTTGGCAAATGATGATGACAAAGACGATACTGTCAGTGTTTCTTCTTCATCTTCTTCTTGGATCTTTAGCCCCTGACTGACAAAGCAGTCAGTGGCCATCACGCTTAGTGGTGTCTTGTAGGGCAGCTGTCATGTTGCCTCCGCTTTGCTCTCCAATTATGGTCCAACAATGGCCAAAACCTAGAGTATCTAATGTGATTCTTTAAAGGTATCTTCTTTCACACAAGATTACTCTTAGCAGAGATGCAGATAGAAGGATGGTGATGCTTCTACCTTGAGGAAGTCTTCACAAGGTATTTCAGAAGTCAAGAACAATGCTGAATGTGTCTTAGCAATGTTAAATTGTATCTGCCCGCTGCCTTTTGTGAAGAGGTATTATATTATTTAATTTAGCTCGTACAAGCCCCCAACTGAATTAGCAGTAACATTCTTCTTATTGGCTCTGTATAGATATAGGTTAAAGATACCAACTCATACGTATGCTCTTTTCTCTGTAATAACTAAGGGTAAAAGGAGGATCCCGTTACACGCCCATTGAGGCATATTGGGAATATGGTATTAGGCCCATATTTTCTTGACCGTCGGCACACAAGGGGTGATGTGGTCAGCATCACGCCGGCCGCCTTAACCTTCCCAGAGTTGCTCTGGTACCCATTTGGGGCTGGATCGACCCAGGAGCCGTTTGCGGCCTAAAAAGAATCCCATCTCATCTGAGGATCGAACCATAGACCACTGAGCAAGGAAGCCAGTGCACTAACCACTGTGCTACCGCCGCTCTAACTAAGTAAGTAATAACTAAGTCAGCTATGAATTTGTAAAACCACATGTAACAAATGTAAAGATCAATTACTTTTGAACAAATGTAAATAAAATGGAGCTGTAGAAGCGTAAGGTAGAAAAGAAAAAAAAACAGAGTTCTTCTGTATTTGGCTTGCTAGAGATGTCACTTATATGCCAAAACGCTGAAGTGTTGTTTCCTCTTCTGGTCAAGGCAGTCATCTTCACCATTCCTGGAACGTAGGTTTCCAGTGTCGATCACAAACTTTGAATCACAGTATAGTAGTACAACTGGTATCGTAGAGTAGTACCTCAAATGGTCTCTTCGATACGTACCACAAACTTAAGAGGAAATAGAAGAACAATACTTCTACTAAGTTTTTGCTTTCCTGATATTAATCAGGCGCCTTTCCCGCTCTCTGTCTACCGATTCCTTTCTCTGATTTTTTAAATCTTCCTGAGCGAACATCATATAACTCAGGGGATATGATGAAAAATCACAATTCTTTTAGTTAATTTAATTGAAAAAATGCGACCGGGTAGCAGCAAATGCAATGGCTTGTGCCTGTGTGAACATGTTTAAGTATACATACAACTTATTACTAATGATAATAAATATATACATATGATGTCATCATCATCCATTTCTTGCTTCACTCGGATTCTGGGGTTACCTCTGCTTTTGGGTGTCTGTGAGAATTAACACGAAGCAATCACCAGCAGCGCTTTGCTGTGGTGGTTCATGAATATATAATTTTCAGATGCTGAGGTTGCCAGCCTCGTATGTACCCGTAAAACCATCAACAAGTTCAAACATGTCAAATTCAAAGTATAAAATATGTGTTACAACTTACCCCAAACTAGTTGGGAATCCTAGACTTCTTGCTCAGTAGAATAGTCTTGGCAACTTGATAAAAATGCATCGATCACGCGTCAGTGTCGCGAGAGGTTCAGATGTTGTTAAAATGAAGGCTATTCTGGACACCAAGGTGTATCAGATGATACCAGGATAGTGCCAGATAAGAGACTGGTCTTATAAGAAATACCCCCTTCTCTGAAAAGAGTAAGGGTGTATCGACATCAAAGGTAGGGTCAAGCTATGTAAACCTTCAAGTATGATGATAGTGTTGGTTACTGAAGATCTATCTGCTACTTCTCCAGATCCCACCTTGAATAATGGTTATATAGTTGTTGTAATGGCTAACTGTCTAGGGATAAATTGAATTATTAATATGTAATATCTATCAAACAGAACATTAACTCAATTAGAATAATTAAGTAAGTCTGAGTGAAAGTATTTACAATTTATTGATCCTATACCGTTTCTCTTGTCGGTTAGGAAAATTAAAATGAATTCAAATGTTATATACACAATCAAATAAATAAATATGGAATATTCTTCTCCATAATAGTACTATGATAAATTTGTAGTTATAATGTCAATTTCTTTCTTTCACATAAGTAGTATCACTTTCAATGGCTTGTAAAGTAATATTATTGAAAATAGTCCTTAGTGAGTCATCATTATAATGTTTTTAATATGGGTGGTTTCTTTATTTTAATATTTGGCTGGATAATCTGATCAGTGGAACTAAGCGTCCACTTAGCTTTTGAAATATTGAGAAGCATCCATCTATAGCCAGGATCACACAATCTGTAACTCCAGGCTGGGAAACTTTGGTCGAGTTCTAAGTATATGAAAAACTGTATGCACCAACAGAATTCATGTCAAGTAGATGTGACGTAAACTTGTGGTAATACCAGGACAAATCCTGGAATGAAAACACAATCGCATTCCTTGTAGGTTCCAGCACCACTCCATACACACATACAACACCACGTACAAACATAATTCAGACTTTGTGCTAACAGTTTGCACAGGACAATTTACCTCAGTACCCTACCGCCAGTTCAATGTGATTACTCTTTTCCTTAATACATCCTAAGTTAGATCCATTAGTCCATGATTGGCTTCCATACAATGATTTGGTTAAGTACAAAATAGTAAGTGACATCTTGATTACATCATGTTAACAAATCCTGTCATCCTATCTTATGTTCGTGAACAGTGTGTCGTTCCAGTATGAAATACTCATTCAAATACCCTATTAAACTTACAGTCGTAGATTCTGCCATAATTCTCAATTACCCTACACATTCCCAATGCTGGCTTTCGTCCCTAATAGTTAACACATGCTTGCTTTCAAGCCGGCAGCACATTCGTCCTGTAGTTTTTCCTTTTAACACATCATCGAACACACAAGGGGATATACACAGGCAAATAACATAATTATATACAAATATATATATTATATATATATATATCTTACCCTCAGGCAAACACATATAAGCTGATACAGGCTTTAAATTGGCATCTAGGTCTGCTGCTAGACACAGCGGCAAAAGCATTTGACAGCATACGTTTTACGCTCTAGTCTGGTTCAGCGTGAATTTTAAAAATAGTAGTGGCCTAAATCCGCCAAGTTCAAGGTCTTATATAGGAGCGCCGCGTACCTCGCGGATGACAGGGGGGAAAACGGAGTAAAGCATTTCAACCCAATGCGTCTTTTTGCCTTCTCGTTCAATGTGGAGAAATTTTAATATTTATTTACTCTCTTAATTATGGACCGATTTTGCTCATCTAAAGTTAGAATTATACTGGTAATTTATCTCTATCAGTCTACCTTAAATTTATTTAGTTAGCAAAATGCATTTAAATCTATTCAGTCTTCGTATTTTCAGTTGCACAAAATAGGCCTCTATGTTAAGCATAATAGGTTTTCTTATACATGCCAGAAAATGGAGCGTTCTCATTGACTGTTATATCGGACTGTTTTATCCTAGTATTTTGAGCGGTAAATATGACCGTGGTTATTCGAATTCGTGATGTGAAACAGACATCTCACGACAGTCAGGGGTATTATTTTTTGTTAGAATCCTTCTGTGACTTTGGGAGTAGATCCTGTAGGAGTCCGGTTTCCGTATTAAAGGGTAGGTTTTCCTTGCTGTAGTGTTCAGAAGGAGTTCCGATATATGTTTTGTCCAGTCCCAAAATGTCAGAATCCTAATTCTATTATTTTCCTGGCTTCAGTCCGAGCTGTCTACTTTTGACGATTCTAGAATGCAGTGTGTTTTAGTCTCCGAATGTGCTAGGTTATATTGCAGTTTTCCTGCCCACGCTTTCACCTGGCGATTCCGATAAAACTTCTAGCCAGAATAAATGTTTATTTCTGACTCTCATATGATCCAATCCATGAGCTAGAATACAGTAGGTTGGGATGTTGGTTATTTTACTTTCCCTAACGTGTTTTAAAATATTATTTTAAAATTTAAACACATGACCTCATCTCACATATATGGTCCAACTTCTTCCGTCCTCTTAGATAACCTTTCAGTTACGATTTGTAACCTCGCCTGCAGATAGTGTCATCGCTAATTTGTCTACCCGGACGGGTTTCTCTGTAATAATTACACAGGCAGTATCTAGACGGAAGTGAGTTAAGCAATTTTGGGAATCACTGTTGTAAGTCATGTTTATCGTATCTCTTCCCTGTGGTGGAGAAATGCACGAGTTCATACACACTATGAATCTTCAGGTAACCAGAAGTACACCTGAAGAAGTTTTTTTAACAATGCCTCACAACAGCAAATAAATGGGATCTGTCTTCATTCACATCACTCGTATCGCGTCCGATTATCAACGAAAACTCTTTTGAGGTGACCAAATAATTTTACAACAGGTAGCTCGTGGTGATAAACTTACAGCATGCGGATAATGTAACATTATGTTCAAGTCTTTGCTACTCTCGCGCAAAAAAGAATTGTATTTTCCCCCGCCTTTTGCGCTACTTGTTCACTAAGACTAACTTTCATTCACTACATGAACTTTTACAAGAACTTCATCATCATTAACCTATACCTTAATCAAGAACTTCGGCGTTCAACAAATCCTTCCTGCTTTGTGCCATCAATTCAAAGTCTTTCAATGTCTTCTTTATCCCTGTCTGTCTCCAGTTACCTTCTCCTTGTGTTTTTTGGTAACCCATTAAGTCTCTTACCTTGGATAAGACACACAATTAAGAATATAGTTTACAGCATTACAAGGCTGTCTGTTGGAGCTGGATATGTTTTTGACTATATTGTTGGGGCTGTTTGTGTTCTTGTGTCAATCGTGCTGATTTCGCGAATATATTAATTCTTGATGCAGTAAGATGCAAACTCAACGTAGGCACATCAACAAGTGCCAATACTGTGATAGTCAAACTCGTTACTTGAAAGTTCATACATTGTTTATTGACATCACATCATACGGGACGAAACATTAAACGTTGACGGTTAATAGGTAATTCAACATGATGATTGTGGACGTATGTCCTCTATAAAAATTCACATAAATAGTCTCAGAAGAATCCTCGAGCAAATCCTGACCAGGTCTCTGAGTTAATACATCAATAGTCATAAAGGTCATGAAGTAGTTAAGTACAAGGTTATATTGATCACGGTTGACCTTTCCTCAAGGACAGGAGATTCTCATTATACTTGGTAGTATCTAAGATCCCGATCTTTAGTATGTTCATTTATAAAGAAGTCCTCATCAACTAATCATAGTAGAACGTAGGTGCAGGTTCCTACTAAATACCTTCTAGGCATGTAAAGTTACTTAGGCATTGATACTTGAATTACCTCTTGTGTAAGCCGTGACTGACCCCAACGGCTTCCTAATATTATATAGATAACGTAGATCCACGGTAGTTACCGCCGATCCCTTTGATAGGCATTTACTGGCATACAAAAATATATCTTCAGCTGTGAATCCATTTCGGTACAGGCTAGTTACCTGTCATCGACTAGATACTCACGACTTTGGAGAACAATCATTATTATTATAATAAGTACATACTTGGCTCTTCCAACGACTCAACACTTACGTGGACGACCACCGGCTACGACTGCTAATCCGCAGGACCGGGTCTAAATATAAAATACTTTACTCAAAACACGGGTCTCGAACTCCCAAAGCTTCATTAGTAGAACTTGGGATTCTTGCTTCTCAAACCCACACATGACGTCAACCGACTGTCTAGATACACGTGCGGACGGGATAACCCCTATACGCCTTAGTGCACAACCGTGCGCTAATGGAATCAAACTCACCAATAAGACTTACTCTCATGTAAGTCGGTGCGTAAAGTTTATTACAGAGGTAGGACAACATATTAATAATATGAGACTACCTTCATCTGTAAAGGAGTGTAGAGGTCTACGAAAAGGGCTCTACAGATTCCTTACCAATTCCCCCCCCCGCAAAAAAAATTAATTATATTAATTTTTTTTTCTTTACTACTCGAGGATAGTGGTAAGTCAAGTTTACATATTCCTATTTTACCAATATATCATGATAAAAATAATAAAATATGAAATTCCAGTTAAATCAAACAACAAAAGGTATGCATAAAAGCATACATCCACAATTGCACACCTTTGGTACAATGTGGTCAATGAAATAAAATATCATATTAGAATACTGAATTAAAACAAATGTAAACGCAAATACAAAGAAATGATGAGAAACCAATGAATAAACAGAAAAGTGATGGATATGTTTTTAAAATGACAAGTGAAAAAATGAAAAAAATGAAAGAATACAATTTAAACACGTATAAGATCAACGCACTTAACTGTGTCTCTAAGTCCTTTTGTGGTACTAATTAAAGTACTAATGTTAAATTAATGTGCTTAAATACAAATATTGATAAATCCACTTAAATATTGTATAGTTAATTACATTAATCATTATTTTAACTAACTAAGTATCTAAGTTTAATAATCTAATTAATTCATTTATTTCACTCTAATAATGTTATTAATTCCTTAAATACCGAAAGTTCCATTTTCCTGTTAGTGAACAGTTTATAATATAACAAGTTCAGTTCCACGAAGAAATCAAAGTGCTAGAAATGTTATTTCGGTGAGAAAATATAATCCTTTTCCAACGTTATTATCTCTTCAATGTCATAATTAAGTGAATGTTATTCTCTCACAAAGATAGTCATATACCTTAACGTTCCATGTTATTTTGATACATAAGCATTGTAGATTTCACTTGACTGAATGTTAATGACTCTTATAATCGAGGTATCACACGTAAAAAGTTACAATCGACGAACTGTCAGTGTCGAAGTTCAGTTGTCTTTAGTGCGTAGCTGCTAACTCGATTCATTCGGACATCTCGACAAGATGTCAGCGAGAACATTCTGTGTGCCAGGTATGGATCGAATTGTGAAACTATATGGTTGTAGAGCGATCGCATACCTAGTAGATTTGGCAGATTTCACGTCCTTTGTGTTGAGTGCAGTAAGCGCTTTTTGGTCTGATTCCACAATAAAGTGTGATCCAAGCAGATATCTCTGAAGTTTATTTATTGACCAAACAAGCCCGAGAAGTTCCTTATCTAAAACTGAGTAATTCTGTTCAGTTGGGGTTAACTTCCGTGACACATAGAGAACTGGATGCAAGGTGCCATTATATTCTTGTAGTAAGACACTTCCCACGCCGTAATTAGAAGCATCGCTGCGTAAGACAAATGGCAAATTCTCATTAGGCAACCTTAACACAGGAGGATCCGAAAAAAAATTCTTTATGATATCCAACGCGATTTGATGTTCGTTAGACCACCGAATCACGTTAGCTGCACCTTTCCTAAGTAATGAAGAGAAAGGAGCAGTAATGGACGAAAGATGTGGTATGAATTTCCCATAGTATTGTACTAGTCCTAGTAGAGATCGCACTTGTTTATTTGTTTTAGGTGTGGAGATGTTAAGGATTTTAGAGACATTACTGTCCTCTGTATATAACATACCGCGACCAATACGGTGCCCCAAAAAAGAAATCTCGTGGAAACCCACAAATGCCTTTGATGGCTTAGCAGTTAAGTTATGATTTTGTAACGTGGACAGTAATGAGTTTAATCCTTCTAAATGTTCTTCCCATGAGTCACTGAAAAGACAAATGTCGTCTATGTACGCAACGACGTTGGGATGATGAGATAGGATTCGACGCATCATGCGTACGAACGTGGCAGGAGCGTTGACTAACCCAAATGGCATAAAATTCCATTGGAATAGGCCCCGGGGTTCATGAAAGAAAACTAGAAAAAGAACAAGTAACTGATTAGTAAAGAAAAGAGATGATGACTGCATAGGCTGAGTCATCAAAGAATGTGAAATCAAAATCAAATATCCGTAGGTTACTATCTGCGTGACGCAGAATCGGGAACCAATTGTAATCGGAGAGAATGGTGGTGGAAATACACACCATTATCCCGCTCGATAGCCATGCGAGCATCTCTATTGGTCCTAAAAGTAACCACGGCGTCACCATACCTGTTATTGGTATGAGGTAACAGACGCACGAACCTAACGTCTGCCGTGTGGTTGAGAAAATCTCCTAGTGCTTGCCAACTAGTTCGCTGTGGCAGATTTTGCACAAGGATGGTGCGAGAAGATGCACCTCTACCAATATAAGTGGTACCGTAGTCACAAGAATGTGAACAAGGTTGATGGGTAACATTAGTCCTCTTAGGTATATTATAATATTTATTAATTATACCTGTAGGATTATTCTTAAATGTACCATACTTTTGTACTTGATTATTATTACTTATGCCAGACAAACGTGTAGGTGTACGGCATGTCGTAGACACCTGCTTGCTGGGCAAAGTTAAAACCTTACTGGCACCCTTATTGGTATTAATTTTCCCATCGGAGTTACAACTCTTATTTTTATTAGGAACATCCTTTACCTTTTTCTCAAACGTAACCTTTTTCTTACGATCAAGTCGAGGGAAGGTATATGTCCCCCGGAATGACTTACTAGTCTTCACAGGTTGCGTTGAAACCTTAGTATCCTTCTTAAGAATGGACGCATGTCGTAAAGGCTGTAATGCATTAGCAACAGTGGCGTAATGAACAATGGAATCATTTTCGTTGCTAGATTCCAAGATCTTATCATTACATAGCAATTTAGCAATATGTGTATGTGAAACAAATGTAGGAATAGTCGTAAATGCACGGGTATCATGTATATTTCGCTCTTCCCAATCAGCAATCTGCTGTGGGGCACGCTCTGTTATACCATGTATGCGGCCAAGAATAATATCACTTATAGGTGCAGGAAGAAGGCATGCGTGAATTTTTCCTGAAAAAAATGGTGTATGAAGGTTAACTATAGCTGCAGGAAAAATCTCCACAGTCCCTCCAAAAGTCACGCACTGCACGGTCTGGCCAGTAGCACATGATGGGTCGACCAGCGAAGTCCGTACACCGATTGTGCTACAACCTGAGTCAAATAAAAGAGAACATGGAATGGAATTTAAAAAACCCTTATTTAATTTAAGGAGTGTAGAGGTCTACGAAAAGGGCTGTACACTGTACTTGTTCTGAAATACCCAGGGCAATAGGTGGAGGCCAAATAAGCACTTGGAGAAGGCACACTTAGGTAGCACAGGATATGAAAGCTCCACGTCAGACTGTTGAAATCATGAACCTGCTGGGTTTTTTTCTCTGTCTCATAGTATATTAAAACAAACAGAAGAAGACACAAAACACGGAAAAGAGAACTGGAGACAGAAATGAAAACGACGAGGAAGACAAGATTTGGTTTCAGGACTATCTTCATTACACACGGACAACTCCACAAGTGCTCCGATCTCCTCTATTAGATGACACAAGGAGGATCTCAACACAGTGCACGAACTCCGTAGCACAGGCGAGAGTCCCAATGTGTGTTTATAGAAATCACACACTCTACAAATATTTTTGTGGTGGGTATGTTTCTAATTTTGCCAGGACAGCAGCTGTATGGCCTACTCTTTACAATTTCCAACTGCTGTCGGATTTTTAACGTGTGCAGCTTGCGCACGGGACCTTCTCTTTTTTCGCCATTATCCAAGAAGGCTAGACATCCGATCTCACTACCCAGAAGACCAGGAGGGAGTATGACATTATTAGGAACTGATTCTGAAAAAAGACATTTCAAAAATTATATTCCCTCTACTGGAAATCAAACCTAGAACCTTTATAATTCAAGACAGACGCCATACCACTTATCCACTCCGAAACCTACCCTAAGACAAGGAAGACCAGGAAAGACATGGGGCTGATGTCACGCGTTAGAAGGACTTGGCATGTGTTTGTCCAAAACCGATGCTCCTTGGGGAGCGAGCAGAAGGGTAGTGACGTAATGAACGATAGATTTAGAGTCCAGTAGGCGTGATAGCCACTGACTGCTTTGTCAGTCACGGGATAAGGATCCAAGACAAGAAGACGTGCGATAGATTTATATCCATAGTTGTCAACCATTTGTGAGTAGTCTACCTTTTTGCTCAAGCTTTCTGGCGTCAGATCAAGTGCCTTTCTGGTAAACTAAGATCTTTTCTTCTTAGATATGTCTTATTCCTCCTGTTTCTTTTCCTGTTCGCTTGAGATTAAAGTACACCGTGGTGTTTCTCACTTGGGATTAAAGTACACCATGGTGTTTCTGGTTTGAAATTAAAATGCACCATGGTGTTTCTGACTTGATTCTAAAGTACACAATGGTGTTTCTGATTTGATATTAAAGTGCACAATGGTGTTCCTGACTTGAGATTAAAGTAAACCATGGCGTTTCTGGCATGAGATTAAAGTACACCATGGTGTTTATGACTTGAGGTTAAAGTACACCATGGTGTTTCTGATGTGAGATTAAAGTACACCATGGAGTTTTTGACTTGAGATTAATGTACACCATGGTGTTTCTGATTTGAGATTAAAGTACATAATGGTGTTTCTGACGAGATTAAAGTACACCATGGTGTTCCTGACTTGAGATTAAAGTACACCATAGTGTTCCTGACTTGAAATTAAAGTACACCATAGTGTTCCTGGCTTGAGATTAAAGTACACCATAGTGTTCCTGGCTTGAGATTAAAGTACACCATGGTGTTCCTGACTTGAGATTAAAGTACACCATGGTGTTCCTGACTTGGGATTAAAGTACACCATGGTGTTCCTGACTTGGGATTACAAAAAAAAAGAATATAAATACTGCTCCCTTGTGTTTGTTGTCAATGGCAGCTAATATCCGGTTGTGTACGTGACTAGCAACCTCATATAGAACAAACTGCTGGATATACTTCCGGTGCAAGAGTGTTTGCTTTGTCGTGGGATTCCTGAAAGAGGACATCTTCAGTGGCGTATCCATTCTTCAAGAACCAAATCAGCTGTGAATCATGAAATAAACAAAAGCATAAATAGGTAGTAGAGGAATTTTTATTTGTTTGTTTGTTTGTTTGTTTTATTAGCCGCGGTAGCACAGTGGTTAATGCACTGGCTTCCTAGCTCAGTGGTCCATGGTTCGATCCCCAGTTGAGGTGGGATTTTTTTAGACCGCAAACGGCTCCTGGGTCGACCCAGCCTCATGAATTGGGTACCAGAGCAACTTCTGGGAAGGTTAAGGCGGCCGGCATGATGCTGACCACATAACCCCTAGTGAGCCGATGGTCAAGAAAATATGGTCCTAACACCATATTCCCAATATGCCGCAATGGGCGTGTAACGGGGTCCTCAATCCTTTTATTTGTTGTAGTGTACTGGTTTCTGTGCCTGACCTTGGGTTTCCAAGAACAGTTAATATTGGCAGAAGGTAATATTGGCAGAAGGTAATATTGGCAGAAGGTAATATTGGCAGAAGGTAATAATACCCGAAGGTCAAGTTACAGGTTCCTTCCAGCGAGTTTCCATTAACGCTAAATATGGAAGGCTGTTGTTGACACCAGTTTGGATTGTCATTAATTGTCCCCTGTAATTAAATCTACAGAACAGCTGCGGATGCTCAAGAAGAAAACACCACTTCTTCCTCTTTTTCCATTTCGTCGTTCGCTCTCATAAAACAGTAGTCGCATAGCAGATACTGCCGAAGAGAAGTGAAGTGTTAGAGACTTCACTATACTCGGTTCAGCTTTATGATGTGCTGTGACCAGTTTTTTCCTTCACTGCTTTTACCCTCCTTAACTCAAGAGCAGAATCAGGTACACATTTACAGCTGGTTAGATTGGAGCGCGACGCTACCATGTTTCTATCCTGGAACCCGGTACCTTTGTCACGAGAAGCAAGCGCTCTTAGGAAATCTGCCAGTCAGACGCTCACTCTCATACAACCACATTTATTTATTCTCATAAAGTTGCCGGTCTGGAACGACCGTGAACGGACGTCACAGAAAGGCTTTGCGTGAACTCGTTGAAGGCCTATGTTCATCGGGGAGCAACTAATTAATTGTGGATGTTTGACCCTTATTTGGTGAATAGTCTCTTTAAAATGAATTTGGTGAGCGAACGAATTTAGGAACAAACAAGACAAAACAAAGGAGGTTCTGTTTTTTTTTTTTTTTTGCTGCTACGATTTTTTTATTGAGACAGACAATCTTTGACCTTTTCCGTTCGGAAACAGCGGGACTACAGTTAACGGGGTTTTCCATCGTCTGAATCATTATCCCTATGACCCTTGTGTTTGGCCTGGAAATGTGATTGATAGTTTTATTGCGATACGTCTCGGCATTCCTTTAATATCGATGTCTTCTTTGTTGTGATTGAAGCTGTTCTTATTTCTGCTGATATTCCACTTCTCGTCTGATGCTTCTGGCGCCATATTCTTATTCCGTGTAATCTTGTTCTGTGACGGATTTGCTGATTTATGACTTTGATTCTGAGACCAGGAATGGAAATTCTGAAACGGAATCAATTCTTATCCTGATCACAGGGCACAAAGTGCGTGCAGGGTCGATTTTTAGCTTTTCGCCAAACACCTTTAATCACAGCAGAATACCATCGGTCCATGCGCGGAACCACGTGATAGCTATAAATAATACTTAGGGATTCTAGACAAAATGTCGGTGGTTAGATATTGGTTTTTCTTCCCCTCTATTATCGTCCAGGATTGCAAGCACATTTTTTATGTCACAGTGTCCGGAATGGGATATTTTTTATTGCGAACTGAAGCCACATTTGGTATTTTTGGTTTTTCGTCTTCATTTACTCAGCCATCTTCCTCGTTGTCCAATTATTATTACCATCATATACCAGACAATGAGATCAAAAAATATATTCGTTATATTTGGACATGCGCCCTAATATAACAGATTAGGTTGAACAGGACGCGCTTCGCCAAAAAAGATGCAAAATTTTATTTAAAAGAAAAACGAGACCAAAGAAAGACACAGTGTGAACGAAATAAGCAGAAGCTTGCATAATAGAGATCAGAAGGTTGATTTAAAAAATGAATAAATAAAGGAAACGACAGAAGCTTGTTACCAAAGCCTGAAAGGTAGAAATACACTGAAGTTATAACCATGTAGTTAGACTCAAATTTCTTTGCAAAAAGTCTATCTCTATTTGATAGATAGTGAAACACGTTTATGAATAACTCGATTGTTAGTTTATCTCGAATGTTTTCATGAATCAAAGTGTCTTTTTTTTTATGAGAAGACGGCGTTTACGTAAGACAGATGACAAAGAGTATAAATATATACAAAAATTACACAAAGGGAAATAATAAACTTTTTTGGAGAGAACTTTTCTCTCATCCATTAGTACAGTTAATTATGCTCTGTCCATCAATGTCTGTTTTCATCTCTCTGATAACTATATACCCGTATAGTTTAAAGATGGTCAGTCAAGACCGACAAGAAGCGCAGCTCTGTTGACGCTTTTCCGCTCAAAGGGTACGAAGCTCATCATCCCGCGCGTTCTTTTGCAACAATGCGTAGATCAGTGGTTCTCAAAGTAGGCAGTACCGACCCCTGGTGGCGTTGGAAGGAGCCAAGGAGGCGATAAGGGATAATTAGGCGGCGGGGTGTAGTGCGTTCAGTAGTAAGTGGATGGTTGAGGATTTGACAGGCTAATTTCAACTATATCTCAATCTAACACTGACTTTTAGAAGCGTTTTGATTGCACATTGGCTCTGATGTGAGCGCTTAAAAAGAGAACGTAGCGTGAACAAACCGTTCCCCACCGCACCTCCCTTACTTCGCTCGTCCCAGTTTCTCATACACCTGATAGCAGAGGTTCCTAACCTTGGGTACAGGTACCAAGGGTACAAGAAACAGGGGGATACGGGAAGTATTTGGTAATTAACTACATTATCCGATTAAAATATTTCGTAGCAGTATTAGTTAGAAAAAAAAAAAAAGGTTTAAAACATCAATGACGTGAGCGCGAGATAGTCAAGATAAGTAGAGCAGTGGTTGAATTACTTGAATCATTCTTTCAGCAAGGCATAGTGTCATCTATTTTTGCAATCCTTAGCTCAGGTCATCAGCACTGATCATAAATTCTAACATATTCGTCTGCAATGAAAGCGGGTATGAAGGATTGTCGTATACTTATACTGGGCTCGGCACCAATGGTCATGTCACAACATTATGTATCAACACATTAAACAGCTGGACGACGCAGAAATTAAGAATGTGGTGAGGGATTTCAACATCATCACACAGAATGCTGAGGTGCCGGGAGACTGACTGCGTAGTTACCTACCACCTCTTCCTAAACCTGGTAAAGATCCCACACTGCTCCGCAGCTATCGAATCATTACACTGCAGAATGTCTGTGGTCAATTAATTGAAAACATAGCAGCGAGACAAGTAACGCGCCACCTCGAAAATGCACACATCTTTCCTGATCCCTGGGTAGCTGTAGGCCCATGAAAGCAACATGGTGAATTGCCGGAACATTTGCGTATGTGGAACAAAGAAAGCGCATACGGCCATCACCAGTGCCATTCCTAGAAAAGCTATAGGAAGATATCATTTTTTACAGGCTTTTCTTTAACTTGCACCGTATGTCACCTTCAAATCTTGCAATCGATTTTTCGATCACTTCCAGATGAGCAATAGCTCTGAAACTTGGCATAGTTGTGTATTCCCGATGACAATACAATAATCAGTCGTAAAAATAATAAAATGAATAACATTACAATTAATATTAATTTTGTTTGCTTGTATTGTTTCATCAGTGAAATGGGCGATAACTGCAAATAATCTAGGTGTATTCTTTCCAACAAGATTGTCTTTCTTGAGAGAAATATTGAAACTTCTCTTCCCTCCCCCCTCCACACACACACACACTATCGCACGCGCGTGCACAGACATACACGCAACTGACCACATTTAAAAAAATGTAATTTACAACTCTTATCAAAATTTTAAAAAAAAAAAAAAAATTAACTTTCCGTGTAATATACTGAATAATGAAATCCGCCTCCTGTGCTCTGTACTTGTTTATTGCAAACTGATAATGTCATTAAAGGATCGATTAAATTTGACTTAAATGTATAAACAACAACAAAATAACACTAAACAGAAGAAAATATAAAAATACCAACAACAAAAAAATTTACCACAGGCTTTTAATGCACTAAAAAAGCCACAAATAATTTTTCACGGGGTTTATGGCTTGCAGTTTAAAAATGTGACATCAAATTGACAAAAGGCCTGGGGCTCTGATTCTACATTAAATTAACTTCTGCTTTATACTTCGTTAGACACTTATGGATAAAATATATGATGAGCGCTTAAGCGCCCCACACTTTTTGTCAATTTGATGTTACATTTTTTGACTGTAAGCTATAAACTCCGTGAAAAATTATTCGTGGTTTTTTAGCGCATTAAAAGACTGTGTTTAAAATATTTCTTTTATATTGTTTAATTAAGATTTAAGAGTTCACCCATCCGTGACTTTAACCTACCCGTCTATTCTGTGTTATTTGTCTTCCACTACACATTACTGGACACAAGTATTTCGGCCTTTATTTGGTCTATACTTGCTGATAGGAAAGTTATATTAGTGATTGCGTCTTTAAACTGTCTGGGTCGTCCACGGATCCTATATACCATAGTTTTGTGGGTCTCATGAGAATGACCTCAGCCAATAATGCACTTGGGGGTGGAAGGGTGCAAAATTAACTGAGCAT
>JAMPIV010002508.1:0-10000 GCA_024509875.1 Oreohelix idahoensis
TTGAGCTCCATGGCCACAACTTTTCTTAACTTTCGTGATGGACTGCTGTAAAAGGTCTCCTCTGCTCGATTACCTTCAATGTGTTCTGGAGCCTCCTCACTGGTCGCTATCTGGACCCAGTAGTATGCTGTCAGCCTTCTGGAATCAAGTAACTCAAGCCAAATGCTGCCCCTCAATGACTTTTGACCACCCGTTCCCGGAAACAAGATGGTTGTACCTCCTATTTCAAAACTAAGTCATAATCCATTTTCCACATTGAGCACAATACATAACAAACACTTGTGTTCAGTGCTGTAGGCCACTAACTAGCTTCATCTGAAAAAATTACCCCAGTATACTCCTTCCTAATGGTTACTACGCCTCTGCCATTCCCAGCATTATTTCTTCCTAGTCCATAAGATTAGGTGTCAGTGTACTGTTTGGCAATCCATGCAGTTTTACTTTTTCCGACACCTCCTATTCAGGTTGGAGCAATATTTAGGCTTTTCTCAAGTTGGCCACTGAACTACACACATGTATATAGACTTAAATCATCAATTCACATTCAATTTTCATTAAAAAGATATCAAATATTTCAGCTTACCACAATTCAATGGAAATAAGAAAACAGTTTCGTTGACTGGCAATGAATAGGCTCAAATTCCGATCTGCCTCTTGTCCAGTGGCTTTTATTTTAGAAAAAATTATGCACTGGTGCTCAACGCACTGTTATCTTAGTATGGTTTATTACAAGATGTGGCAAGGAACAGACGCTCCTGAATTGACTATGATTGGCAGATTCTAACCAATCATGCAATTGTCTACACATCTTTCAAAAAAGTACCCTTACTTATTCGTTTCCCATAACAACACAAGATAGTATTATAGCCCGACTAATCGTGTTTAGCCTTACATATGTTGCGCTCCAATCAATTTGGAGTTTACATGGTAGGCTATTTCCGTAACGTAAGGTTGTTTCAAACACGTTATAAAAAAATTTTATGAGCAGAAATGATTTCATGCTGTCAGGCATCCCCACTATTTTATTTTGGTTATAATTTATTAATTCCTAAACTATTTGCGTAACGTTTTACATATTCTTTGTCAGCAAGCCCTAAGGAACCCAAATATACAAATTTAAAAGAGCTAAGTGGCTGCGTTCAAAATATGCAATTTCTTCTACCTCCTGTCTTTACTTCGATCCAAACTTTGAGGTGCTGTGTCTGGGTACTGTAATGTTTTCTAAACGTAAACCCAGTATAATGTCATGTTTCCCAATAAGCGTTTTTCCAGTATTTTAAAACCTAACTCTCGGATGGGTAGTGTTTTTTTTATCACTGTCTAATCTGAATAAATGGAAAATTATTGCTATGTGGCCTTACACGCGTGATGGGTAGTAATTGTGTATCGCGCGACGCTTGTGGTGTATTGCTGTGTCCCCCTGCTTTCTGTCCCTCTCCCTTCTCTCTATTCTTTAGTCCATCTGTCTTTAGTTTATGATTAACGTGTGTAAATAACATGGACATGAATGAAAAATTTTAAATCTAGGTCTTGATTTCAACTGCGTATCTCAAGGTTTTTCCAAGAAATAACAGCACACTTTTCATGTGTGTTTGGGAACGCGGGTGTAATAATACAGAAGGCTTTTACTATCAACGTGAAACGTTACAATTTGCAGACGAAGTAGAAAACAAGGGGGGATTTCGAGTACAGTCATTGTGACAGCACTGTTCTTTACCATTCTTCTTTCCTTTTATTAAAGTTATTTGTTAGGCTTTATATTTACCTAATAATTTATATATGTGGATTAGAATTATTTCTCGAACACTCTTGACCATTTTCTCATATGTTTAATAAGGTGACAAACATTCCGAAAGCACGGATACAGTCATTGGTTACATGTTGACACAGCAAATCATGAGGTACTTGTATAGTAGGTGGCAACATCAGACATTATTTCATGTTGCTTATCAATTATACTTTGGGCGGATATATTGTCAAGCATTCACTGTACTGGTGGGCTAATCGCCTCATACTTCAGTCTGACTGAACGCGTCGTGTCAGTTAGTGATAAATGAATATGTAAACATTAATTAATGGGGGTTCACTGATCGAACCTTGGTCTTGGCTAGGTTTTCTTAAGTTGTACAGTCAGCGAAAGCTCATAGCATACCATGTTCAACCACAGTAATGGGTGTTCCTTTATTGGAGACAGATCTCATGCAATCATCGTCCGATTATAAGAGTTGTTTTCTGTTCTCTTGACAATGATTCGTTGTTGGTAACGGGGAATTCATATATGGCTCCTCCTTGAGTTTCACTCACCCAGGTGGATAAATGATGATGCCGCCAAGTAATTATACAATCCTGAAAATTTATGTTCTCTATGGGTTTCCTTCCAGTTCTGACATTCTATATGGTTGCTTCTTGTTAAATACCTTAGTGCTGGTGGATAACCTGTTCATCTTCATCAGCATTCAAAACAATCCTATGCTGTACGAAGATAAGCTTGCCTTCTAGGCCTAGCAAACCAGAGTTCATCATAAACAAAGGGTCTGTGGTTGTTACCTTGATTTAGGATTAATCACTCCAATATAGGAAACATTTGGAGATTCTCTGACCATATGTTCTTGCAGAGACACGTTCTCCTCTACTAAAATCTTTCACAGTGATCACTTTTCAACGATTCCTAAAGGACCAGCCAGAAAACACACCGCCATGACATCAGGCAGTATTCCGTCGACTCTCTCGACGCATGCGTAGAAAAGCCTCATTCCCCCAACCCCCCACTTTAGCGTCCGATCGAGAAATAGGCCGACATAAAAATACAAAATATCTACGAATATAAGACCGAATCTCTTAAATAGAAAAGGAAATACACTATATGTCCGGGCCATAACACTTCTAAGCCAGACCTAATTGGTTTTTCTGACCATAACAATTGAGAAATGTCATAGACCTAGCATTTTATACGCCAGATCGATATTCAAGAGAGATCCTACCCATACAAACAAAAGGTATAAATTAATCCTGGGTAAGTCTAAATTTGACGCGAGAAATGATTTCTTTTCATATCAACATTAGTCATACCTGTACAATTCCTTACTTATCAGTAATCCGTGCGTCCGCTTATTCCACACAAACGAATATTGTGCGCAACATAATTAAAACCAGAAAAATTAGACAACCCATTAACTACTCATAGGACAAGGAAAAGGCAACGAGAATTTTTAATAAAAACATCAACACAAATTAAAAAACCAAGTGCTAAGGACATTAGTTATCTATATTCAATACAAAACTGAAAAATTAAAAGGACAAATACTAAAATTAAAATTAAACATCCAGAGCAATTGCCAAAGACAATAGTTATTTAAACTTACAATAACAAAATTAGTAAATAAAATGGACACTAATAATCTACCCAATTATTTTACATAACAATGTTTACTAGGTTTGAACGAGGGTAGACCCAGATGGAACGAGAAGAGGCAATAACGGTCAGCTCCTAAGTTGCCTCGCCTCTCCACCCATCCCCTCTTCAAAACAAAGCACAACAACAACAACGGATACATAATTAAATAACCGGTTAGTAGTCAACAGAGTTGACTTTTTTGGGATGGTTTTTAATGCGCTCTGATATAACACCATAGGATGATAAAGACAACGCGCCTCGCAGAAGATGGCAAAAAAAAAAAAAAAAAATACATAATACAAGATGGGCCAACACCGTTACACCTTCAATATCAACCAATCGCGTCACGGATTGCAGGCGATAATGAAGAAGATACCAAACACCAGATGATTCAAAACAAAACAAAACACAAATGTTTTATTGATGTCATGCTGATCGTAGTTGTGGCAAATAATCAGAAAATAGAATTTCTACTTATCAGTAGCGTAAAATGGGGTGGAAGGAAGAGAGGGGGATGGACTCAGCCAACAATTTGTCGTAGGGCGGTACTGGTCCAATAATCAAACATAATATTTAAAAATAATAAAATAAAAAAAGGTGTTCTTTGTCATAACTTTTGTTTGTGCTCATGCTGGACTCAAAGCTGGAAAACAGTTTCAACAACATTTTTTGATCTTCCGCCTTACCCCGTAAATTTCAGTAAGAGGTTGCAAAAACTGACTTAAATAAATAATGTATTGACACGGCTGTAATCTAGGTTCAACGGTAGGAACCCAGGTGCTGTGAAACTTTCTTACTTGTGAAACGCTGAGCTCTATAACAATCTACCTTTATAAACTCATAATCTGTTTTTAAGTTTCAGGGCATTTTGAACGTCGAATAAATTGCAGCAAATATGGTAATTGTTTGCAACTTTGCTTGATGATCTTATTCTGGATTCTATCGAAAGAGCAACAGACACTGCAAAATAAATTATTAATTAACAGATGTTAGTTTCACTTATAAAAAAAAAAACAAATAGATTTCCTACCTAGTTTCCACCGAATAAAGTAAAAATTTAATAAGTTAGCTCGTGGAGTTGTCGTGGGAATCAGAAAAAGTAGTTTTAATCCGGTGATACTCCGCTCTAAATTTACCGAAGGGAGCCGACTAGGATGAAATTTCTGTAACCCTAAAACTTCGTTCTCTTCCGCCTCTTTCGTCCACCTAAAAGATCTACTATACCACCTGGGTTCTACATGTAAAAGGCGATCGACCTGTTGTCGACGCTTGACCAAACTTTATAGATGTAGGCATGTCCTGAGGATTTTCCACCATTGTTGAGCTGGGAGTCATCGTGAATTAACACGTCGTTCATTTTAACACAGTGACAATAATTAAAAGCCGCTTTGCTGTATGGTTCATGAATAAAAACTATTTTCATATGCTGAGGTTGCCAGTCTCATATATAACCATCTTAGCAAGAAACAGGTCACACCCCCCCCCCCCCCCCCCCCCCCTTCACATAGTAAAATAATTGTTACACTTAACCCAAAGTTTTGGGAATACACAATCTCCTCGCACAGGTTAGAATGGACACGAGCAATTTAGGTTATATGCTCTCGAGTCACTTGGTCTGGAAATTTTGAATCCCTTTTATGACGCGTGAATCTGGAAACACTCTGGCCTTAGGAAAGTTTCTCTTATGACGGGTGATCCAGTTCCTTTGGGATTGCAGTCCTAATATTTAAATACCTGGTCGCTTAAGTTTTTTAAGAGTTGGTATTTATAAAGGCGGACTTACTGTTTAAAGGTTTTAAGTTTCCCAAATACTTCGATCTGTCTCGGTATAAGTATGGAATTCTCGGTCCGATCCTCATCTTTCTGGCTTTTGGGAGTTGCTTGTTTGAAATTGTGAAGCTGTCTGATTCTTGTGTCTCTGAGTTTGTTAGATTAATATCTCTCATTCTCAGTTCAAATCACAGATTTGTGTTTCCCGGCAAACTTCTCAATGAGATTCATGTGTGTATTCCGGCTCTCACTTTCAATCAATGTAAGCTCTTTTGCCACTATGTGGGTTGGGTGTCTTAATTCATAATCTCTGCCGCGTTTCGGTGTTTGAAATATTATTAAATTTAAAATTCCAAAACGCGTGACCTTATCTAATTATGCCGTATATTTTTCGTGAGATCTTGTGCACTCTCACAAACACAATGTGTGACTATAGAATTACCTGTTTTTACTGCCTTCGTCCAGATGTGTTTAACACCAGAACAAATTATCTGTAATAGATCTCACAGGAATGGCCCGGTGTGAAAGCTATTGTCTCATGTCTACCTGTGGTTTTCAGAACACAGCTCAGATGGCTCGCTCAGACAGACAAAATGGCTTCTTATTCATCCTCGTTACGAGGACCAGTAAATTGTATTAAACGAGGAGCGTCTATCTATCAAAGGGGGCCGGCGACTCAGCATCAGATAAACGTATTACCGTTGACCGGTGATAATGACTGGGTATTGTTACGATTAAATACACAGTTCACGTCCAGGCGGAACGTAAATAGTGGTCACAAGTAAAACGAATGAAAAGACATGATTTATGCCAAATAAAAGCGAATGGTAAGTAAAAGTGAAGAAAAAGATAATCATACTGCCGTAGGCATGCGAAGAATGTGAGAGATCACGCAAAAGAGCAGTGTTCAGACGTTCGGTGACAATTATATTATAAAAATAATTTTGATAAAAAAACTAGGTCAACATGAAAAAGTTCTTGTTTGATTTAACAAAACAAATATTTAAAAAGCATTTTATTTCTAATTTGTATACCTTTATATAACCTAGCTCTTAGATCAAAATAACCATATTATCATGCATTTAACAGGTTCTAATTAACTTCCTCTTTTTTTTTTGTTCTTTCTACTTAATGGTTCGTATTGTGCTCTTATTTACGTTAAAAATGCCAATACATTTCACAATCATTATCCATATCAGACCGGAAAGGTCCTTTTACATTTGGACACGCAGCCTAATATCAACCCGACTAGGCAGAAACGAGGCAAAAAAAGTTTATTGTAAAAAAAGGTCAAACAGTCAGAAAATGTCTTTTTCTTGATACAAACGAATATGGTCATCCTAGACGTGATGAAAGAATAAACTTGCAATACCTGTGCAACGTAGTATTCGATCACAGCCTACCTAGGAATATCCTTCTGTATGCAAATCTGAAAAACAAGCATTTTTATTGACGAATCTGTCACTTCTAGGGCATCTAGAGGACCACCCTTACAAAAGTCTGGGGGGAGGGGGCACGGACGACATGCATATAAAACCTGGAATGAAAAACGTGATCGGCTTTTCAACAACAACAACTGGTACCTGGGAGTGCTTCAAACATTCCGTGTGTTCCCAGCTGGTAAGGGCGATGAAGAAAAGGATTTTAAAGACAGTTGGACTTAATCACCTAAAAGCGATCTTCAAGGAGACGTTATGAAATTCGTCTGAGGACGGATTCTAAATGTAGTGAGCCGAATGCCAGTGAATCTATGCCAATAATGGAAACTACACAGTAAAGCAATATACAGAGTGGTCATACACACCATCTATACAGTGAATATGAGCGCCTGTCCCAGCGCCTTCAAACAGCAAAACCTTCAGCAGTAGTCTTACATGTATGAGAGCAGGTCAAACCCATAACGACCAAACGAGTCAGACAGATATACCAACTCACTATAACATATCACACATTAAAGAAGCAGAGTTCAATGTAGATGAGTATATACAAAACTGATACAAAGCGATATACACCAAAAAAAAACATGTGCCTAAAATGAAGAAACAATATGTTAAAGAATCAGGCATTCTTTCATAATATTCTTTAATGTGTTCATGATATTTTTTTAATTACCAAACTGTAAAGTGGTAATTTCTTCAATTTTTAAATACTTTATTTTGCAATATAATTTTACAGAACAGTAGACATTGCTATGCCCTTCGTCAAATGTTTGTTTTATTGGTTAACACGTGTAGCTGACATAAACTCTCTTTAACCAAACAGCCAGAGCGTACCTGTAATTGTAGTTAATCAAGGACGGATATCTTCTTCATCGTACACTTTCATACGTCAACTTGAATATGTTCAAAGAACGCAGAGGTCAGCTTGAAGCTGCTGGTATCTTCTGTAGAGTTTTTTTTTTTCAAGGCATGGTATTGGTGATGGTCATTTGCGCTTTCTCTATTCCTCATTTGTCGGTCACCTCTGAAGTAAATGTTCAGCAGTCATTTTATCGGTGCCACAATTGTGTCAGATGAAAAATTTAGGAACCTTGATCGATCCACTTTATTCTCACCGTCACCCCTCTTTCTATTGCATTCAACTCGATTCCACGTGTGTTTCCCGATCTCTTCCTAATTAACATGTAAGTCAAGTACGTGTACAAACCAGGCCTCGTTCGCTAATCTGTCTTATTTCTAGTTTAGCTACGCCTACCTGTCTTTGTTTCAAGCATATTGATACAGCTATTCATATCTCTAACTGTCTTCCTTTCAAAAGAGGCGGGCCGGGGGCGGACCAAACCGCTGTCAGGTTACGAACGTCTTTGAAGTTCCAGAGAGAGAACCCGAGATCTGAAACCTCTGATTAACACCTGGTAATAAAGAACGGACGGAGAACCGTTTTACGCGGGGGAAGAAATCTCTGTCCGGAACGTATTAGCGGTCGGAATTAGTTGTGATAAATAGCTTTCATTCAGAAAAATTGACCGAAGAATTCGCTCGAGGTGCGATTTCTAGCAGACATCGGCGAGATCGGGGCCGATTCAGTATATATGTGCAGTCTCCTAAAAACACATTATCAGTTCGCTCCAGGATTTCTTGAGTAATTCTAGCGCGCTATTTTAAGAGCCATCTTTACATATCGGATACTTGAATACGTGGAGAATTATTCAGTTTTGCCGTTTTGCGGGTAAAAGAATATATATATATATATATATATATATATATATATATATATATATATATATATATATATATATATATATATATATATATATATATATTTTAATTAAATAAATATAATATATATATATATTATATATATATATATATATATATATATATATATATATATATATATATAAGTTTGAGTGTCTTAACATGTTAAAGTTTCACTGGATTTCTGTGTTTATTAAATAGCATATTAAATAACTTTACAGCAAATTTCTCCAGCCGTAAACGTAATCTCAATTTCTTGTTATTCCCCAGTAAGAGAGGCTTAAATAATTATAAGACGCTAGGCGATTAATATTGTCGAGATACCATTTATTTCTATTTTCTCCATGTGTAAATTTGAAGTGACTAGTGTTCATCCTCTAGTGTTAAAGCGATATATTAGCTAGAGACTCGTGGTGTTTTATATATATATATAATATATAATATATATATATATATATATATATATATTTATATATATATATATATACAATATACATATAATTAAATACCAGAGTGAGTATAGGTCTTACTAAACGCGTGTGTTAGGATACGATTATAGTATGATTACGCCTGTTATCTATCTTTCTTTTCATATAGGTTGGTCCATACGCCCTGCGATCCAGCGGATTTAGAGTTTTTATGGTCCTATTCTTATGGCATTACGGTCATATGTTTCCTGAACATACAGACATTGTTTGTGAAATCTGATGTTTAAGACCCTTTTGCGGTCTACCTTCTCCATCCGATAAGAGTGGTTAAATAAACAGAACACTTCAATTTAAATTTTTAGATGTTAACTGGAACGTGACTATACCAGAAGATTTTTCCATCTAGATACATATAAGTATTACTGCCCTGATGTGGCAGAACTTACGGCACTAATTATTTTTTTGTTTAAAACCATTTGACAGTAAAGTTTTCCAACCACGGAATTATACAGAGAGAATTCACGGGTCATACTCGGCTATTTTCCTCCGAGACACCTAGGAGTCACAGTCTGTTTTAGTTACACATTTCATTTACGGATAAGAGAGAATCGATAGCCCTGGAGGGGCTATTTAGACCACACCAAGAGAATATATATTAACTTATGAATTTCCATAACAGTGCACATACATCGAAAAAAAACTTTATTCCAAACCAATACCTGCAGTCCCAATGGGGGGGAAAGAGGAATACCCCCCAGAAGAAAAAACACATAATATTCAAACGCACAAATTCAGCGACTCCCGAACAATAAGCAATTGCTTAAAACGGAGAAACTGGGACTGAAACTGGACAAAATACATAGGGACTACATATTAGTCTAAATACGTGTTTTGATTTAAGATTTTCCTGGAGGTTGTTTGCAGTTCGATGAGAGTGGGTAAGCAAATTTGTTAGTGCGCCTCCACTGTATGAGTGTAGTGGTGTGAAACGGAGCGGAAGAATTTATTTTTCTTAAAGTTACACTAAGTTTACCATTTCTTCTTGTATTTTATCTCTCCCTCGTCTGAAGTGGTGCCCCAGGATTGGTTACATTATGTGGACTTATTCTTTACCCGTCCTGAAATACTCCTACCCCATTGTGAACATTTTTTTTGATCCTTTTGGGTAAATTACCTCGGTCGGGATCCTTCCTGGCTTCCTTATACAAGAG
>JAMPIV010002508.1:15000-49102 GCA_024509875.1 Oreohelix idahoensis
GAACTGTGAGCGGATCGCCAGTAATTTTCAGTCCGTGTCTGAAGTCTGAGGGTAAGCGAAATTATAATAACTACCGTGTATATTTTTTATTTCAGGTTCGTATAAACTTCTCAATATATGCACGTAGAATAATCTTTGGTATAAATGTATTGTGATTTTTAATTTGATTTAAACATGTGCTTTGTGGTGATTGTTGCTTGTAACAAAAACGTATCACAACTAGCCCCACAGACCAAATGATAAGATAATATTTATCATATTAAATGCTGCATCTCCGTACGAAGATAAAGCAGTCCCATGGCAGAGATTGTCATAGGCAAATGAAGTGTTAGAAGCTTCATCACGGAAGATACCGCTTTTACGAGGTTTAAGGTGACTAGTTCCTTCATCGCTGCCTTTTCCTCCTAGTTCGAGCGCACAACTGAGTACCCATTTACAGCTGGTAAACTGGAGTGTTCCATAGTCACGCTTTCAATTCAACAACTATGTAGTTGTACTACTGAAGAAAGAACCTGATCGTTTGGTCTAGTCGGGCACTCACTTTATCTGTATGTGTATTAATTTTGTGTAGATGCTAGGAATAGCATCAGTATTTAAATTTGTACCTGATATGGTTTGGAAAGATCAAGTTATAAATAAGTAAAGGATGTTCAGGAGCGGAATAAACCAGATGATGTTTTATTACCGGTACTGATAATGTTAATAATTAATTCTGTATCATTGACAATGATGTCCCTTACTATGACTGTATAACTTTGACACCTGATGACTGACTTGTCTGACTTATGTGCTAGTCAGTTACACTTAATTGAAATGTTAATATTAATGCTATATCACTGAAATGATGTCCTTACTTACTATGATTTGTATAACGGTGACATCTGATGACTGACTGGTCTGACCTCTGTGCTAAGTCAGCTACAAGTCTAGCCAGATACTAGCAAAGGCTGATATGATGTTTCAGGTTCCATGAAATAATCAAACCAGACTGTCAACGTATCAGAAGCGTGTGTTGTTCATCAGAGGCAATCCCACTAAAGTGCAGGAACCCAAAGAGTGAACTTCAACTGGTCATTGGCATCCCTATAGCTGGGTCTACCAAGTCTGATAGATACAAAGGACAGTTCTGTGTCAGCAGTGTCAAGTTGAAAAGAATAAGTGTCATTTTAAGACACTTACCACCCATATATGAACAAACAGCCAATAGTGAGTAAACAGTATTAAAACCATTAAAAAACATTCAGTCAAATGAGGACTGTAATGTGTAAAGTCAGAGGACTAAAAAGAAAAGTGATACAGTTTAAAGTGATTCCAGTTTTCATTAAACTTTATTATTCAAGATCTGGAAGTCCTAAAACAGGCAATAATTAGTAATTGTGTGTAATAATTTTTATATAATTTTTTATGCTCTTTTCCAACTAGCAGAAATAGAATTTAGTGTGTAAATATTAAAACTATTTTAACTGGACTGAGGAATTATTCACTTCATTACATTTGTGGTTTACATAAATTTTGTTGATTTGAAAAGGCTTTTGACAGCATACATAGGGACCGTTTATGGAAAATAATGACGGCTTATGGAATTCCAAGCTGCATAGTGTCAATCATAAAAAGACTCTATGCCTACTTTACGTGTAGTGTTGGGCAGAGCAACCTGGCCTTCGAGGTGAGGACAGGAGTAACGACAGGGATGCCCCTTCTTCGAACCACTCTTTTTTTTAACAGTCATAGACTGGGTGATGCGCCAGACAACAGAGGGCAGTCCAAGAGGAATAAGATGGACTACATTTTCTACATTGGAAGATCTGGAATATGCAGATGACATTGCACTGCTGGCACATTCACATCAACACATCCAGGAACAAAACGGATAGACTTAATAAATTTAGCCAGCAGGTGGGCTTGAACATCAATTTAAAGAAGTCTGAGGTCATGACGCTCAATGTGAGCAACCCTGAGCCCATATCAGTAAGGAATCAGCAATTGGTACAGACAGATACCTTCACATACCTAGGAAGCATAGTAACAGACGGTGGGGCAGGCAAAGACATCAACATCAGAATGAATAAGGCAAGAACAGCCTTCTTTAGCCTAAATAACATCTGGAAGTCCTCCCAATACAGCACAAGCACAAAATTAAGATTATACCAGAGTTGCGTTGCTTTCTGTGCTTCTCTATGGTGCGGAATGCTGGAGAGTCACAGAGAAGGAAATGTCAAAATTGTCCTCTTTTCACACAACATGCCTAAGAAAAATTCACCGAATCTTTTGGCCGAATACCATCACTAACCAAATTCTGCTTACTCGTAGCAAGCAAGAGGACATGCACACCATCATAGCTGGCAGACGCTGGAGCTGGGTTGGTCATGTCCTCAGAAGAGACCCCGATGCCATCACAAGAACAGCTATGCTTTGGACCCCTGAAGGAAAGCGAAAGAGAGGCCGACCAAAAACCAACTTGGCGGAGGACTGTGGAGGCTGAGATGCAAAGAATGAACAGAGTTGGGGCACTGTACGAAGGATGGCCACCGCCCGTGCAAAGTGGAATAAATTTGTTGTTGCCCTACACGACGCCACTAGGCTTGATGGCCACTGACTGCTTTGACGGTCGGTGGTTAAGGATCGAAGAAGAAGAAGACCATTTGTGGTTACAGTGAATGTTCATTTTAATTATCCCCTAGAAAATAAGAAATCATAAGATAGTCACAGGGAGGAGACACCTTAAATCCTGGTACAACTTCTTACCAACTGACCAGGGTTTTCACAGTCTGACTATTTTTTATGATATCCATACACCAGTGCTTATTTCTAAGACTGGGGTATTACTTGTAAGACCAGAACTCTTTACTGGCATACTATCCTGGTAGCATACCTGGATTCTTACATAGATAAATAATTTGACCTAACCAACAACTACAACTGGGTTAATCCGAGAAATAACCGTGGAGGGTCGGTCCTGGTTGCTCAGATAATAATGGTCTATCAGATGTACCGCAACCAAGTGATACGACAAAAAATTTAATTAAAAATCCCGGGCAACGCCGGGTATATCTGCTAGTAAGTAATAAAATCAGTTGTTAAAAACAACGTGTTGCGTCGCCATCTGTTGTTCTTGTATTTTAAGTTGGTTTCATAGCTCGACAAAATTATTGTATTCGCATGTGCACATGAGACACGACATAGTTTGGAAAAACAAGTACATTACAATGTTGTCGACGGTAACTTTCACAATTTTCTTTCTAGCCCCTGCATTGTGGCACGGAATTCAATGTAACTGCAAGTTCAGGGGATCCTTTTATCCGGTAAGTCAACTATTTCTTTGAAAATGACTGAAAAGCTATTTATTTGCCTTATGGATTACATACTTTGTTGACTAACTGACTGATTGGTGTGTTGCCTGTTCGGATACCTGGGAGTTCAGTCTATAGTCGACTATATTGATTGACACGTTGGTGGCTGGTGATTGGTTGAATGTTTGATTTGGTTTGTTTTAAAGGTCCATCGTCACTGCACACGGACAACTCCAACTTGAATACGGAAAATGTCCTCCCTTAGATCACACAAGGAGAATCTCAGCACAATGCACGAACTCCGTAGCACCGACGAGAATCGCAATGTGTGTATACATGAATCACACATCCTATACATATTTTTGTTTTAGGTTTCCTAATTTTTAAATGTTGTCAGCGTTGTGACCGTATGGCCTACTCTTGACGATTTCCAACAGCAGTGGGATTTTTAACGTGCGCAACTTGCACACGAGACATCCTATTTTTTCGCCCTTTTCCGAGAAGGCTAGAATGTTTGATTTACTGAAACTTTGGTGGTTGATAAAATGGCTGATATGGATGATTAAATAAGCAGCTACTATGCTAGACGCCAGACCTGGCCAAAGGGTGCTGAGCTCAGATAGAAGCTATGGGGCTGCCACGCTGACCTGGAAAATAATGTGGACTTCGTCCTGGGCATAGGCCTGCAGATTTAGCACGACTACAAACTGAACGTAGAAGAAGAAGAAAGAACTATACTAGATTTTTCTAATTTACTTTTAAACTAACCGTGGATCCTAGCCCGTCTATTAGTTCATATCTAGCATTTTTTGCGCCATCTCTTTCCATGTATTATTTGCCTTTTTTATGTATCTCCAGAATTTTTCTTCGTGCATTTTTGGGTGTCTTTCATTTCTTGCAGCCTGGGTAATCAAGAAAAAGGATTGCCGTGTGAAGCTTTTAGCAAGTTTCCTCACTTTCAGTCTTTTCCACTTCCCCTTGTACCCGTACTGTCTGTCTGGCTCTTCCCATCAGCTTTATGTGCTTTACTTGGCTAAGCTCATCGGTTGCTATGGACTGCAAGACCGGATTACTTGCTCAGTGGGTAGTGAATGAGAAGAATGTATATTGTTTTTAAAAACGCCTTTTGCCTCTGTTTTGATATGACAATTGGTTCATTTGAATACGGAAAATGTGCAATGAATCAAGGATGAGATAATGACTAATGTTTCAGACGATTGGCAACGATTCTTGCATTAATGTACTACCTTTCTTTAACAAATGGCAGATAGGTCCAATACCTACTGATAATAAATGCGAAATATGCTGGTGTCAAAAACTAGTCGTGGTTTGTGGTATTTTACCCTGCGAATACGAGGGGGGAAGGAAATGTCGAGATGGTTCCGATCCCGAACCACAGATTGGGGAGTGTTGTCCAACGTGCCCGCCGTAAGTTACTGTCAAACCTTGAATTGTTTGCGTCCGTTATTTTTTTAATTTTTATTTTTAAATGCACACATTGTTGGTCAAGCTTACTTAGATTGATTCACATTTCATGAACTGTTTGTCTTCTCCCAGTTATGTATATTAAGATAACAAGAATCGGGTCAGAGTTCGCCTTTAATTCTAAAGGTATGTCGTAAAGTGTAAACACACTTCTTTGTTAATCACCCAGCCAATCAACGAGCACCGTTCACCAGTCTCTGAGACAGAATAAAATTAGGCTTAAGCCCTGTTTTTCGGATCTCGGTCGGGGCCATCTTGTCACCCAATATGGCGAAAAAAAACAGAATGAAATTAGCCATAAGCCCTGTTTTGTTCAGGACTCGTCTAGGTCAAGGACGGTACGAGGCATGGTACAAAAAACTGCAGACAACCAATCAGCTTGTCCCGCCAGGAACCAACCAAACAAACGCTTTCCTTAAGCAGTAGAAGTTACCTCACCTGCCTATATAATCGGGCGAGATTTCATGCAAAAACACGCAACACCGACACGAAGCCAGATAGACCGATCTAAAGAAAGAAGCTGTCAACCTTGATTTATTGCTTACCTGAGTGCATTGACCTGGCAGCCTGCTTCACTAGTCGAGTCAAAAAACTGGCCTGTTTAAATCTTAGAGGGTAAGCATAATTACTATACTTGTAGGTAAATAGGCCTACAGCAGGTATATAATGTTTGTATTGGTTGTGTGTCATTTATACTACCTACACATGTATATATTTAATTATTTTGGTTCACTATAAATGTATCAGGTTACTGATTGTATCTTGGGGTATTAGGTATATTGATTGTATTTCCTGATTGATTGATTGAAGACGAAGACTAATAGGACTCACACTTCAACCTATTGTTTCCTATAACTTCAATCTATTATCTCAGATAACTCCAAACTGAAATAGAACCAAAACATTCATTGGTAGGACTCAATCTATTGTCTCATATAACTCAATCTATTGTCTCACATAACTTCAGATCTATTGTCTCAGATAACTCCAACCTGAAATATAACCAAAACAGTCCTTGTTAGGACTCAATCTATTGTCTCCTATAACTCCAACCTGATATATAACCAGACAGTCCTCGTCTCATATACTCCTATCATAGAACACAACAATATTGTTAGGATATATGTGGCCAGCCAGTATAGTACTTGTCAGAGAGGGCCTGGTATATTATAGGGGGAATGAAATGGTTGTATCACACATATGTGTACATATTATTGGATGTATTCATGTATTGAATTTATATTATGGGAGGTATTCATGTATTGAATGTATTCATGTATTATTGGAATGTATTCATGCATTGAATTTATATTATTGAATGTATCCATGTATTAATTTATCAGAAAGAATGTTTTGCAAGTAGACACCTGTCCTGTCTCGCTATTGCTAACTCATACTGAGCCATGTTGTCATTCATCCTACATACAGACAGCGCTGAGGACACACGCTCATTTCATACACAATAGAAATAGGTGGGCTTGATGACAGAAATTAGCCATCTATTTTTACTTGTTACAGGTTTTATTCGTGTCATCAAACCTGAGGTCGTATGTTCGAGTCAATCCAGCTGCCTGGAACTTCGCAGGGGCATAGAGATTGCACAGAAACTACATCTTTAGTCCCCTCAGTCTTGGGTGGGCTAAAGTAACGATCCTCAACAGGTGTGGTGTGAACCAAACTAAGGAGAACAGAACGTTTTGAAAGATGAGTACACATTAGTACCATTTCTGTCAGCATTGTGAGCAAATTAACTGTCAGTGACGAAAAAGAGATTTAGCGTAGCAAGAGGCAATAATAAGATCATAGCTGATAAATTATATATTTAATTAACAGCTCAGCTGATACATGTACTAAAATTGATTAAACAGCACAGCTGATCTAAATTTTGTTTACCTATAATTGGAAGGACTTGTAATATATATATATTATATATATATATATATATATATATTTATATATATATATATATACTATAATATATATATTATTTATACTATATATATATATTATATATTTATATAAATTTGTAATACTTACACATCCATTACCATTCCATCTTCCAACATCCATCCTTCAGCTCAAGAGTTGATAGTGTAGTATATGTTGCCGTCATTTTTGTTCGGTTCCAGTAGATGTAAAATCTATTTTAACTACTTTCTGATAAACGAAGGTACAGAACTGTATGCATAACTCCCTGACATAGGGGTTTATTAGGGGTTACCTTCCCTGTGTTTATTCTTGGTGGTTGATCTGTCTTAAGACGGGGGTTAACTGTTCTCAAAATCTGTTCTGTCTACGAATGACGCTAGTTTTTTAGCGCGAACCGAGAGATTCCGTCTGTGGTGAGTGTTGAGATGGTTTCAGCAGGACGGAGATGGTCGTGGTTCTTTCTCTGCATGATCTGGGGAAAAAGATAGTCTTGTGATGTTAGTGATTTTCACCAGAGTTATTTCTGTTCGTCTTGATTGATCGTCAGGTGTTATTTGTGTAGTTCCTCGGTATTCTGTCCAAGGTAAAAATCAACTGTATTATTATGCAAAGTTTGCCAAGAACATGTGAGTTATGAAAACTGTGAGTAAGCGCTCACAGTTCTTGTGATCCAGAAGGTTTCATTATGTGTGCTTTGACGTAGCCAATTAGGTCTATTCGTTGATGTACTTTACAGAAGCACAATAGAAGTATATTGATAGGAAACCCGCAGGATGGCGGTATGTTTCAGCATGGAAGATAATACCATGCCTTATGGAAAAAATGTACAGTTGTTCAAGAACCATTATAAGGCCCGTCACTTAGGCCTATAACTTTGAGCCGAAGAAGAAGTACCTGCCAGGTGAAGCCAGATGAGGTCTTGACTTTATTTACATGTTCACAGACTTCATATGTTAAGCAACTATATTTGTTAAAGGACTACTGACGCGTTCAGTCAGGGGCCCTGAGCTACAGTAGGAAAAAGAACATGGTTGTCAAGCCAGCGTTATTAGCATCATACCTACTCGAGCTATACAAATAACTGATGATGCTCGATGTTCCCTAATTATTACCACATATGATAAACAGTGTTGTTAAAAATGAGGGGAGACCATTGTCGATAACGGTCCTTATAGATGAGTGGTTCAAGCTTTATATGCCAGATGATTTTGCCAGTTCATTTCCAAGATATATGAATGATGTCCTTGATTCTCGTCCATTTGACTGTAACTGTTGATGTTGGTCACTGTGTCTCGTATAATAAAATGGTTGAAAGTTCCAGCTGTTTCTACCAATTACTGACTACTGCATGTGAGTGAGTGGGGTGCCTTGTTTATCTATCAAAGAGCCTAAACGCATTCGTTTTTTTTGGTCTTCTACACACCCACGTCAACTTGTCAAACCACACCAATAACTTCTGGAGTACCTCACATACAAGAATATTTCTGATGTTCGGATGTCAACATGTCCCAAACTTGACACCCTGGTTAGCGCCCTCAACGCACATGGTGAGCTAATCAAGCCAATTTACCATAAGCCTGTTTGGCCCAGGGTACGGGCTGGAACTACAAACAGTTACAACAGAAAATAGGGATATTGTTACGTTTTCGCTAAATCAACATAAAACGTAATATCCCACCTTAAAACAATTTTATCGATTAAATAAACTAAGGGGATAATTGGAAAATTTGTATTTTGATACGGACCTTGTCGCAAAATTTTTTAATAAATTGTTAAGTAAAAATCTGTTTTCCCTTTGTTTTTAATAGCAACAGTTAGGTACACATAAAATTTAGTGTCTGTCTACCTTCTCCAGCCTAATTTATTTCGAGATCAGATCAGATTCATCACAGCCGGTATATTAAATTTGTCCGATTACCTGTAGTTCTCTCTAGTACCCACTTGGGGACTTCACCAGTTTCTGCAGAAATTTCTTTTTTTCGTGTAATTGTCAGTTTAACTATTACTGATACATAGAGCCAAATAAAACCTCACGCCACAAGTTACCGTGGTTCGTCCAGTACATGGAATATATTAGGGTGGAAATTTTTTTTCAGAAACAGTGGGTCCTTTCGATGTCGCACTTGTCCCCCTGATTCTTATAGGTTTGGGGGATCGGACCTTAGGCCTTCTCGAATAAGGGCGAAAAAATAGGAGGTCCATGTGCTAGTTGCGTTCGTTGAAAATTCTCTCGGCAGTTGATATCCTAAAGAGTAGGACATATGCCGCTTGAAATGACATATGGTCCTTAAAAACAAAAAGATTACAAGAAGAAAAAAAAACATTTAGAAAAACCAAACTAATTTCTTTGAAAACGTTACTGAGAGAGTAAAGCATATAACGAACAAAACAATTATGAAATTGTTTGTTTCTTGTGTCTGTCGTCTTTGAAAGGGCCATCCAAAGAATGTTATTGGGAATTAGCCGATTGTATTCACAAGCTCTATAAATTAGAAATCAAGATCTACAGACTGAAAGTGTGCCAAGACTTGTTAACCAGCAAAGAAAAACCCTTCGACACAAAAAAAAATAAAACTCACTTCAGAAAGAAATGAAATATTCACATTTGATTGGTTTGGTTTAAGGACTATCTTCATTGCACAGCGGGGACAACTCAACAGTGCTCCGATCTTCTTTCTTAGATCACACAATAGTAGGATCTCAGGCACAGTGCAACGAACTCTGTAGCACTGCGAGGTCCCAGTCTGTGTATTAACAGCAATCACACTTTTTACAAATATGATTTGTTGGTGGGTAGGTTTCCTAATTCATGGTGAAACTTTGGCCAGGGCAATAAACCGTATGGCATCGCTTCTTTACGATTTCACAACTGCAGAGTGGGATATTTTAAGCGTGCGCAGGTTTGTACTCTGGGACCTCCCTTTTTTTTTTTTTTTTTGTTTTTGCCCTAAAAACCGAGGACGGACTTTGTCATCTAAATATTCACTACCACATGACTACTCCCAATGGGGAGGATGAATCATCATTTGGGAACCCACTGGGTTGTGAACAAAAACAAAAATGTCTCCATCAATTATATTCCCCTGTACTGGGATTGAAACAACAGGTAACCTTTAGAAAATAAGAGTGCCGACGTCATATCTCTTGGGCCACCTTTCATATCACATGGAAAAGGAAGGGTAATACACACAGGAGGATTCTAGAACATTCAGAATAGACAGAGTAAAAAACATAGAGATTCTAGATTCATTAAGAAAGACAGGGGTAATAAACACATAGGTTCATAGAACATTCAGAAAGGACAGGGTTAAACAAAACATCCAGGGAGATTCTAGAACCACTCAGAATGGGGGACAGGGTTAATAAACACAGAGATTCATAGGAACTTTCAGAGGGGGGAGGGGGGAGGCCAAAGAGTGGGTTAGCCCACCTTTGGGCCAAGAGCGGTTTTCGCACTGGAGAAAATGAACCAGTGGCTCAAACTCCACCGGTCCCAACCTCTCGACTCATTCCAAAGCAGTGACATATGGCTACCAGAAGCCACACCAGGTCTAGTGGCGGACATTCCACGGGTACTCAGTCTCGACCGTGGACTGACCACAAACTATGTTGAGCGCCCCTGCTTAAAGCCCTGCTGTTACCTTGTTTGACTGTTCCTACATCTTTGGTATGGCAACAACTACAAACCATCCACCAGGCATCTCATAGTGGAAGGCACCAGGTGTGCCACGACGTGTCGGGATCCCTTTGACACAACATAGAAAAAGCGATAGTGCTGACTAATTAGCTGAGACAAATTATGGATTGTTTCCTGAAAAACATGCGGATCTTTTGTTGGCGAGGGATACTGCAACAACGGGTGGAAACCCCAATGAGGTGGTGAATGCATAAATGGTATTGGGGCTGTCTACCACAGGGGGTAGGACAGACATCAGGCGAAACAGGACAGCAGGGGAAAATTATTACTTCCTCACACGATGATGGGTACCAGTGCCCTCCATTGGCCTTGCACCACCCCGCATGCGAAAAAAGAGGGATAACCTACCGGGATGAAAAAGAAAGTCATTCAAAACTCCCCCCACTACTCATGATGCCATGGGGACACTAATACAACCCTAAGATATACGAGCTCGGAAGTCTCCTCGCAAAAAGTCCGCGCCAAGCAGCGTCGCCCCTCGGGCAGCTCCCTGGCGAAAAAGTTGGCTGCTTCCGAGGAAGTATAATTAAACATTTATACAGTTAAATGTAGATGGAATAAGAACTAATTCGTTAGGAATTAATGAACAACTACTGAAGGACCAGAAAGTTCACTCATTGCAATGATTCAAGAAAACCGGTTCTTAAGGGACAAAAATTCCATCAACTTCCCAGGCTACACAACTGTTTTTTTTACAAATAATGTTAAAATGCCATAATTAATTGTCGAGGAATCCTAACCCTTGGTAAGGAATGATGTTCAGGCAGAGGTCGAAAACAGTTCTTGAACGATTGATGAAAACTTGGACATCACAAACGAGTGGACAGGTCCTAGGAAGTGACGGACATTTTACCAAATCTTTAATGTCTACCAGGGAACCCCCCAGAGTAAAACTAATGGAATTCTATCTTTGATGATATTAGAAATATATGTGGAGAAAACAATTCATTAGCAGGGGATTTTCAACAAAACCACTCCCCACTCTCTGGGGATACCAGAGTGGGGTGGTGGTTGTTGAAATCCCCCTGCTATGATTGGTCTCTATATTCGAAATCATCAAAGTAGTTTCCAATTAGTTTCTCTGGGGGGTCTGTAGCATTAAAGATTTGGGAAATTGTCCGTCACTTCCCTAGGGGACTGTCACTCGTTTGTATGTCAGTTTCATCATCGGGTTTCAAAGACTTTCGACCTCTGCCTGTACATCATTTCCTCACTTACAAAGGTTTGGATTCCTCGACTATTATTTATGGCAATTACTTTTGTACATTGTGTAGCCTTGTAGCCTGGGAAGTTGATGGATTTTGTCCTTAAGAACGGTTTCTTGAGATCAGTGCCAATGTGAACTTTCTTGGTCCTTCAGTCATGTTTCTTTAATTTATAACGATTTGTGTTCTTATTCCATTCTACTATTTAAGACTTGTAGAATGTATAATATACTCCTCGGTAGACACCTTTCGCCAGGAGCTTTGCCGAGGGGCGACCTGCTTGGCGCGGACTTTTTTGCCGAGGCGACGTCCGAAGCTCGATATATTCTTTAGGTTTGTTATTAGTGTCATGGCATCTGTGTCAGAGGGGGGTTTGTGATGAACTTTCTTTCTCATCCCGGTAGGTTATCATCTTTTTTCCATCGGGGTGTGCAAGGCACATGGGGGGCAACTGTACCTTCATCGGTGGGGAAGTATTATTTTCCCCTGCTGTCCTGTTCGCTGATGTCTGTCCTACCCCTGGGGGTAGACATGCCCACAATACCATGTTGCACCACCTCAGTGGGGTTCACCGTTGTGCGTCCCCGCCACCAAATGACGCTGTTTTCTGGAACATCCATAATTTGTCAGCTATTTAGTACAGCAATAGCGCTTCTGTGGTCAAAAGGATCGTCTACGTCCGTGCACCTTGGGTGCCTTTTCCCACTATGAAGAATGCTGTTGGATGGTTTTTGTACTTGTTTGCCCACTCCATGGGGTTGGGGAAGGGGGGGGGTGACACCAGTGGGGTCCAACAGGTTAAATGCAGGGGCAAGGGTTAAGGCCAGGGCGGCTTTCAACATTAGTTTGGGATTTTCAGTCGGTCGAGGATGGTTACCGGGGGGATTGGCCGGCCCCATGTCTCTTTCGTGGGCTTTATGGGGAAAGGCCATTATGTCAAGCTTGGGAAAATGGGTTCAAGGGTTGACCGGTGAGTTTGAGCCACTGTTCAGTTCTTACAGTGCGAAGCTCTTGCCCAAAGGTTGCTACACTCTTGGCCTCCCCAATCCCCTCTTTGGGAATGTTTCTAGAATCTCTGTGTTTATTACCCTGTCTTTCTGAGTGTTCTAGAATTCTCTGTGTTTGTTACCCTGTCTTTCGGGATATGTTCTAGAACATACTATTGTGTTTATTACCCTGTCTTTCTGAATGTTCCTAGAATCTCTAGTTTATACTCTGTCTTTTGAATTGTTCTAGAATTCTGGGTGTATTACCCTGTTCTTTCCATTGTGGATATGGAGTGGCCAAGAGATATGACGTCGGCCCTCTTATTTCTAAAGTATCTGGTTCAATCCAGTACAGGAATATATTGGATTGGACATTTTGTTTTTTGACACAGTGGTTCCAACTGATGTCATCCTCCCCAGTGATGTCATGTGTAGTGAGATTTAGATGACTAGCCGTCTCGGTTTTGGGCAAAAAAAAAAAAAAAAAAAAAAAAAGGAGGTCCCGTGTGCAAACTGCGAACGCTTAAAATCCCTCTGCAGTTGGAAATCGTAAGAGCATGCCATAACGGTTATTGCCCTGGCAAAGTTCATAATTAGGAAACCCCTACCCACAAACAAATTCAATAATTGTAGAATGTGTGATTGCTGTATACACAGACTGGGATCCTCAGCATGTGCTGACAGTGTTCGGCACTGTTCTGAGATCCTACCTACTATTGTGATCTAAGAGAAGAAGATCGGAGCACTGTTTGGAGTTGTCCGCGTGCTAATGAAGATTGTTCCTTAAACCAAAAACACAAATCAAATGTGAATATTTCAGTTTATTTCTGAAGTGTTTTTTTTTTTTGTTTCGGAGGGTTTGCTTTGCTGGATAACAAGTCTTGGCAACACTTTCAGTCTGTAGATCTTGATTTCTAATTTTATAGAGCGTGTGAATACAATATGATAATTCCCAATAGACTTTCTTTGGATGGCCCTTTCAAAGACGACAGACACAAGACAAACCAATTTCATCATAATGTGTTTGTTTCGATATATTGCTTCATCGCTCAGTATCGTTGTCAAAGAAATTTGTTTGGTTTTCTAAATGTTTTTATTTTCTTCTTGTAAATCTTTTGTTTTTGAAGGAACCATATTCATTTCACGGCCATATGGCCTAATCTTTAGGATTTCCAACGGCCGAGAGATTTTCCAAGCGAACCGCCAATTCTTGCTCATGGAGATCTCCTATTTTTTCGCGCTTAATCGAGAAGGCTAAGGATCCGGATACCACTACCTATAAAATCAGGGGGACAGTGCGAACATCCGTAAGGAACCCACTGGTTCTGATAAAAGGTCCAACCTAATATATTACATGTACTTGGTACCGAACCCGGTTACATTGTGGCGTGAGGTTTTATTTGGCTCTAGGATCAGTATAGTACTGACAATTGCAGAAATAGAATTTCTGCAGAAAATGGTGAAGTCCCAGTGTCTGAGAGAACTACTGGTATCACAAATTAGTAACGGCTGTGAATGACCTTGATCTCGAAACATTAGTGGTGAGGAGAACAGACATAAAAAGTGGTAACTAACTGAGTTATTAAAACATGGAAACAGAATTTTACTTAACAATTAATAAATAAATGTCAAGTCGTTCAAATACCAAGTTTTCCTTTGTTATTTAATTTAGTATATTGTTTAAGGTGGTATTTACGTTTATGTTATTGTAGAACGTAACAATATCTTTTCTGTGTTACTGTTGTAGTCAGTCCGACCTGGGCCCCAAACAGCTTTGGTATGCGATGATTAGCTCACCAGGCGTTGAGGGCGCTAACAGGGTGTCATGTTGACATCCGAACATCAGAAATTTTCTTGTATGTGAGGTACTCGAAGTTTTGTGTGGTTGACCAAGTGACGTGGGTGTGTAGAGATCACAGATTGCGTTTAGGCTTCATTTGATAGATAAACAAGGCACCCCCTCACATCAAATTGCAGTAGTTCAGGAATTTTAACGAAACTACTGCTGGAACTATTCATCAACCATTTATTTACGCGACAACAGTGACATCAACAGTTACAGTCAAAATGGAACGAGGATTCTAGGACAATCATATATATTGGAAATGGACTGGTCAATACATCTGGCATAATAAAGCCTTGAAACCACTCATCTATAAGGACATTGATATCGACATTGGTCTGGCATTTTTAACAACTGTTCATGAATGTGGTAATTAGTAGGAAACATCGAGCATACATCAGTTTTGTATAGCTCGTAGTTATGATGCTAATAAACTTGCTGGCTTGACAACATGTTCTTTTTCTACTGTAGCTTCAGGGCCCCTGACCTGAACGCGTCAGGTTAGTCCCTTTAACAATTATAGTTGCTTAACATTGAAGTCTAGTTGAACTTGTAAATAAAGTCAAGACTTCATCTGGTTTCAGATGTTCTTCTTCTGCTCCAAGTTATAGGCCGTAATGACGGGCATTATAATGGTTGATAAACAACTGTGCATTGTTTCCATAGGCATGTATTAATCATCCATGCTGAAAACAATTAACCGCCATCCTTCGGGTTTCATTTTAATCATACGTTCAGTGTGCTTTCTGTAAAGTACTTCAACGAATAGACCTAATTGGCTACCTCAAGCACCCATAATGGACTCTGGATCACAAGATCTGTGAGCGCTACTCACAAAGTGTGAATACTAAATTGTTCTGCAAACCTTTGCAATAATAAACTAATGTTTTATTTTAACTTGGACAGAAAATTTCCGAAGAAATACACCAAATAAACACCTTGTCGTCCATTCTAAGACGAACAGAATAACTCTGGGAAAAATCACATAACATCACAAGACTATTCTTTCCCCAATAATGACAGAGAAGAACAACGAACAATCTTCGTCCTGCAGAAACCAGCTCATCACTCCCACAGACGGAAGTCTCTCGGTTCGCGCTAAAAACTAGCGCATGCGTAGACAGAACAGATTTGAGAACAGTTAACCCCCGTCTTAAGACAGATCAACCACCAAGAATAAACACAGGGAAGGTAACCCCTAATAAACCTGTGTCAGGGAGTTAGCATACAGTTCTGTACCTTCGATTATCTTCTTCTTCTTCTTCTTCTTTCGTTCGCTTGAACTATATTGTCTATATCTGCAATGTTGTTTCTTGTATAAACTTCACTGTCTTTTGTAGTTATTCAAGATATTTTCGAGCTCTAATTTTTTGCTGTAGCCGTCTTTTTTACTATTGACGCCTTCAGCATTCCAGCATTTTTTTTAAAAGTCCTTCTTCTTTGCTTGGCCAGTACTCTATCTCATGCCTCCTGGCTCCACGGGGTAATGAGAAGGAACCCCCATTATAGGGGTTGGGCCCTGTCCGAGCAGAGGGCCCGGCAATGGTGCCGACGAGTGCATAAAACGGTTTTGCAGATATATACATGTGCTATCTATGCTGTGGTGCCCTCTTGCTGTGCTGACTTTGCTAGGCAGAATGGATGTTGGCCGTCTTGGTAAAGATGGAGCCCCATCTCACGTAGGCTGCCTCAATGGATGTCAAAAGTTATTAAAAGTTTACAAAAATGTATACACTATATAGATATTATATGTAATATATATATATATATATATATATATATATATATATAAATATCTATATATATATATATATATATATATATATATTATATATATATATATATATATATATTACAAGTCTTCCAATTATAGGAAACAAAATTTAGATCAGCTGTGCTGTTAATCAATTTAAGTACATGTATTCAGCTGAGCTGTTAATTAAATATATAATTTTTTTTTTTCATCAGCTATGATCTTATTATTGCCTCTTGCTAACGGCTAAATCTCTTTTTCGTCACTGACAGTGTTAATTTGCTCACAATGCTGACAAGAAGAAATGGTACTAATGTGGTTACTCATCTTTCAAAACGTTCTGTTCTCCTTAGTTTGGTTCACACCACACACCTGTTGAGGATCGTTACTTTTAGCCCACCCAAGACTGAGGGGGACTAAAGATGTATTTTCTTTCTGTGCAATCCTCTATTGCCCCTGCGAAGTTCCAGGCAGTCTGGATTGACTCGAAACATACGACCTCAGTTTTGAAGACACACGAATAAAACCTGTAACAAGTAAAAATAGTGCTCTAATTTCTGTCATCAAGCCCACCAAAATTTCTAATTGTAGTATGAAATTTATGATGCGTGTGTCTCAGTGTCCTGCATGTAGGATGAATGACAACATGGATCAGTATGAGTTTAGCAATAGCGAGACAAGACAGGTAGTTCTACTTGCAAAACATTCTTTCTGATAAATTAATACATGGATACATTCCAATAATTCTTAAATTCAATGCATGAATACATTCCTAAAAATACATGAATACATTTCAATACATGAATACCTCCCATAATATAAATTCAAGACATGAATACATCCAATAATATGTAACAACATATGTGTGGATACAACCATTTTCCATTCCCCCTATAATATTACCAGCTCCCCTCTCTTACAAGTACTATACTGGGCTGGCCACATATATCCTAACAATATTGTTGTGTTCTGATGATAGGAGTATATGAGACGAGAACTGTCTGGTTATATATCAGGTTGGAGTTATAGGAGACATTATATTGAGTCCTAAACAAGGACTGTTTTGGTGATATTTCAGGTTGGAGTTATCTGAGACAATAGACTGAAGTTATGTTGAGACAATAGATTGAGTTTATAGGAGACAATATATTGAGTCCTAACAAGGACATTCTGTTTTGGTTTTGTTATTTCAGTTTGGAGTTATCTGAGATAATAGATTGAAAGTTATATGGAGAAACAATAGGGTGGTTTAAGTGTGAGTCCTATTAGTCTTCGTCCTTCATCAATCATATCAGGCGAATACAATCAATATACCTAATACCCCAAGATACCAATCAGTAACCTGATACATTTATAGTGAACCCAAATAATAATTAAATATATACATGTGTAGGTAGTACTAAATGACACACAACAAATACCAACATTATATACCTGCTGTAGGCCAAAACTATTTTTTCCTACAGTATAGTAATTAATGCTTACCCTCTAGATTTAAACAGGGCCATTTGTGTTTTGACTCGACTAGTGAAGCAGGCTGCCAGGTCAATGCACTCACCAGTAAGCAATAAATCAAGGTTGACAGCTTCTCTTCTTTAGTCGTCTATCTGGCTTCGTGTCGGTGTTGCGTGTTTTTGCATGAAAATCTCGCCCCGATTATATAGGCAGGTGAGGTAACTTCTACTGCTTAAGGAAAGCGTTTTGGTTGGTTCCTGGCGGACAAGCTGATTGGTTGTCTGCAGTTTTGTACCATGCCTCGTACCGTCCTTGACCGAAGACGAGTCCTGAACAAAAACAGGGCTTATTGCTAAATTTTATTCTGTTTTTTCCGCCATATTGGTGACAAGATGGCCCCGACCGAGATCCGAAAAAACAGGGCTTAAGCCTAATTTTATTCTGTCTCAGAGACTGGTGAACGGTGCTCGTTGATTGGCTGGGTGATTAACAAGAAGTGTGTTTACACTTTACGACATATCCTTTAGAATTAAAGGCGAACTCTGACCCCGATTCTTGTTATCTTAATATACATAAACAGGGAGAAGACAAACAGTTCATGAATGTGAATCAATCTGAAGTAAGCTTGACCAACAATGTGTGCATTTAAAAATAAAAATTAAAAAAATAACGGACGCAAAAACAATTCAAGGTTTGACCAGTAACTTACGGCGGGCACGTTGGACAACACTCCCCAATCTGTGGTTCGGGATCGGAACCATCTCGACATTTCCTTCCCCCCTCGTATTCCGCAGGGTAAAAATAACCACAACCACCGACTAGTTTTTGACACCACAATATTTCGCATTTATTATCAGTAGGGTATTGGACCTATCTGCCATTAGTTAAAAGAAAGTAGTACATTAATGCAAGAATCGTATGCAATCGTCTGAAACATTAGTTCATTATCTCATCCTTATTCATTGCACATTTTCCGTATTCAAATGAACGCAATTGTCATATCAAAACAGAGGCAAAAGGCGTTTTTAAAAACATATACAATTCTTCTCATTCACTACCCCACTGAGCAAGTAATCCGGTTCTTGCAGGTCCATAGCAACCGATGAGCTTAGCCAAGTAAAGCACATAAAGCTGATGGGGAAAGCCAGTACAGACAGTACGGGTAGCAAGGGGAAGTGAAAGAAACTGAAAGTGTGCAAAAATTGCTAAAAGCTTCACACGGCAATCCTTTTTCTTGATTACCAGAGGCTGCAAGAAATGTGAAAGACAAAACCCATAAAATTCCAACGAAGAAAAATTCTGGATATACACTAAAAAAAGCAAATAATCCCATGGATAAGAATCGGCGCAAAAAAAAATGCTAGATTATGAACTAATAGACGTGGCTAGGATCCACGGTTAGTTCGAAAAGTAAAATTACCTCCAAATCTAGTATTAGTTTCATTTCTTCTTCTTCTACGAACCTTCAGATTTGTTGTAGTCGTGCTTAAATCTGCAGGCCTATGCCCCAGGACGAAAGTCCACATTATTTTCCAGGGTCAGCGTGGCAAAGCCCCATAGCTTCTATCTGAGCTCAGCACCCTTTGCCAGGTCTGGCGTCTAGCATAGTATCGGCTTATTTAAATCATCCATATCAGACCATTTTATCAACCACAAAGTTCAGTAAATCAAACATTCTAGACCTTCTCCGAAAAGGGCGAAAAAATAGGATGTCTCCGGGCGTGTGCAAGTTGCGCACGTTAAAAATCCACTGCAGTTGGAAATCGTCAAGAGTAGGCCATACGGTCACACAACGCTGACAACATTTTAAAAATTAAGGGAAACCTAAAACAAAAATATGTATAGGATGGTTGTGATTCATGTATAACAACACAATTGCGATATCTCGTCGGTGCTACGGAGTTCGTGCATTTTGTGCTTAGATTCTCCTTGTGTGATCTAAGGGAGGACATATTTCCGTATTCATATGTTGGAGTTGTCCGTGTGCAGTGGACGAATGGACCTTTATAAAACAAACCAAATCAAACATTCAACCAATCACCAGCCACCAACGTGTCAATCAATATAGTCGACTATAGACTGAACTCCCAGTATCCGAACAGGCAACACACCAATCAGTCAGTTAGTCAACAAAGTATGTAATCCATAAGGCAAATAAATAGCTTTTCAGTCATTTTCAAAGAAATAGTTGACTTACCGGATAAAAGGATCCCCTGAACTTGCAGTTACATTGAATTCCGTGCCACAATGCAGGGGCTAGAAAGAAAATTGTGAAAGTTACCGTCGACAACATTGTAATGTACTTGTTTTTCCAAACTATGTCGTGTCTCATGTGCACATGCGAATACAANAATTTTGTCGAGCTACGAAACCAACTTAAAATACAAGAACAACAGATGGCGACGCNACACGTTGTTTTTAACAACTGATTTTNTTACTTACTAGNAGATATACCCGCGTTGCCCGGGATTTTTAATTAAATTTTTTTGTCGTATCAACTTGGTTGCGGTACATCTGATACACCATTATTATCTGAGCAACCAGGACCAACCCTCCACGGTTAATTCTCGGGGGATAACCCAATTGTAGTGGGAGGTTATTTCAAATTATTTATCTATGTAAGAATCCAGGTATGCTACCAGGATAGTATGCCAGTAAAGAGTTCTGGTCTTACAAGTAATACCCCAGTCTTAGAAATAAGCACTGGTGTATGGATATCATAAAAATAGTCAGACTGTGAAAACCCTGGCCAGTTGGTAAGAAGTTGTACCAGGATTTAAGGTGTCTCCTCCCTGTGACTATCTTATGATTTCTTATTTTCTAGGGGATAATTAAAATGAACATTCACTGTAACCACAAATGTCTTCTTCTTCTTCGATCCTTAACCACCGACCGTCAAAGCAGTCAGTGGCCATCACGCCTAGTGGCGTCGTGTAGGGCAACAACAAATTGATTCCACTTTGCACGGTCGGTGGCCATCCTTCGTACAGTGCCCCAACTCTGGTTCATTCTTTGCATCTCAGCCTCCACAGTCCTCCGCCAAGTTGTTTTTGGTCGGCCTCTCTTTCGCTTTCCTTCAGGGGTCCAAAGCATAGCTGTTCTTGTGATGGCATCGGGGTCTCTTCTGAGGACATGACCAACCCAGCTCCAGCGTCTGCCAGCTATGATGGTGTGCATGTCCTCTTGCTTGCTACGAGTAAGCAGATCTTGGTTGGTGATGGTATTCGGCCAAAAGATGCGGTGAATTTTTCTTAGGCATGTTGTGTGAAAAGAGGACAATTTTGACATTTCCTTCTCTGTGACTCTCCAGCATTCCGCACCATAGAGAAGCACAGAAAGCACGCAACTCTGGTATAATCTTAATTTTGTGCTTGTGCTGTATTGGGAGGACTTCCAGATGTTATTTAGGCTAAAGAAGGCTGTTCTTGCCTTATTCATTCTGATGTTGATGTCTTTGCCTGCCCCACCGTCTGGTGTTACTATGCTTCCTAGGTATGTGAAGGTATCTGTCTGTACGAGTTGCTGATTCCTTACTGATATGGGCTCAGGGTTGCTCACATTGAGCGTCATGACCTCAGACTTCTTTAAATTGATGTTCAAGCCCACCTGCTGGCTAAATTTATTAAGTCTATCCGTTTTTTCCTGGATGTGTTGATGTGAATGTGCCAGCAGTGCAATGTCATCTGCATATTCCAGATCTTCCAATGTAGAAAATGTAGTCCATCTTATTCCTCTTGGACTGCCTCTGTTGTCTGGCGCATCACCCAGTCTATGACTGTTAAAAAAAGAGTGGTTGATAAGGGGCATCCCTGTCGTACTCCTGTCTTCACCTCGAAGGTTAGGTTGCTCTGCCCAACACTACACGTAAAGTTGGCATAGAGGCTTTTTATGATTGACACAATGCAGCTTGGAATTCCATAAGCCCTCAGTATTTTCCATAAACTGTCCATATGTATGCTGTCAAAAGCCTTTTCAAAATCAACAAAATTTATGTAAACCACAAATGTAATGAAGTGAATAATTCCTCAGGTCCAGTTAAAATATTTTAATATTTACACTAATATTCTATTTCTGCTAGTTGGAAAAGAGCATAAAATTATATAAAAATTATACACACAATTACTATTATTGCCTGTTTAGACTTCACCGATCTTGAATAATAAAGTTAATGAAAACTGGAATCACTTTAACTGTATCACTTTTCTTTTAGTCCTCTGCGTCACACATTACTGTCCTCATTTGACTGAATGCTCTAATGGTTTTAATACTGTTCTCACTATTGGCTGTTTGTTCATATATGGGTGGTCAGTGTCTTAAATGACACTTATCTTTTCAACTTGACACTGCTGACACTGAACTGTCCTTTGTAGATATCAGACTTGGTAGAACCAGCTATAGGGATGCCAATGACCAGTTGAAGTTCACTCTTTGGGGTCCTGCACTTTTGTGGGATAGCCTCTGATGAACAACACAGGTTTCTGATACATGACAGTCTGGTTTGAGTTATTTCATGGAACCTGAAACATCATATCAGCCTTGGCTAGTATCTGGCTAGACTTGTAGCTGACTAGCACAGATGTCAGACCAGTCAGTCATCAGATGTCACCGTTATACAATCATAGTAAGTAAGGACATCATTTCAGTGATACAGAAGTATTAACATTTCAATTAATTGTAACTGACTAGCACATAAGTCAGACTAGTCAGTCATCAGATGTCAAAGTTATACAGTCATAGTAATGGACAATCATTTCAATGATACAGAATTAATATTAACATTATCAGTACCGGTGCCGTATGACAACTTCTCTGCCTATGACAATCTCTGCCATGGGACTGCCTTTATCTTCGTACGAGATACAGCATTTAATATGATAAATATTATCTTCATTTGGCTGTGGGGCTAGTTGTGATACGTTTTTGTACAAGCAACAATCATCCACAAAGCACATGTTTAAATCATATTAAAAATCACAATACATTTATACCAAAGAATATTCTACGTGCATATATTGAGAAGTTTATACGAACCTGAAATAAAAAAAATATTATACACGGTAGTTATCATAATTTCGCTTACCCTCAGACTTCAGACACGGGACTGAAAATTTCTGGCGATCCGCTCACAATTCAGGTGGTACATGTGTAGTGGCGAAACTCTGCCTCCAGTCTGTCTCACACTTCTTTCGTTGTGTCCCTCTCAGTTTACCGATCCGCTACTTATAAGTAAGTCTCTGGCGGACGTATCGGAGAGCACTGACGTCACAGCTTAAGACTCGGGCTGAAATCCCGTTTCGAAACAGCGATTTCACCCGATCTGTGCGTTGCCTGAAACTTTCCCTTTCTCGTCCTCGGCTTATATATTATCCATACTGTTCCATCCTATCTTGTTTTCTACAGCCGATCTATCTCTATTATCCTATCCATGTAATTTCATGAACTGTTCTATGTTGATTTTAGTATTTAGAACAGAAGTGGGTTTACAGGCTTTCGGCTTAACTGTAGACAGCCGTAATATGCATATATCTCCGTAAATGTTAACTACCTACTGTTTTTCCTTATATACAGTTATAGACAATCCTCTCCTGGACTACAAGGTGATATCCTTCACCCAAAGATTCCATTATGCTCTTATTTATCATTGCCGATTTCCGATGTCTCATCGACATTTTGCCGATACACCGCCATTTTGTAAGCGGCCGGCCCTGTGACAATCGATCGGTGAATGGTCTGTAAACTACCCGAAACCACGTTTGCAATGCATTGAAACCAATTTTGCGACACCAATGACAACTATAAAAGTCACCTCCAGCATGTTCTCCTTTGTACCTTTCACGACCACATCTAATACAATCAAGTCCTCCACCATACCTCCAGAATATCTACTTCAACCATGTCCTCTACCATACCTCTCACCTATAGCACATCCACCCCAATCATGTCCTCCACCATATCTCTCACTCCTAGCACATGTGTGACAGTGCTATCTCTTCTTATTATAGTAAACTAGGTGACTGGGGCAGGCCTAGTTGTCTACCTTCTATTTGTCAATTTGATCCATTGACCTATCTTCCAAGTAAGAGTATATCTTAATACTGGCCCTCACCGCCAGAGTTATTGATTCCTGGATGATATTCTCTCAAAACTTCCAACCTAAACTCGTTCCATCCCTTCTTATGATGTTACTTAAGTGACAGCTTCGTATAGTAGTTAGTTTCATTATGTCCAGTATCTTGTTTACTCTAGCACTCAACAACCTTTTAGAGACTGAACCCAACTTGAGCAACGTTCCATCAAAACAAACAGTTTATTTACATCATATAAGTTCATCATAACAGAGGCATGTGGTACTAATTCCAGGTACAAACATTTCTTAAATTTCTCTTGTAGATCCCATTCCTCCTGGGTATATATCCATGTACCTGTATATATATATATATATATATATATATATATATATATATATATATATATATATATATATAAATATATATATATATATATATATATATATATATATATATATATATATATATATATATATATATATATATATATATATATAGCTCTCTACCTGAGAACACCAACAGATATGGTTTATACCTATTTTCTTCCCTTAAGGTTTTTATATTTATTCTGGCTTTTCCCAAGCCTTTCATCAACTCTTTCCTGAGTTGGTTTCCTTCATCTACTAATCCTGTCAGATTTGACTCAATTTACTCAAATACCATCATCTTAAAACTCATATATGCAAATTAATACATTGGGTACACCTGTTGCGGTATTCTCATACTTATACCTGCTAGAGAGCTCATGTTTCATCCTGTAAATGCAATCAAACTTCAATTGCTTACTCATCTTACTTGTAGCAGTTGATGTTGCAAAATTCATTATACAATAGCCCAACACGGCTATTAAATCCATGTTCTTCTGTAAAACTTCTCAGCTGCTGACTTAGTCTCAGTTTATTCACATCATAGTCAATTTTGTAGCTTCAGCTTCGTTTCTCCTTATTCTGCGCTCACTTAGTTGTAAGCGTCGTTAACCTTGTAATACCTTATTTCAACTTCTGAAATAATTCTATTCAATGTCTATCAAAAGTTATGAGTCAAAGGACCTACTTATTTTGGTTGCACCGAATCCTCACAACACTCATTTTTCTTACTATCACCCCTTATCACTAAACTTATATTTTAAACACAGTTCTGTCTTTCATAAGTGAATAGATTCTACTACTCTAACTAGGTGTATAGGATTCTTCAGAAGTATTCATTCTGTTTCTCACAGAAATGTAACTTGAGCCTGGCAGAAAACACATTTCTGCCACTCTACGTCCTTAACCAGGACTGCTTCCTCCGAAAAAATGCGACCGCTCCACAGCGCGTCTAAATGAGTTCTCCTCTATAAAATCATTCTCAGCTGATCTGAAAATGCGACCGCTCAACAGCGCGTCTAAATGAGTTCTCTTCTATAAAATCATTATCAGCTGATCTGCAAATGCGACCGCTCAACAGCGCGTCTAAGTGCGTTCTCCTCTATAAAATCATTATCAGCTGATCTGCAAATGCGACCGCTCAACAGCGCGTCTAAGTGCGTTCTCCTCTATAAAATCATTATCAGCTGATCTGCAAATGCGACCGCTCAACAGCGCGTCTAAGTGCGTTCTCCTCTATAAAATCATTATCAGCTGATCAGAAAATGCGACCTCTCACCAGCGTGTCTAAATGCGTTCTCCTCTATAAAATCATTACTAGCTCATCTGTCCTTGTTTACTGTAAATTCATTGGTTCCTCCTATTCTTCGCTCAGCTGAAAAATGTTCACGCTTATCCGCTGTGTAAACAATTCAGTGAAGTGTCATCCGTTGTCCTGGTAAACTTTTCACGTGCATATTTTTTTTCTCAACTCACTTAATCATATAAGGGAGGTAATTAACCATTGTCTCCCTTTGCATATTTGACTTAACCTTATATTATCTTCTCTAAAGCTTGCTATACAATTCTTATATGTACATTTTCTAAACCATAATTACCAACTCACCAAATCTACTTATGTGTAATTAAGCACTTTCCTCCCCTGACTTTAATAATTAGAGTCTTCTCCCTTTGATCAAAGCATGATTTCACTCATCTTATTTCCCTTTTAGCAGGCAAGACAAATAGTCTTTATTCAAATCTATTCTTATTTCTTAAACCATTTTTTTTCATATCTTCCCTCTTAACCAAAACCAAATCACCGCTTATAATTCCTGCTTGAGCATTTTATAATGCTCCTAGCAAAGTGAACGGTGACACATGCATTCCAATAATGTCTCCCATTGTCCCTTTTACCTCCAGCACATTTATTGCAGTCACGTCCTCTATTGTGCCTCTATACAACTATACATCTCACCTTCAGCACACCTACTGTAGTCATTTCCTCTCCTTTTTTTTTTGAGGGGGAAGGGGATTTAAAACAACAAAATTGCGACCCCTCTTCATTTAAAAAAAACGGGAAATCCATTGATATAGTGAGCCAAGATTTATGTTGAGGGAAACAATACAATTAATGTCTAAATTTCATTACCCAAAAACATTGTTGCGTCCCCTTTTTCTGTAGGGGACAAACCGACACGTTCTAAAATATAGATTAGACTATGTAGAAAATTATGGGTTGCATCAAACCTGAAGACTTAGCATGCACAGTAATTTCTGTAAAAGTTTAGATCTCAGCCTATATCTGTGTCTACCTGTCTACCTGCATTTTTTTATCGTTTTATGTGGCAAATGGATCTGAGAGAGAGAGAGAGAGAGAGAGAGAGAGAGAGAGAGAGAGAGAGAGAGAGAGAGAGAGAGAGAGAGAAGTGACAGGAGGAATGAAAGAAATATCTACCAAGAGCCTGTCGGCGATTACAAAGAATTTTCCTCTCTTTCATCAAGGGGTAAGTTCTCCTCTTTTATCAAGGGTTAAGTTCTCCTCTTTCATCAAGGGTTACGTTCCTGTCTTTCATCAAAGAATAAATTCCCCTCTTTCATCAAGGGTAAGTTCTTCTCTTTCATCAAAGGTTAGGTTCTTATCTTTCATCAAAGAGTAAATTTCTCTGTTTAATCAAGGGGTAAGTTCTTGTCTTTCATCAAGGGGTAATTTTCTTTCTTTAATCAAGAGGTAAATTCCCCTCTTTCCTCAAGTGGTAATTTCCACTCTTTCAGCTAGGGGAAAGTTCTTGTCTTTCATCAAGGGGTAAGTTCTTGTCTTTCATCAATGGGTAAGTTCCCTTCTTTCATGAAAGTGTGGCTATTGAACAGATTGTTCTGCACTCTGGGTCACGTGCCGACTACAAGAATTGTTAGAGTATAAAATTGTAAACAATTACGATTTCTCTGGGAATATATATTCTTATCTCTGGCTGTAAAGATCTCTGAAAGCGAGATAAACGCAGCAGACTGACATGCTCGTCACTCTATAATGATGCATTTTATTAGCTCAGCAGAAGTGAACAAATGATAGTCTTCAGACCTCGCACAGGCCACAACAGATTGTGATACCATCTATTCAGCAAGCTTAGGATATGAACTACTGATAAAGGGTAATTGTTGTCGTAATTTTTTTGATAAGATAGGACTGAGGTAATGATGGTCCCTTTCAAGTAGAGGTGATAGTAAGAACTAGTGAGAGGAAGGTGAAAGAAATAGTTCCTGTTTCACGAGGAGAACTGGTGTAAGAGAAAGAACAGTCTTGGATTGAGTAATTGCTCTAATCCATCCTATCTTTTACTACTCTATTTAAAGTAGACGCGCTTTCTCACTTGATACAGATTCAATTTACACTATCCTCACGTACCCACAATTTTGTGACAGAAATACGTACAGACGTGAAAAACATACATAAACTATGGATCACATATATGGCAGGGGTTTTTGACCAACACTAGGGCTTAAGGTTTATTAAGTTTATTTTTTCACTAGAAAATATCACAACATCAAGAAAAGAATTAATCAATAAATTTTAGTTACATAAGAGAAATGAAAATAAAATCTAACAGTCCCTCTCTCTTGTATAAGGAAGCCAGGAAGGATCCCGACCGAGGTAATTTACCCAAAAGATCAAAATAATTAACAATGGGGTAGGAGTATTTCAGGACGGGTAAAGAATAAGTCCATAATGTAACCTATCCTGGGCACACTCAGACTAGGGAGAGATAAAATACAAGAAGAATGGTAAATTAGTGGTAACTTTAAGAAAATAAATTCTTCCGCTCCGTTCACACACTACACACATACAGTGAGCTCACTATCAAATTTGCTTACCCCTCTGTCGACTGCATACACTCCAGGGAAATTAATCAAACACGTATTTAGACTAATTTGAGTCCTAGTATTTGTCCAGTTCAGTCCCAGATTCTCCGTTTATGCAATTGCTATTGTTCGGGAGTCGCTGAATTGGTGCGTTGATTATTTTGTTTTTCTCTGGGGGGTATTCCTCTTCTGACTGCAGGTATTGGTTTGGAATAAGTTTTTTTCTATGTAGTGGCACTGTTATGGAAATTCATAAGTTAATATAATTCTCTGGTGTGGTCTAGCCTCCAGGGCTATGATTCTCTCTGTCGTAATGAAATGTGTACTAAACAGACTGTTACTCCTAGGTGTTCTCGGAGGAAAATAGCCGAGTATGACCCGTGAATTCTCTCTGTATAATTCCGTGGTTGGAAAACTTTACTGTCAAATGGTTTTAAAATAATTAGTGCCGTAAGTTCTGCCACATCAGGGCAGTAATACTTATATGTATCTAGATGGAAAAATCTTCTGGTATAGTCACGTTCCAGTTAACATCTAAAATTTAAATTGAAGTGTTCTGTTTATTTAACCACTCTTATGGATGGAGAAGGTAGACCGCAAAAGGGTCTTAAACATCAGATTTCACAAACAATGTCTGTATGTTCAGGAACATATGACCGTAATGCCATAAGACATAGGACCATAAAACTCTAAAACCGCTGGATCGCAGGGGTATGACCAACCTATATGAAAAAGATAGATAACAGGTAATCATACTATAATCGTATCCTAACACACGCGTTTAGGTAAGACCTATAACTCACTCTGGTATTTAATTATATGTATATGTATATATATATATATATATATATATATATATATATATATATATATATATATATATATATATATATATAAAACACCACGAGTCTCTAGCTAATATATCGCTTTAACACTAGAGATGAACACTAGTCACTTCAAATTTACACATGGTGAAAATAGAAATAAATGGTATCTCGACAATATTAATCGCCTAGCGTCTTATAATTATTTAAGCCTCTCTTACTGGGGAATAACAAGAAATTAGATTACGTTTACGGCTGGAGAAATTTGCTGTAAGTTATTTAATATGCTATTTAATAAACACAGAAATCCCAGTGAAAACTTTAACATGTTAAGACACTCAAACTTATATATATATATACTTCGGTCAATTTTCTGAATGAAAGCTATTTATCACAACTATTCCGACCGCTAATACGTTCCGGCAGAGATTTCTTCCCCCGCGTAAACGGTTCTCCGTCCGTCTTTTATTACCAGGTGTTAATCAGAGGTTTCAGATCTCGGGTCTCTCTCTGGAACTTCAAAGACGTCGTAACCTGACAGCGGTGGCCCCCCCGGCCCGCCTCTTTTGAAAGGAAGACAGTTAGAGATATGAATAGCTGTATCAATAGTGCTTGAAACAAAGACAGGTAGGCGTAGCTAAACTAGAAAATAAGACAGATAGCGAACGAGGCCTGGTTTACACGTACTTGACTTACATGTTAATTAGGAAGAGAGGGAAACACACGTGGAATCGAGTTGAATGCAATAGAAAGAGGGGTGACGGTGAGAATAAAGTGGATCGATCAAGGTTCCTAAATTTTCATCTGTCACAATTGTGGCACCGATAAAATGACTGCTGAACATTTACTTCAGAGGTGACCGACAAATGAGGAATAGAGAAAGCGCAAATGACCATCACCAATACCATTCCTTGAAAAAAAAACTCTACAGAGATACCAGCAGCTTCAAGCTGACCTCTGCGTTCTTTGAACATATTCAAGTTGACGTCTGAAAGTGTACGATGAAGAAGATATCCGTCCTTGATTAACTACAATTACAGGTACGGCTCTGCTGTTTGGTTAAAGAGAGTTATGTCAGCTACACGTGTTACCAATAAAACAAACATTTGACGAAGGGCATAGCAATGTCGAACTGTTCTGTAAAATTATATTGCAAAATAAAGTATTTTAAAAAATGAAGAAATTACCACTTTACAGTTTGGTAATTAAAAAAAATATGAACACATTAAAGAATATTATGAAAGAAATGCCTGATTCTTTAACATATATTGTTTCTTCATTTAGGCACATGTTTTTTTTTGGTGTATATCGCTTTGTCAGTTTTGTATATACTCATCTACAGTTGTACTCTGCTTCTTTAATGTGTGATATGTTAAGTGAGTTGGTATATCTGTCTGACTCGTTGGTCGTTATGGGTTTGACCTGCTCTCATACATGTAAGGACTACTGCTGAAGGTTTTCTGTTTAAAGGCGCTGGACAGGCGCTCATATTCACTGTATAGATGGTGTGTTGACCACTCTGTATATGCTTTACTGTGTAGTTTCATTATTGGCATAGATTCACTGCATTAGGCTCACTACATTTAGCACCGTCTCAACGAATTTCATAACCGTCTCCTTGTAGATCGCTTTAGGTGATTAAGTCCACTGTCTTTAAATCCTTTTCTTCATCGCCCTTACCAGCTGGAACACACGGAATGTTTGAAGCACTCCCAGGTACCAGTTGTTGTTGTTGAATGCCGGATCACGTTTTTCCAGGTTTTTATGCATGTCGTCCGTGCCCCCCTCCCCCAGACTTTTTGGAGGGGTGGTCTCTAGATGCCATAAGGTGACAGATTGCGTCAATAAAAATGCTTGGTTTCAGATTTGCATACAGGAGATTCCTAGGTAGGCTGTGATCGAATACGTGCACAGGTATTGCAAGTTTATTCTTTCATCACGTCTAGGATGACCATATCGTTTGTATCAAGAAAAAGACATTTTCTGACTGTTTGACCTTTTTTTACAATAAACTTTTGCCTCGTTTTGCCTAGTCGGTTATATTAGGGCGCGTGTCCAATGTAAAAGACCTTTCGGTCTGATATGATAATGATTGTGAAGTATTGGCTTTTTTAACGTAAATAAGAGCACAATACGAAAACCAATAAGTAGAAAGAACAAAAAAAAAAAAAGAGGAAGTTAATTAGAACCTGTTAATGCATGATTATGTTGATTAGAGCTAGTTTTATAAAGGGTAGTAGACAAATTAGAAATAAAATGTCTTTTTAAATATTTGTTTTTAAATCAAACAATAACTTTTCTCATGTTGACCAGTTTTTATCAAATTATTTTTATAATATAATTGTCACCGAACGTCTGAACATGCTCTTTTGCGTGATCTCTCACATCTTCAGCCCTACGGCAGTATGATTTCCTTTTTCTTCACTTTTCTTACCATTCGCTTTTATTTGGCATAAATCATGTCTTTTCATTCTTTTACTGTGACCACTATTTACGTTCCGCCAGGTGAACTGTGGTATTATCGTAACAATACCCAGTCATTATCACCGGTCAACGGTAATCAACGTTTATCTGATTGAGTCGCCGGCCACCTTTGATAGGAGACGATCCTCGTTTAATACAATATGGTCTCGTACGAGGATGAATAAGAAGCCAATTTTGTCTGTCTGAGCGAGCCATCTGAGGTGTGCGAAAAACACAGGTGAGACATGAGACAATAGCTTTCACCGGGCCATTCCTGTGAGATTATTACAGATAATTTGTCTGGTAAACAATCTTGACGGAAGGCATTAAAACAGTGTAATCTATTCACACATTTGTTTGTGAGAGTGCACAAGATCTCACCGAAAATATTACGGCATATTAGATAGAGGTCACGCGGTTTTTGGAATTTTAAATTTAATATTTCAAACACGCGGCAGAGATTATGAATTATAGACACCAAACCCACATAGTCAAAAGAGCTTACGATTGGATTGAAGCATAATGAGAGCCGGAATACCACAATGAATCTCATTGGCAAGGTTGCCGGGAAACATAATCTGTGATTGAACTGAGAAATGAGAGATATAATCTAACAAACTCAGAGACACAGAACAGACAGCTTCTCAAATTCAAACAAGCAACTCCCAAAAAGCCAGAAAGAGAAGGATCGGACCGAGAATTCCATACTTATAAGTGACAGATCAAAGTATTTGGGAAACTTAAAACCTTAAACAGTAAGTCCGTCCTTTATAAATACAAACTCTTAAAAAACTTAAGCGACCAGGTATTTTAAATATTAGGACTGCATCCTATCCCTAAGGAACTGGATCACCCGTCATAAGAGAAACTTTCCTAGGGCCAAGTGTTTCGCAGATTCAGACTCGTCATAAAAGGGATTCAACAATGGTGGAACATCCTCAGGACATGCCTACATCTATAAAGTAGGTCAAGCGTCGACAACAGGTCGATCGCCTTTTACATGTAGAACCCAGGGATGGTATAGTAGATCTTTAGGTGACGAAAGAGGCGGAAGATAACGAAGTTTTAGGTTACAGAAATTTCCATCTAGTCGGCTCCCTTCGGTATTTAGAGCGGAGTATCACCGGGATTAAAACTACTTTTTCTGAGTTCCCAGCGACAATCCACGAGCTAACTTATTAAATTTACTTTATTCGGTGGAAACTAGGTAGGAAATCTATTTGTTTTTTTTTTATAAGTGAAACTAACATTCTGTTAATTATAATTTATTTTGCATTGTCTGTTGCTCTTTCGATAGAATTCCAGGAATAAGATCATCAAGCAAAGTTAAACAATTACCATATTTGCTGCATTTATTCGACGTTCAAAATGCCCTGAAACTTAAAAACAGATATGATTTTATAAAGGTAGATTGTTATAGAGCTCAGCGTTTCACAAGTAGATTTTCACAGCACCTGGGTTGCCTACCGTTGAACTAGATTAAGCCGTGTCAATACTATTATTTAAGTCAGTTTTGCAACCTCTACTGAAATACGGGGTAAGGCGGAAGATCAAAAAATGTTGTTGAACTGTTTTCCAGCTTTGTGTCCAGATGAGCACAAACAAAAGTTTGACAAAGAACATCTTTTTTATTTTATTATTTTTAAATTTCTGTTGGTTATTGGACCAGTACCGCCCACGACAAATTGTTGGCTGAGTCCTCCCCCTCTCTCCTTCCACCCCATTTACGCTACTGGATAAGTATAAATTCTATTTTCTGATTACTGCACAGACTAGATCAGCATGACATCAATAAACATTTGTGTTTTGTTTTGTTTTGAATCATCTGGTGTTTGGTATCTTCTTCCATTATCGTCTGCAATCCGTGACGCGATTGGTTGATATTGAGGTGTAACGGTGTTGGCCCATCTGTATTATGTACTTTTTTTTTTTTTTGCCATCTTCTGGCGAGGCGCGTTTCTTTCAACCTATGTGGTTATATCAGAGCGCATTAACCATCCCAAAAAAGTCAACTCTGTTGACTACTAACCGGTTATTTAATTATGTATCCGTTGTTGTTGTTGTTGTTTTGAAGAGGTGATGGGTGGAGAGCGGGCACTTAGGAGCTGACCGTTATTGCCTCTTCTCGTTCCATCTTGGTCTACCCTGTTCAACCTGAAAATTGTTTATAATTGGGGTATTTAGTGTCATTTTATTTAATAATTTTGTATTGTAAGTTTAAATAACTATTGTCTTTTGCAATTGCTGGTTTTAATTTATTTTAGTATTTGTCATTTTATTTTCAGTTTTGTATTGTATATAGATAACTATTGTCCTTTGCACTTGGTTTTAATTTGTGTTATTGTTTTTTTTAAAAATCTCGTTGCCTTTCCTTGTCCTATGAGTAGTTAATGGGTTGTCTAATTTTTCTGGTTTTATTTATGTTGCGCACATATTCTTTTGTGTGGAATTATGCGACGCACGGATTACTGTAAGTAGGAATGTACAGTATGACTATTTGATATGAAAAGAAATATTTCTCGGTCAAAGTTAGACTACCCATGATTAATTTATACTTTTGTTGTATGGGTGATCTCTCTTGAATATCGATCTGGCGTATAAATGCTAGGTCTATGTCATTTCTCATTTGTTATGGTCAGAAAACAAATTGGTCTGGCTTAGAATGTTTATGGCCCGGACATATATGTATTCCGTGTCTATTTAAGAAGATTCGGTCTTATATCGTATATTTTTGTATTTTTATGTCGGCCTATTTCTCGGTCTGACGCTAAGTGGTGAAGAGGCTTTTCTACGCATGCGTCGAGAGTGTCGACGAAAACTGCCTGATGTCATGGCGGTGTGTTTCTGGGCTGGTCCTTTAGGAATGTTGAAAAGTGATCTCTGTGAATGATTTTTAGGA
>JAMPIV010002509.1:0-79301 GCA_024509875.1 Oreohelix idahoensis
AGATCAGAACAAAGGTAAGCACCAGTTTGATAGGCCACGGTATGACAATAAAAATAAAACCCCACAATTCGATGAAAGGAAATTAGATGAAAGAAAATCTTTCAACCAAAAAAGGAGGTGGTGTAAGAATTGTAGGATGGAAAATCATGATACTGACCATTGTAGAAGGAAACCTCCTCATTGTGCTGCTATGACATCTGGGAAGAAAGGAACAAAGGTCAAACCTGAGGAACTACAGGAACCGTACCACCCCCCAGTGTGTGAAGATGTAATCTGTAATGGTGTCACCATAAGGTGCTTATATGATACAGGTCTAGATTATGATTCCGTTGTGAGTTCTCACCTGGTGCAGGCAGATCAATACACCACAGAAACAGTGGAGATTCAAACTGCAACCAAGGATGTCGCGACCATGACACTTCCCGTCGCCCGGATAAATGTGAAAACGCGATATGTGGAAGGAATCATAAAAGCAGCAGTGATAAATGAGCCAATCTACCCTCTGATATTGGGGTGTAGATATGTCTTCTTGGGGAATCCCAAGAGACCTGTGATATTGGCAACGGTGCAGACCAGATCACAGTCCAAAAAGGAGGAGGAAAATCCAATAAATACTCATCCAGATGAGATGAGGAAGGCACAGGCCGAGGACAAAACACTCAAGCCGTGTTTCAAGAAGTTGCCCAAATCTCATACACCTCCAGGCAAGGGAGAATTTTATATGAAGAACAAGCTGATTTATAGGAAGGCTGGATCTGAATCCAATGGTCACGGACAGCTGGTCCTTCCCACTTCATATAGGACTAAAGTGTTGGAACTAGGGCATGCGATTCCCTTCAGTGGTCATATGGGGATCAGCGCAACAGGACAGCGTATAGCTTGTCACTATTTCTGGCCAGGGATAACTGAAGATATCAAACGATATGTAAAATCCTGTCCAGAGTGCCAACGAGTAGCACCTAAGCATTGGACTGCACCAGCAACTCTAGGGGAAATGCCCATAGTGGGAACACCCTTTGAGAGAGTTGCCGTGGACCTTGTGGGACCTCTCACTCGAACCAAGAGGAGGAACAGCTACATTCTGACTCTGGTGGACACTTGTTCTATGTGGGGAGAGGCGGTAGCCCTGTCATCGATTGATTCTAAACATGTGGCAGAGGCATTACTCACAATTTTCACAAGGTTAGGCATTCCCAATCAAATCTTGACTGATAATGGCTCTCAGTTCAAGGGGAAACAGAAGAAGTTTTCAGGATCTTCCAGGCCAAACACTTCCATTGTAGTGTGTACCATCCCCAAGGGAACGGCCAAGTGGAAAGATTTAATGGCACGTTGATGTCGATCCTGAGAAAGTTGGCACACGAAAAACCAGATACATGGGACCAGTACCTTCCCGCCACCCTCTTTGCTTATCGGGAGGTACCCCATAGTTCAACCGGTATGGCCCCGGCAACATTATTATTTGGAAGGCCAATAAAAGGTCCACTTGAAGCTCTGTTAAGAACGTGGACTGATGAAAAGGCAGAGGAAAATATTACATCCTCATACCAATATGTGAATGAGCTGACCACTCGTTTAAAAACTGGCTGGAAACTTGCCAATGAAAATTTGAGACAAGCCAGGAAAAAACATGCTGCCTATTACAACAGGAAAGCTAAAGACAGAGATTTGGCTGTGGGAGAGAAGATACTGCTTCTTCTACCCGGTAGTCAGAATAAGTTACAAATTGGATGGCAAGGTCCATATACAATTCTAGAGAAGGTGTCTAGAACAATTATAAGATAGATAAGAAGGGGAAAGAAAAAATCTATCATGTGAATCTCCTGAAGAAATAATTGGAAAGAGAAAATCAGGAGGAGACACACTTGTTGACCTTGTCAATTGCAATGGAGATGAAAAGGGAACCACTTTCATCATTTGAATATCCATTACACCCCTGTGAGACAGCGGTACAGGTGAAAATCAGTACCCACTTAACGAAAGATCAGAAGAAGAGAGTGCAACAGGTTTTAGATGATCATACAGAGGTGTTAACAGACCGACCGGGGCATACAAACTTATTGGAATACGATATGAAACTGATAGACCCCACACCTGTCTGTATGAAAGCCTATTCGATTCCTTTTGCTAAGGAGAAAGCCTTGAAGGAAGAGATACACTATTTGTTGAAGGAAGGAATCATTTCACACAGTGAATCTTCGTATAGTTCCAGTGTGGTACCCTTAAGGAAACCCTCTGGAGAACATAGACTCTGTATAGATTACAGGAGACTGAATGCTATCACAGAAGGACAGGTGGATCCATTGCCGGATACAAATCAGTTGTTTGCCAGGCTAAATAAAGCTAAATATTTCTCAAAAGTGGATCTGAGTAAAGGATATTATCAGATTCCAGTAAAGCCTGAGGTTAGACCGTACCTAGCTTTTAGTACCTCAGAGGGACACTATGAGTTTAACAGATTGCCATTTGGATTGAAGAATGCGCCTAGTGTCTTCTCTAGAATGATGAGAAAATTGTTGGATCCCCTAAATAATCCATGCATCACAAATTTCATGGATGATATCCTTATAGCAACAGAAACATTTGAGGAACACATTGACTCTCTGAACATGCTGTTTAATCGACTTAGAGAAGCGAATTTGACAGCCCGACCAACCAAATGTTGCGTTGGATGTAAAGAATTAGAATTCTTGGGACACACAGTCCATCAGGGAAACATGACCCCTGACCCTAAGAATTTAGAGAAACTAAAGAAAGCCCCGAGACCACAAACCAAGAAAGACGTGAGATCCTTTGTCTCATTATGTGGTTTCTACCAAAAGTATATCAAAAACTTTAATTCCATATGTGCACCGTTAACTGATTTGACACGCAAAGGAAATCCAGATCGAATTACATGGACAGCACAATGTGAATTGGCCTACCAGGAATTGAAGGAAAAGGTCACAAGCAAACCTATTTTGAAATTACCTGACTTAAGTCAAGAATTCATTGTGAGAACGGATGCAAGTAATATCGGGTTGGGCGCGACCCTGTTACAAAAATCAGATGCACTGAATGGGGAATTAACCCCAGTGGCATATGCTAGTAGAAAGTTGAATAAAGCTGAAACCAATTATTCAACTAGCGAAAAAGAATGTCTTGCAGTAATATGGGCGATCAAGAAATTCAATATTTATCTGTATGGGAAGGCATTCAAGTTGCAAACGGATTACAAACCCTTGTCGTTTCTAGCGCAGGCTAGGCATGAAAATTCGAAGTTACTCAGATGGTCCTTACTTTTGCAGCCATTCCAATTCAGCATAGAGTATATTTCTGGAAAAACCAACCTGGGAGCGGATTTTCTAAGCCGCCATCCGTGTGATGAAAATCACCGTAAGCCCCAGGAATAATAATAAATTTCTCTATGTGTATATAGAATTATAGACTGACATATAACGTCTGTTTTAAGTGGGGAGAATTTGTCGTGAAACATTCTAAATCCACATATATAAATTAAAAAGTAAATGTAAAGCCTAACGAATTAATTTAATAAAAGGAAAGAAGAATGGTAAAAGACCAGTGCTGTCACAATGGCGTACGCCTGTGTTGTGGAATGCCGTAATGACTGAACCCGAGATCCCTCTTTTCTACTTCGTCTACATAATTGTAACGCTTTCACGTTTGATAGTAAAGCCTACAGCAGCATACACGCGTTTCTAAAAATAAAACTGGTACTGTGTTTCTTAGAAAACCTTGAGATACGCACACTGCTTAATGACCTAGATATAATACTAGCATTAATGTCATTATATACACTGCGTAACCTAAAAGACAGACGGACTTAGAGAGAGAGAGAGAGAGGGCTGAACGGAGGAACGCATGCAATACTACCACGTCTCGCGATGAAAAAGTGAACGCAAATCCCACGCGTAAGGCATGAAGCACTAACTTTTTTTCAAATAAACAGTGACAAAAAACACTACCAATACACGGTTAGGTTTTAAAAAACATGGTTAATGCTTATTAGGAAACATGACACAATACTGTTTTACGTCTGAAATCCTGACATTAGCCTGACAGTACAGAAGACACCCCATCGTATCGAAGTGAACGGGTGGTAGAAGAAAATACATATTTTGAACGGAGCCACTTAGCCTCATTAAATTTATATATTCGTGTACCTTAGGACTTGCTGACAAAGAATATGTTATGTGTTACGCAAATAGTCTAATAATTAACAAATTATAGCCAAAATACTATAGTGGTGCTGTCTGACAGCACAAGATAATAGTTGCTCATGTTTGGATACTGCTTTAGGGGAATGAGGCCACCACGTTAAATCTGATTTGATTGGCTAGAATTATATGTAAGGCGAAACATGATTAGTCGACTGCAAATACTATTTTTGGTTGTTATGGGAAACGGTAGGAAGGGTACTTTTTTTCAAATGCTTTTGTAAACATGGTCTTATTGGCTAGACCATGTGATATAGTCCATTAGGAGCGTCTGTTCAGTGCCACTTTGTGAAATTAAACTGTGTAGAAGCAAGTGCGTTGAGAAGCAGTTCATAATTTTCAAATGAAAGCCTGGGATAGAGGCAGATCGGAATTGTGCCATAACTCATCGCCAGTCAACGTATTTGTTTAATATTTCCATGAATTGTGGTAAGCTTGACATATTTGATCTCTTTTAGATGAAAATTGAATGTGAATTGATAATTTATGTCTGTATGTGTGTGGTTCAGTAGCAAACATGAGGAAAAGCCTAGATATTGCTCCACCAGGAACTAAACTTGTCGGAGAGGAGTATAACTGCATAGGCATATATAGGATTGCCAAATAGTACTATGACACCTATCTTATTGTATAGAAGGGATTACAGCTGAAATTGCAGAGGCGTTGTAACCATTAGGGAGAGGAATACTGGTGAATGTGTTACATGAGAAGCTAACAGTTGGCCTACAGCTCTGAACTCAGTGTTTGTTATGTATTGTGCTTCAGTGTGGAAATAGATTATAAATTAGTTCTGAAGTAGGAGGTACAACCTTCTTGTTTCAGGGACCGTGGTACTAACGTATTGAAGAAGCACATGGTCTGAGTTTGGCTGAATCCAGAGGCTGGTAGCATACTCCTTGGTCCAGATATCGACCAGTGTTGTCTCTCAAGAACACGGTGAAGCAAGCGAGCAGTGGAGACTGTTTCCTGCCGCTCACACAGAAGTTAAGAGTTCGTGGCCAGAGCAGCTCAATCTTGTGTATACCCCCCTCTAAAAGTGACTTTACCTTAAATCAAGAGGGACATTTATTTGTTTCAATAAAAAGAAACTGTGAACCTTTCCAATATTAATTCCAACAGAAACAGACACTTGAAGTCATGATGACAAACAACAACTTAGCTTGAAAAGCCAGTATTACCTCATGGTACTACATCACAACTTACACACATATTGCAATAATAATATATGTCAATACAAAGATCCTATCTATAAATTGTGTACATACAACTTGTGATTACATTTGATTGTGATTCCTGGTTCACTTTGTAGTTGAATCAGGATATCTATTATTGAAAGGAATTAATACATATTTTTAAAAGTTACCCATGACTTATTAAGATAGTCTTATAGAGTGTTAGATGTATGTGAGTGTCACAGTGTTGTAAAGTGTTGTGGATTAAATTAAATTGTTTATCTGTCTGTTGGTTGTTGTGAACATACACTTCAGCATTATCATAACCCTAAACATTCAACGTAGTCATCACAATATTCCAGAATAAGCCTGACTGAGGTATAAATGTGGTAGCAAGTAAGGTTATCTGTAATACACCACACTTATTAGATACAGATACCTTCACAGCTGATCTCAGTCAGTACACTAAGTCCCCTATAAATATTTATACCATCCCACTTTACCACAACCAGTTAACCTATAAATAAATAAATGCGCACTTACACGTACGTACGTAACGCCTTCGAGGACCGGATATGACACAGACATACACACATACACGGACAAACATACTTAACCTAACATACGCGCTTATGTATATGTGTGTATGTGTGTGAACAAATACCCTTTGACCCCGTGTAGTTCTCGTGGTGTCTCTAATGCGATTGAACAGGACTACCTCTACCTGAGGCATGTCGTACAAGGCAACTAAAATATTAGGTTGGGCATGATGATGGCAACCTCATTATGTCAAACTAATTGCTATAGAAACAGCTGCTGCGACAGTATAGAAGTGCTTAGTGGAGGCTTCCTGCAAGGGAGCAGCTTCAGTGTAGGCCCCATGCTCCATCAGGAGTGAGAAGAAAAATGATGATGATGATGACACAGATCTCTCTCCGTAAGGGGGAAGAGGGGGATGTTTCTGAGTATACCAACAAATATGTCTACTGCTGCTTGAAGCATGTTGTTTAGGCCACTACCATGATGTCGTGCATGAGACAGGCAACCTTTTAATGTAACAGAAATTGTTACTGGAACGACCGCTGCAATAGATTTGGCTTTGGCGTAGGTTTCGTTAAAGGGGAACATCTCCATAGGTGGCTCCTTAAGGATAAAAAAAGAGATGATGGTGATATATACTTCCTTAGCAAAGCGACCAGAAGTCTGATAATGCACCCCTTCAGAAATCCTATACCGAAACACTTATGAGCTCTTGCTGTGGTGGTTTGTGTCGTAGTTATGTTTGACATAATAGACCGCTAGCTGCACACTGTATATATGTTGTGAAGCAAAAGTTATATAAATGATAAGTACTAATTGCCCTGGTAGGCACACTCTCGTCTTCCCGGAAGCTATGTAAGAACAATAGTGAGCATGCCCACTTCTTCATCACAACCTCGGCCAGCTCAAACGCCGGCATGAAGTGCTCGTGTGAATCACACAGGGGCCGCCCGAGAGTCTCGAGAGCCGGGTTTTGAAGCAGTCATTCATATCAGATGACACCAGCCACTTTCCGAGTTGGCCACAATTCATCTTCCTAGCTATGATGGCAACGTACTCAACAGCACGGGTGACACAAACCTCTCTTTCTATTCGTACAGGAAGGCATTCTCGGAAGCGCTCTGTTCACGGACACTTTTCCTGTAGATGTCCGATGATCTCATATCCTCGTAGAGCACTTAAATTTGGCGCGTCTCATTCTGTGAATAACAAAACCCGTCAGTGAAGTGCCCACAAGAGTGCGGTTTGTGTCATACCTACATTCACAACCTACACAATTGTCGCCAAGAGCCACCATTCACCCATTCATAGCCTGGGCTCTCAACGTCAACTTTATTTAGGTCATTACAACACAACCAAACTGTGACAACGAGGATCCGTGTTTATGTAAATAGTTGTAAGACAGAGAGATCTCCAGCGTTGCATTGAGTCTATTCTGTTACATGGAGGCAAATCATGGAGGCCCTCAAAACAAATAGGAAGCCCGTGGAGATGACAGAGAATTGCTGAGAGACCAAAATGAGGCTGAGCGTGGGGCTGGCAGCCTTATCATGTAACACAACTTCTTCTTGGATCCTGAGCTTCTGACTGACACAGCAGTCAGTGGCCATCACGCCTATTGGCGTATGTAAAACAAATTGCGACATAAACTACCGCTGCTGAAGCGTGTTGATGCTTGGTGCATCCTTTCTGTGAGAGGATCAGCTTTAGTTGTGGCTTCATGCTCTGTAAGGAGCACAAAGGAAACTGATGAGGATAAGACTGAAGCGTGATGATACCAGGTTTCGAACCTGTTATCTTTGCTGCGAGAGGCAAGCGCTCTAACCCCTCTGGCAATCGGACGATCTGATGAGGTCATAAGAGAAAGCCATTTCCAAAGGAAAATTTTTCCGCATATAAGGAACACACAGTCGCCTTGTTTTTGGAGAGATTACATATTATGTAAAGAGGAATTCTACAATGTACTGTGACAACAGGCGAAAGAGTTTGGAAAGGAGATATTGGACATCAAAGAGCAAGGTTGCTGGGCAGTTCAAAATCGTGGCGTGGACACATGGTCAACAGCAGCCATATGAACATGCACTACAGACAGTTCTGGAGAGACAAGGTCCACTATACCAGTAGGTGTGGCACTTGATGAAGTGTTCTTGTGTCATCCGTTCAAGATGGGTCCACTATACCAGTAGGTGTGGCACTTGATGAAATGTTCTTGTGTCATCCGTTCAAGATGGGTCCACTATACCAGTAGGTGTGGCACTTGATGAAATGTTCTTGTGTCATCCGTTGTGGTAAAGTGGGATATATAAATATTTATAGGGGACTTAGTGTACTGACTGAGATCAGCTGTGAAGGTATCTATATCTAATAAGGGTAGTGTATTATAGATGACCTTACTTGCTACCACATATTTATACCTCAGTCAGAATTATTCTTGAATATAGTGATGACTACGTTGAATGTCTAGGGTATGTATATGATGGAGTGTAAGTCACAACAACAACAGACAGATAAACAAGTCAATTTATTCCACCACACTTGACAACACTGTGACACTCACACACATGTAACATTCTATAAGACTATCTTGGATGAGTCACTGGTAAATTTTCAAATATCAATATGTATTAAGCACTTTTCATTAATATATATGTGTCCTGATTCAAATACAAAGTGAACCAGGAATCACAATCAATTCTAATTACAAGTTATATGTACAGAATTTATCAATATGAATCTTGTAGTGACATATTTTATTAATCTTATCCTATGTGTGTCAGTTGTGTAGTGGTAATATGAGGTAATACTGGTGTTGTTTTTTTCAAGCTATGTTGGTATTTGTCATCATGACTTCAAGTGTTTATTTCTGTTGGAACTAGTATTGGAGATGTTCTCAGTTCCGTTCATTAAAACAATTAATTTCCCCTCTTAATTTTATACAATGTCAGTTTAGGATGGGGATACATAATGTTGAGCTCAGCTGGCCACATAGGCTTAACTTTCGTGATGGCGGCAGGAAAAGACTCCTCTGCTCGATTGCTCCCCTGTGTTCTGGAGACACCTCACTGTTTGCTATATGGACCAAGGAGTATGCTGTCCGCCTCTGGATTCAGCAAAGCTCTGACCAGGTACTGCTCAATAGCTTTAGGACCACAGTCCCTGAAACAAGAAGGTTGTACCTCCTACTTCAGAACTAATTTATACTCTATTTCTACACTGAGCACAATACATAACAAACACTGAGTTCAGAGCGGTAGGCCAACTGCTATCTTCATCTGAAACAATTTTCACCAGTATATTCCTCCCTAATGGTTACTACGCCTCTGCAATTCCAGCATTATTTCTTTCTAGTCAATAAAATAGGTGTCAGTGTACTGTTTGGCAATTCCATGTAGTTTTACTTTCCTCCGACACCTTCTGTTCAGGCTGGAGCATTATATAGGCTTTACCTCATGTTCGCTACTGAACCACACATATATACAGACATAAATTATCAATTTACATTCAATTTTCATTAAAAGATGTCAAATATTTCAAGCTTACCACAATTCACGGAAATAACACAGAATTACGTTTACCGGCAATGAATATAGCACAATTTCGATCTGCCGATGTCCCAGGCTTTTATTTTGCAAAATATGCACTGGTGCTCAACGCACTGATTCTGTAGTAAGTTTATTTGCAAATGTGGTGTTGACCTGACGCCTCTAATTGACTATATTGGCAGGTCTAACCAATCATGCCATGTTTACACAGCTTTTCAAAAAAGTACTCCTACTCACGTTTCCCCTAACAACAAAGAAGTAGTATTTATAGTCCGACTAATCGTGTTTAGCCTTACATTTATTTTCCGCCAATCAAATAGGAGGTAACATGTCAGCCTATTTCCCGTACAATGGTGGGGTGAAAATCTGCCACTGATCGATTCTGAATTTGGTGTTGTCTGACACCCTCACTATTTTCTTTTGGCTATAATTTGTTAATTCCTAGACTATTTGCGTAACGTTTAACATATTATTTGTCAGCAAGTCCTAAGGAACCCAAATATATATATTTAATGGAGCCAATATGCATTTTCTTCTAGGATAGTCGTGCTGTTACTACCTCCTCACTTCCAAACTTTAGGGTGTCTGGGTACTGTCATGTTTTCAAACGTAAACCAGTATAATGTCATATTTCCTAATAAGAATTTTGTAAGTTTTTAAAACCTAACTCTGGTATGGGTAGTGTTTTTATCACTGTCGATTTGAAAAAAACTAGTGCATGTGGCCTTACACGCGTGATGGCAGCAATTGTGTATCGCGCGACGCGTGTTTAGTGTTGCATGTGTCCCTGCTTTCAGCCCTCCCTTCTTTCTATCTTTAGTCCATCTGTCTTTCGTTTTAGGTAACGTAGTGTATAAAAAGACATGAATGGAATTTTAAATCTAGGTCAACCTGCGTATCTCAAGGTTTTTCTTAGAAATGCAGCACATGTTTTATCGTAGAAGGCGGGTATTGAAGCAGTAGGCTTTTACTATCAACGTGAAACGTTACAATTTGCAGACGCAGGAGCAAACAAGGGGGATTTCGAGTACAGTCATTGTGACAGCACTGTTCTTTACCATTCTTCTTTCCTTTTATTAAATTTATTTGTTAGGCTTTACATTTACGTTTTAATTTATATATGTGGATTAGAATTTCTCACGACAAATCCTCCCCACTTAAAACAGACGTTATATGTCAGTCTATAATTCTATATACACATAGAGAAATTTATTATTATTCCTGGGGTTTAGGGTGATTCTCATCACACGGATGGCGGCTTAAAAAATCCGCTCCCAGATTTGTTTTTCCACTTATATACTCTATGCTAAACTCAAATGGCTGCATCAATAAAGACCAACGGAGTAATCTCGAGTTCTCATGCCTAGCCTGTGCTAGAAACGACAAAGGTTTGTGATCCGTTTGCAACTTAAATGCCTTCCCATACAGATAAATATTGAATTTCTTTATCGCCCATATTACTGCAAGATATTCTTTTTCGCTAGTCGAGTACTTGGTTTCAGCTTTATTCAACTTTCTGCTAGCATATGCCACTGGGCTTAATTCCCCATCCAATGCATCTGATCTCTGTAGCAGAGTTGCACCTAACCCAATATTACTGGCATCCGTCCTTACAATGAATTCTTGACTTAAGTCAGGTAATTTCAAAATAGGTTTGCGTGTTAGCTTTTCCTTCAATTCCTGGTAAGCCATTTCACATTGTGGTGTCCATGTAATTCGATCTGGATTTCCCTTACGTGTCAAATCAGTTAACGGTGCACATATGGAATTAAAGTTTTTGATATACTTTTGGTAGAAACCACATAATGAGACAAAGGATCTCACGTCTTTCTTGGTTTGTGGTCTCGGGGCTTTCTTTAGTTTCTCTAAATTCTTTGGGTCAGGGGTCATGTTTCCCTGATAAACTGTGTGTCCCAAGAATTCCAATTCTTTACATCCAACGCAACATTTGGTTGGTCGGGCTGTTAAATTCGCTTCCCTAAGTCGATTAAACAGCATGTTCAGAGAGTCAATGTGTTCCTCAAATGTTTCTGTTGCTATAAGGATATCATCCATGAAATTTGTGATACATGGATTATTCAGAGGGTCCAATAATTTTCTCATCATCCTAGAGAAGACACTAGGCGCATTCTTCAATCCAAATGGCAATCTATTAAACTCATAGTGTCCTTCTGAGGTACTAAAAGCTAGGTATGGTCTAACCTCAGGCTTTACTGGAATCTGATAGTATCCTTTACTCAGATCCACTTTTGAGAAATATTTAGCTTTATTTAGTCTAGCAAACAGCTGATTTGTATCCGGCAATGGATCCACCTGTCCTTCTGTAATAGCATTCAGTCTCCTGTAATCTATACAGAGTCTATGTTCTCCAGAGGGCTTCCTTAAGAGTACAACACCGGAACTATACGAAGATTCACTGTGTGAAATAATTCCTTCCTTCAACAAATAGTCTATCTCTTCCTTCAAAGCTTTCTCCTTAGCAAAAGGAATCGAATATGGTTTCATACAGACAGGTGTGGGGTCTATCAGTTTCATATCATATTCCAATAAGTTTGTATGCCCTGGTCGGTCTGTTAACACCTCTGCATGCTTATTTAGAACCTGTTGCACTCTCTCTTTCTGAGTTTTCGTTAAATGTGTACTGATTTTCACCTGTGCCGCTGTCTCACAGGGGTGTAATGGATATTCAAATGATGAAAGTGGTTCCTTTTTCATCTCCATGGCGATAGACAAGGTCAACAAGTGTGTCTCTTCCTGATGTTCTCTTTCCAAATATTTCTTCAGGAGATTCACATGATAGATTTTTTCTTTCCCCTTCTTATCTATCTTATAATTTGTTCTAGACACCTTCTCTAAAACTGTATATGGACCTTGCCATCCAATTTGTAACTTATTCTGACTACCAGGTAGAAGAAGCAGTACCTTCTCTCCCACAGCCAAATCTCTGTCTTTCGCCTTCCTGTTATAATAGGCAGCATGTTTCTTCCTGGCTTGTTTCAAATTTTCATTGGCAAGTTTCCAGCCAGTTTTTAAACGAGTGGTCAGCTCATTCACATATTGGTATGAGGATGTGATATTTTCCTCTGCTTTTTCATCAGTCCACGTTCTTAACAGAGCTTCCAGTGGACCTTTTATTGGCCTTCCAAACAATAATGTTGCCGGGGCCATACCGGTTGAACTATGGGGTACCTCCCGATAAGCAAAGAGGGCGGCGGGCAGGTACTGGTCCCATGTATCTGGTTTTTCGTGTGCCAACTTTCTCAGGATCGACATCAACGTGCCATTAAATCTTTCCACTTGGCCGTTCCCTTGGGGATGGTACACACTACAATGGAAGTGTTTGGCCTGGAAGATCCTGAAAACTTCTTCAGTTAGTTTCCCCTTGAACTGAGAGCCATTATCAGTCAAGATTTGATTGGGAAAGCCTAACCTTGTGAAAATTGTGAGTAATGCCTCTGCCACATGTTTAGAATCAATCGATGACAGGGCTACCGCCTCTCCCCACATAGAACAAGTGTCCACCAGAGTCAGAATGTAGCTGTTCCTTCTCTTGGTTCGGGTGAGAGGTCCCACAAGATCCACGGCAACTCTCTCAAAGGGTGTTCCCACTATGGGCATTTCCCCCAGAGTTGCTGGTGCAGTCCAATGTTTAGGTGCTACTCGTTGGCACTCTGGACAGGATTTTACATATCGTTTGATATCTTCAGTTATTCCTGGCCAGAAATAGTGACAAGCTATACGCTGTCCTGTTGCGCTGATCCCCATATGACCACTGAAGGGAATCGCATGCCCTAGTTCCAACACTTTAGTCCTATATGAAGTGGGAAGGACCAGCTGTCCGTGACCATTGGATTCAGATCCAGCCTTCCTATATATCAGCTTGTTCTTCATATAAAACTCTCCCTTGCCTGGAGGTGTATGAGATTTGGGCAACTTCTTGAAACACGGCTTGAGTGTTTTGTCCTCAGCCTGTGCCTTCCTCATCTCATCTGGATGAGTATTTATTGGATTATCCTCCTCCTCCTTTTTAGACTGTGATCTGGTCTGCACTGTTGCCAACATCACAGGTCTCTTGGGATTCCCCAAGAAGACATATCTACACCCCAATATCAGAGGGTAGATTGGCTCATTTATCACTGCTGCTTTTATGATTCCTTCCACATATCGCGTTCTCACCTTTATCCGGGCGACGGGAAGTGTCATGGTAGCTACATCCTTGGTTGCAGTTTGAATCTCCACTGTTTCTGTGGTGTATTGATCGGCCTGCACCAGGTGAGAACTCACAACGGAATCGTAATCTAAACCGGTATCATATAAACACCTTATAGTGACACCATTACAGATGACATCTTCACACACTGGGGGATGGTATGGTTCCTGTAGTTCTGCAGGTTTGACCTTTTTTTCCTTTTTCCCAGATGTCATAGCAGCACAATGAGGAGGTTTCCTTCTACAATGGTCAGTGTCATGATTGTTCATCTTACAATTTTTACACCACCTTTTTCCTTGGTTGAAAGATTTTCTTTCATCATATTTCCTTTCATCGAATTGTGGGGTTTTATTTTTATTGTCATACCGTGGCCTATCAAACTGGTGCTTACCTTTGTTTTGATCCCTAGGATCAAATTTATTAAAGTTCTGTGGTGCCCTAAAATTTTCCAACTGTTTCTTTTTGTTACCTGATACCTCTGCCTGAGCTGCTTGATACCTTTCAGCAACATTTAGCAACTCACCCAGCCTCTCTGCACCTTGTTCCATGAGAAACTTTCTCAGGTCTGGAGCCATGGACTCTCTTAATTGTTCTATAAGGATCATTTCCTTAAGATCTTGGGTTTTCCCCAGAGAAGTCCATTTCTCCAAGTATGTCTCTATTCGTGCAGAGAACTGGTGGTAGGTTTCTCCTGACAGTAGTTTAGCATTCCTAAATTTTTTCCTATAAAATTCTGCGTTCTTTTCATACCTTAACAAAAGAGCCTGCTTTAGCATGTCATAATTTTCCTGATCACCTCTGCTCATTTTAGCAAAAACTTCATAAGCTGCCCCACGAAGTCCTTGAGATAACTTTAAGCTCCACCTTTCTCTCTCTAACCCATATGTGGTAGCTAATAGTTCATATCTATTTAGATAGCTCTCAATATCATCGTCTTTCTCAACGAAATGATCTAAATGAAAATTCATAGCTGAGGTTGAGGCTCCCTGGCTAGCAGTGGCATCAGAGGTAAAGGGACTGGCACCATTTTCAGGAGCATGGCCCTGAAACTCAAACTCCCTTAGTCGTAACTCATGTTCCCTTTGTAATCTTTTATCTTCTGCTTCCCTTTCTGCAGCTAATCTCTTGTCTTCTCTTTCTGCAGCCTGTCTTCTTTCCTCGGCTTCCAATGCTTTAGCCTCTTTGTCAGCCTCAATCTGCAACCTCTTAGCCTCAGCCTCAATCTGCAACCTCTTAGCCTCAGCCTCAATCTGCAACCTCTTAGTCTCAGCCTCAGCCTCAAATTGTATCTTCTTAATTTCCTTTTCAGCCTCTAACTTTCTTTCGGCCTCTTTTTCTAATCTTCTTTCTTCCCGTTCAATATATTTGTCACATTCAGCAGTGACATAAGAAATCATAATTTGCCCGTCCATTCCTAACTCTTTCGCAGTCTGTACAGCAGCAGATCGAAATTTTGCCAAGTCGGCCATTGTCTATCATGCAAATGTAACAATTCAATCTATCAATATTTATCTAAGGACACTACAGGCACTGAGAGCTCAACCTTATTTATTTTCACCCAAGGATACTTTTTTTATTTCTATTATTCCCTGAAGTGAATTAACCCCAATATTTTTAATAGGGAAAGATTCAAAATCCCGAGAACGAGACCCCAATATATGTGGTAAAGTGGGATATATAAATATTTATAGGGGACTTAGTGTACTGACTGAGATCAGCTGTGAAGGTATCTATATCTAATAAGGGTAGTGTATTATAGATGACCTTACTTGCTACCACATATTTATACCTCAGTCAGAATTATTCTTGAATATAGTGATGACTACGTTGAATGTCTAGGGTATGTATATGATGAAGTGTAAGTCACAACAACAACAGACAGATAAACAAGTCAATTTATTCCACCACACTTGACAACACTGTGACACTCACACACATGTAACATTCTATAAGACTATCTTGGATGAGTCACTGGTAAATTTTCAAATATCAATATGTATTAAGCACTTTTCATTAATATATATGTGTCCTGATTCAAATACAAAGTGAACCAGGAATCACAATCAATTCTAATTACAAGTTATATGTACAGAATTTATCAATATGAATCTTGTAGTGACATATTTTATTAATCTTATCCTATGTGTGTCAGTTGTGTAGTGGTAATATGAGGTAATACTGGTGTTGTTTTTTTCAAGCTATGTTGGTATTTGTCATCATGACTTCAAGTGTTTATTTCTGTTGGAACTAGTATTGGAGATGTTCTCAGTTCCGTTCATTAAAACAATTAATTTCCCCTCTTAATTTTATACAATGTCAGTTTAGGATGGGGATACATAATGTTGAGCTCAGCTGGCCACATAGGCTTAACTTTCGTGATGGCGGCAGGAAAAGACTCCTCTGCTCGATTGCTCCCCTGTGTTCTGGAGACACCTCACTGTTTGCTATATGGACCAAGGAGTATGCTGTCCGCCTCTGGATTCAGCAAAGCTCTGACCAGGTACTGCTCAATAGCTTTAGGACCACAGTCCCTGAAACAAGAAGGTTGTACCTCCTACTTCAGAACTAATTTATACTCTATTTCTACACTGAGCACAATACATAACAAACACTGAGTTCAGAGCGGTAGGCCAACTGCTATCTTCATCTGAAACAATTTTCACCAGTATATTCCTCCCTAATGGTTACTACGCCTCTGCAATTCCAGCATTATTTCTTTCTAGTCAATAAAATAGGTGTCAGTGTACTGTTTGGCAATTCCATGTAGTTTTACTTTCCTCCGACACCTTCTGTTCAGGCTGGAGCATTATATAGGCTTTACCTCATGTTCGCTACTGAACCACACATATATACAGACATAAATTATCAATTTACATTCAATTTTCATTAAAAGATGTCAAATATTTCAAGCTTACCACAATTCATGGAAATAACACAGAATTACGTTGACCGGCAATGAATATAGCACAATTTCGATCTGCCGATGTCCCAGGCTTTTATTTTGCAAAATATGCACTGGTGCTCAACGCACTGATTCTGTAGTAAGTTTATTTGCAAATGTGGTGTTGACCTGACGCCTCTAATTGACTATATTGGCAGGTCTAACCAATCATGCCATGTTTACACAGCTTTTCAAAAAAGTACTCCTACTCACGTTTCCCCTAACAACAAAGAAGTAGTATTTATAGTCCGACTAATCGTGTTTAGCCTTACATTTATTTTCCGCCAATCAAATAGGAGGTAACATGTCAGCCTATTTCCCGTACAATGGTGGGGTGAAAATCTGCCACTGAGCGATTCTGAATTTGGTGTTGTCTGACACCCTCACTATTTTCTTTTGGCTATAATTTGTTAATTCCTAGACTATTTGCGTAACGTTTAACATATTATTTGTCAGCAAGTCCTAAGGAACCCAAATATATATATTTTAATGGAGCCAATATGCATTTTCTTCTAGGATAGTCGTGCTGTTACTACCTCCTCACTTCCAAACTTTAGGGTGTCTGGGTACTGTCATGTTTTCAAACGTAAACCAGTATAATGTCATATTTCCTAATAAGAATTTTGTAAGTTTTTAAAACCTAACTCTGGTATGGGTAGTGTTTTTATCACTGTCGATTTGAAAAAAACTAGTGCATGTGGCCTTACACGCGTGATGGCAGCAATTGTGTATCGCGCGACGCGTGTTTAGTGTTGCATGTGTCCCTGCTTTCAGCCCTCCCTTCTTTCTATCTTTAGTCCATCTGTCTTTCGTTTTAGGTAACGTAGTGTATAAAAAGACATGAATGGAATTTTAAATCTAGGTCAACCTGCGTATCTCAAGGTTTTTCTTAGAAATGCAGCACATGTTTTATCGTAGAAGGCGGGTATTGAAGCAGTAGGCTTTTACTATCAACGTGAAACGTTACAATTTGCAGACGCAGGAGCAAACAAGGGGGATTTCGAGTACAGTCATTGTGACAGCACTGTTCTTTACCATTCTTCTTTCCTTTTATTAAATTTATTTGTTAGGCTTTACATTTACGTTTTAATTTATATATGTGGATTAGAATTTCTCACGACATCCGTTCAAGATGGGTCCACTATACCAGTAGGTGTGGCACTTGATGAAGTGTTCTTGTGTCATCCGTTCAAGATGCGTCCACTATACCAGTAGGTGTGGCACTTGATGAAATGTTCTTGTGTCATCCGTTCAAGATGGGTCCACTATACCAGTAGGTGTGGCACTTGATGAAGTGTTCTTGTGTCATCCGTTCAAGATGCGTCCACTATACCAGTAGGTGTGGCACTTGATGAAATGTTCTTGTGTCATCTGTTCAAGATGGGTCCACTATACCAGTAGGTGTGTCACGTAATGAAATGTTCTTGTGTCATCCGATCAAGATGTATCCACGTATTCTTCATCTTTCTTCTGTCTGTCTCCAGTTCCGCCCAGCGTCTATTTTTGGCTCTCTCTCTATTTATTCTACCTTATAGATTCCAGAAGATAGGACAGCCTTATAATACTGGAAATCTGGTTGTCTCAAGGTGCGCCATTTTCAGCACCACTTTTCCTGCTGGTATTTGACTGGTTCCTTCCATAAGATCAGCATTGATGATCTCGTCATATACTTTTCTTTTGTTTCCTCTTCGCAAGCACCTGTTATAAAAATATTCAACTTCTTGACTATTATTTTTGTAGTTCCCCATGTTTTAGAGCACCACGTGTAATTCTCGTGTATCTCTGACGTGACAATGAAATAATAGGACTACGTTACCCTAAGGCAGATCGTACAAGGCGACTATGATATTGTGCGTGGGGCTGGATACTTATCGTGTAATACAAATCGCCACACACATGACAGCTACAAGAGCACGTGACTGCTTGGTGCAAGCTTCCTGCGGGGACAGCTGCAGTGGTAGCTCCATGCTCCGTAAGGATCACAAAGGGAAATGTTAATGATGTTTCAGAGTTAAACATTAAGACAACCTTGACATTTGAGTTGATATTTCTGACTTCTCTGATGGACCTCTCGCGATTTTACAGGGCAGTCTCTTTTTCTGGAACCCGCCGGGGACAATAAATATTTCTACTTTAAGTACCGTACTTGGTGGCGTCGGTGATTATGTCTCTCCACAACTTCCTGTCTACAGTACTGTTTATCAGTTCTGTTGTTGACTTTGTTCCATGCCATGACGTCACACTATCCAGTATCTTCTCTCTTTATCGTCCTCTCTCTTTTTTCCCTTCTATCTTTCCTGTTGTCACGGTAACACTAGCTTACTTCTATCTTTCCTGTTGTCACGGTAACACTAGCTTACTTCTATCTTTCATGTTGTCACGGTATACACTAGCTTACTTCTATCTTTCCTGTTGTCACGGTATACACTAGCTTACTTCTATGTTCCCTGTTGTCACGGTATACACTAGCTTACTTCTATCTTTCCTCTTGTCACGGTATACACTAGCTTACTTCTATCTTCCCTGTTGTCACGGTATACACTAGCTTACTTCTATCTTCCCTGTTGTCACGGTATACACTAGCTTACTTCTATCTTTCCTGTTGTCACGGTATACACTAGCTTACTTCTATCTTTCCTGTTGTCACGGTATACACTAGCTTACTTCTATCTTCCCTGTTGTCACGGTATACACTAGCTTACTTCTACCTTCCCTGTTGTCACGGTATACACTAGCTTACTTCTACCTTCCCTGTTGTCACGGTATACACTAGCTTACTTCTATCTTCCCTGTTGTCACGGTATACACTAGCTTACTTCTATCTTTCCTGTTGTCACGGTATACACTAGCTTACTTCTATCTTCCCTGTTGTCACGGTATACACTAGCTTACTTCTATCTTCCCTGTTGTCACGGTATACACTAGCTTACTTCTATCTTTCCTGTTGTCACGGTATACACTAGCTTACTTCTATCTTCCCTGTTGTCACGGTATACACTAGCTTACTTCTATCTTCCCTGTTGTCACGGTATACACTAGCTTACTTCTATCTTCCCTGTTGTCACGGTATACACTAGCTTACTTCTATCTTCCCTGTTGTCACGGTATACACTAGCTTACTTCTATCTTCCCTGTTGTCACGGTATACACTAGCTTACTTCTATCTTCCCTGTTGTCACGGTATACACTAGCTTACTTCTATCTTCCCTGTTGTCACGGTACACACTAGCTTACTTCTATCTTCCCTGTTGTCACGGTACACACTAGCTTACTTCTATCTTCCCTGTTGTCACGGTATACACTAGCTTACTTCTATCTTCCCTGTTGTCACGGTATACACTAGCTTACTTCTATCTTCCCTGTTGTCACGGTATACACTAGCTTACTTCTATCTTCCCTGTTGTCCCGGTATACACTAGCTTACTTCTATCTTCCCTGTTGTCACGGTATACACTAGCTTACTTCTATCTTCCCTGTTGTCACGGTATACACTAGCTTACTTCTATCTTCCCTGTTGTCACGGTAAACACTAGCTTTCTTCTTCTTATAGCATGTCAAAAGAAAGTGGATAGCCTCCTTCTAACCTGGGGAATAAGCTTCCTTTGTACTTTGACCTCTTTCAAGACATCCTCAGAACTCTTTTCAGCTGTCCATGGTATTTTTAACATTCTTCTGTAAAACCACATCTCAGAGACCCCTAGTGTTTTTCCTACTTGTATAATAAATACATGAGACTCAAAAAACATGGTTGTACAACAACTGCTAGTCAGTTTTGTCTGAAGGGGCTATTATTATTATTACAACATTTGCAAACGGGTGTATAAGAGATAAAGAAGACATTGCAAAGACCGTGAACAGAGGACGCATGAGAGGAAGCTTCAATGAACACATTTAAGTCGCATGCTCCACGGAGAGCGAAAGTTAAAGATAAAAACTCTCTGTCTTAGGCGTTGTTAACTCTGTCTTAGGCGTTGTTAACTCTGTCTTAGGCGTTGTTAACTCTGTCTTAGGCGTTGTTAACCCCATCTTACTCGTATAAAGCTGGCAACCTTATCATGTAAAACAAATAGCTACAAAAGCTATCGCTACCAGAACATGTGAATGTTTGGTGCAGGTTTTCTGTAAGGGGACCAGCTGTAGTGGTGGCTTCATGCTCCATAGGGAGCGAAAAGGAAAATGATAATTCGCAGTAATGAGTGATAACCTAACATCCACAAACGGCCAAGTAGCAGTAATGAGTGACAACCTAACATCCCCAAACGGTCAGGTCGCAGTAATGAGTGACAACCTAACATCCACAAATGGATAGTCGCAGTAATGAGTGACAACCTAACAACCACACACGGCCAGGTCGCAGTAATGAGTGTAACAACCTAACTTCCACAAACGGCCAGGTCGCAGTAATGAGTCATAACCTAACATCCATAAACGGCCAGGTCGCAGTAATGAGTGATAACCTGACCTCCACAAACGGCCAGGTCGCAGAATTGAGTGATAACCTAACATCCACAAACGGCCAGGTCGCAGTAATGGGTGATAACCTAACATCCACAAACGGCCAGGTCGCAGCAATAAGTGATAACCTAACATCCATAAACGGTCAGGTCGCAGTAATGAGTGACAACCTGACATCCACAAACGGCCAGGTCGCAGCAATAAGTGATAACCTAACATCCACAAACGGTCAGGTCGCAGTAATGAGTGACAACCTAACATCCACAAACGGCCAGGTCGCAGTAATGAGTGAAAACCTAACATCCACAAACGGCCAGGTCGCCGTAATGAGTGAAAGCCTAACATTCACAAACGGTAGGTCGTAGATTTGAGTGACAACCTAACATCCACAAACGGCCAGGTCGCAGTAATGAGTGATAACCTAACATTCACAAACGGCCAGATCGCAGTAATTAGTGACAACCTAACATCCACAAACGGCCAGGTTGCAGTAATGAGTGAAAACCTAACATCCACAAACGGCCAGGTCGCCGTAATGAGTGAAAGCCTAACATTCACAAACGGTAGGTCGTAGATTTGAGTGACAACCTAACATCCACAAACGGCCAGGTCGCAGTAATGAGTGATAACCTAACATTCACAAACGGCCAGGTCGCAGTAATGAGTGACAACCTAACATCCACAAACGGCCAGGTCGCAGTAATTAGTGACAACCTAACATTCACAAACGGCCAGGTCGCAGTAAGGAGTCAGAACCTAACATCAACAAACGGCCAGGTCGCAGTAATGAGTCACAACCTAACATCCACAAACGGTCAGGTCGCAGTAATGAGTGACAACCTAACATCCACAAACGACCAGGTCGGAGTAATGAGTGAATACCTAACATCCACAAACGGCCATGTCGCAGTAATGAGTGATAACTTAACATCCACAAACGGCCAGGTCGCAGTAATGAGTGACAACCTAACATCCACAAACGGCCATTTCGCAGTAATGAGTAACAACCTAACATCCACAAACGGCCAGGTCGCAGTAATGAGTGACAACCTAACATCCACAAACGGCCAGGTCGCGCCTCATTTCCTCATCATTTCCCCTTCGCTCCGCACGGAGCCTGGAGCCACTATTACAGCCGGGCACCTTGCAGGAAGCCTACACCAAAGAATTCATGTACTCTTGCAGTGGTTGTTTCTGTAACAACATTTGACATGCCAGCCCCATGTACAACCTCGTGTACAACCTCATATACAACCTCATGTACAACCTCATGTACAACCTCATATTAGTCGCCTTTAATGACATACCTGAGGAAGCAGTAGGCGATTCTTTCTATGTCTCCTGACAGACCCACGGGAGGTACACGGGGGTTGCTGCCATTAAACACTCAAATAAAAATGAAACTAAAATTGGTACCCTCGTGATAAAAATTTGGGGTAATTTCCCATCTTTCGTACCTTTTTGGTCCGCAGTGAATATATGTAGTTAGGTGTTGTTTCGTTGCAGTTAGGGTTAGGATTAGTATTATGGTTAACACTAACCCTAACACAAACCCTAATCCTAACCCTAATTCTAACCCTAATCCTAAACCTAAGCACTACGAAACAACACCTAACTATACATATTCACTGCGGAGCAAAAAGGTACGAAAGATATGAAATTACCAATTTGGTCTCCTGTACCATCTTTCTAATATTGTGTACTTTATTTCTGTTATTGCAGTAATTATTGTTGAAGCTTTTTTTTTTGCGTTAACAACAAACTCTTAACATCTACGACTACACTGGTAATCGAGCTGCAGTTGACGTAACACTAGTTTGAATGCACTCAATGAAAGCAACTCATCTCAAACACGTGTAATCGGTATGACGATATCATGAAAATAGATGGAATCGCTCTAAAGTCGTTTACACTAATCATACAGGAAGGAAGTGGCCTACGCCCTTCAATTGACACGTGACAATTGCTTACTTGACTCACGTTAAAGAGGGCAAAGAACTGATGATGGTGGTGGAGAGATGAATGATGGACGGAAGCATGAAGAGTTTGCTGTTGCAGTGATTTTCAACTGTTTATACGTATGTGCAGATTTTTCCGTTGCTGGGAGATGACGCTTGTATCTCCAGATTTTGCTTACTTGTTACGCAATTGGTAATTAAAATTATTTTTAGCATTCTGATTCAAAAAAATATGGCGAGGTCACCAAAGAGGAACTGGTAAGAAAAAGTAAACAGTTGCCAGTGGATCAAGAGGTGAGAAGAAAACGCTGATATTTGATTGGACACACACCGAGGAAACCTTCTGATAGCATTACAATGCAGTGCTTGTTCTAGGATCACCAGGGTAGAAGAGATAGAGGAAGACAGAAGAACACAAAGAGAAGGCAACAGCTAGAGACAAACGTGAAAGAGAAAACAAATGGCCAGGTCGCATTAACATTTCATCATCATTTCTCTTGTCGCTTCTCATGGAGCATGGAGTCACCATTACAGCTGGGCGACTTACAGGAAGCCTGCACCAAGGCATCCATGCGCTCTGGTAGTTGCTGCTTCTACAGTTATGTCTTACATGATGAAACTGCCAGCACCATACACAACCTCATATTAGTAGCCTCTAACCCGGTCCCACAAATGCCGTGCTGAAGTCGGATGTGTCGGCCGAAAGGCGCAAATATTGCAGCTTCGCTGTAAACGGACACAACGTAACCAACGTCCTTGTCAGGACGAACGAAGAAGAAGAAGAATATTAGTAGCCTAATGAGGGTCCATGCCCCCCTAAACATTTAGAATTAGTAATTCATGTGGAATGAGTAATTAGGGGCCGATGATCCGTTTAGCCTTGGCGCCCCAAGCATCGGTCCTGCGTTGGCAGAGAATAAACGAATGCAGATCTGATTGGAAGCCATAGATTTGTAGTTTCTTAAACGGACGATGAAAATACAACAGGCAACTAAGAAATCAAATGATGGTTCCGTGAGGAAGGTTAGGGAAAAGACTGCAATCATTACAAAGTTAAGGAGACGATAACCAGAATTTCGGCCACGTGTGACCGTGTCCCAAAGGGCAGCAAAGAATCATCACCATTATCACCCTTTTTGCTCTTAACGGAGCATGAATTAATCGGTGCAGATAATATCTTTGAGCAAGTCAAAGTACATCTTCCAACCGCAATGTTTTATGTAATAATATTTCTGACAACATGAGGATGCCAGACCCACGCATTGTCTCATATTAGTTAACTCTTACGACACGCCTGAGGAAAGGAGTAAAAATATTCTGTCTTTGTCTCTACAAATACCACCGTCAACCACATGGGGATGAGCATCCTATAAGGCATGTCACAGTAGACGTGTAATGGGGGTTGAGCATGGGGTTGCATGTAAGTCAGTCCATCCAACCTTTGATAAAGGCGAACGGTGTTTGTACAAGCTGGTCGCGCACGATCAAGTCAAAGGGAAGCCACATTAACTTTCTGAGACAGTCGGGCGGACGCACGATCACAGGTGATAATGAAATAATAGGTTTCGCTGTGCCCATCCCTGGGTAATTATCACAGATAATCCTTCTGGCGAGTCAATATTGGCAGGTAGCATCTGGACATCAAATAAGTTCCCAGATTTGTTTGTGAGTTGGCGGAAATATTATCGCATTATTTGACAGAGGTCACGCGAGGGAATTTTAAAATGTAGTATTTTAACCACGTGGGGGATATTTTGAATTAAAACACCATAACCCAGTGCTAAAGAGCTTATCATTGGTTTGATTTGAGAAGCCGGAATAAACAAGGAATCTCATTGGACAATTCGGCGGAAGTACCATCCGAGATTTGAACTGGAAACTGAGAATATAATCTAGCGAAATTGGAGTCACAGATCAGACAGCTTCGCAACTTCTAGCTAGCAACTCCCAAAAGCCAGAAAGAGAAGGATTGGACAAAGGATTCCAAACTTAAAAGTGACAGATAGAAAGTATTTGGGCAACTTAAAACTGAAAAACGTAAATCCGCATGTTAAATACGAAGTCTGGATACATAAAGAATCAGATCACCCGTCATAAGAGGAATTAGAAAGTTTCCCAGACCAAGTGATTCGCAGAACACCCGTCATAAGAGGAATTACTTAAATTTCCAGGCCAAGTGATTCGAGAGCATATTACCGAAAATGCTCGTGTCCATTTTAACCTGTGCGAGAAGATTGCAGATTCCCAAATTGTTGGGGTAAGTGTAACATTTATTTTACAAATGTGAATTTGAAATGTTTTTCTTGCTTAGTGGCTATATATGAGGCTAGCAACCTCAATATATGAAAATAGTATATTCATGAACCACTACAGCAAGCGCTGGTGATTGTATCTTGCTAGTCGTGCGGAAACCCGACAGCAGAGGTGACCCCAGACTCCGACTGGAGCAGTGATGAGGGATGATTACAGGTGCCAGAAGCGTATAATATCATTTTGTGAGATATATGTAACTTGTTCATGTTAGTTCAGGCACAAATCATTATTCGCTCTGTCCAGACACATTTTCCCAGTTTAATACCCAGAAGAGTACTGGTAATTTTTAATCACCTTCATTGAGCTACGCTATGTACTCAAGAATTTATTTCTTCTGAGAGATTAACATTGGTGGGTGGACAGCGAGAGGATGCGCCTGTTAAGCTTCCAACTCAGTGTACTTAGCAGAGGCATTTGTTCTTTCTATTTTGTCTAAAAAGTTCGTGGTTACAAGCTATCAGATGGTTTGAAGTACTAACGGTACTACGCCGCTAGTGTGAGAGAAGAGCATCAACACTGACCGCCTACATATGACGAGTTATGTGGAGAAGTGCACTCATCAACAAAAAGAAGTGACGGAAACTATGGCGACAGGACTCACCTAGAGTTAAGTTCTTGTAAAAAAGGCATCAGCAAAACGGACTTTTATCACTCCCCTATTAAGTCTGTATGAAGACGCTTTCATCTAAAATTTCACCAATTTTTCCATATTTATGGAAATACATGTTATTTTAAAAACTAAACAAACATAGTTGATTCAGTTATTACATGTGTGAAAGCAAACGTAAGAGCAAAACTATGTAATATCCATACATACATGTAGACAAATATTTACCTCTAAACAGAGCTATCCCAAAATATAAGAGGAAATTCGCTGAATTAACTCAGCTGGGGGCTTGAACGGGCTAAAAACCATTACTTAAATTCTTCACAAAAGGCGACGGATCAGATGTAAGTTAACAATTGTTCAGCCCAATGGAGCATTCTTCTTGACTTCTGAAAATATTTTGTGGACCTCCCTTAAGGTAGAAGCGTCATTACCCTTCTATCTACATCTCTGCCAAGAGTAATCTTGTGCGAAGGTAGACACTTTTGACGACCCATTGAGATACTCTTGATTTTTTGGCTAATTACTACATATAGGTTTTGTCACTCTTACTGGACTGTGAAGTAGTAATCATCAAATTTATGTCCACACGGATTCATCATACACTTAATTTTTATCTTTTTAATATATATATTAGAGTAGAGTCTGAATAGGCTGACCAGTGGCTTTGCTTTGCCACTTAACTTATATGTAGAGACCAATCACACTCCCACCATGGACAAACACGTCTGTGAATTGCCAGGCAGTGGATGCTGGGTATCTGGCTCCAATGACTTTAAGAGCACTTGCACCTCACAGTCCAACAGAGATAGATGATTCCTATACTTCTGGTAGTTTGCAGGATAAAACCTGGAATACAAATAATCACAACCCCTGTATGGTCCAGCACTATTCTGTCCTCACATACAATGGACATAACAAACAGTGTCAGACATTGTGCTAACATATGCACAGGACAATTTACCTCAATACCACTCACAGCCAGTTCACTGTGACTACCTTTCCTTATAAATCCTAAGTTAGATCCAGTTGTCCATGATCCACCTTCATACAATGATTTGGTCTAGTATAAACCACTAAGTAATACCTTGATCAATACCTTAAAACAATTCCTGTCATCCTTCCTTATGTTCCTGGTAAGTGTGTTGTTCCTTTAAGAAATACTCCTTCAAATACTTTGTCAAACTTACAGACGTACTTTGGCCATCATTCTCAATTATGCTACGCATTTTACAAGGCTGGCTTTCGTCTTCAAAAGTTTACACATGCTACACACTTCCTAACGCACAAGTGGATTAATCACAGGAAAATTACATAATTATATATATATATATATATATATATATATATATATATATATATATATATATATATATATATATATATATATATATATATATATATATATATATATATATATATATTCATTCTTACCCTCAGACAAAACACACAAGCTGTTAATGGGCATCTAATGTCTGCTCTACAGATGCGGATGGCAAAGGTACATGACGTTTACTCTTTTACAGCTTCTTCTGTTCAGCTGTGTTGTTTCAAATTTTGTGGCCGCAATTTAGCCAAGGGCAAGGTCTTATATACTAGCACATGCGCCGTATCGGATGGCATGGAGCAAAAAGGGTGTTAAAAATCTCAAAATGAGGCATAATTTTGCTCTCTGTTCAATTAGTAAAAATTATTATCTCAAGTATCTTTCTTATTTATGGGGCGATTTTGGTCATCTAAAGCTTGAATTATACTGTGAATTATTCTGTATTGATCTATCTACTAATTGGTTAGTTTGCAAAATGCATTTTAATCTACGCATACTTTTAATAGCTAAATTGGGGAACTAGCCTGATGTATAGAGACCCTTTTACTCGATATTTCTAACTTACTAAAATACTATTCGAGAAAGTTTTTACACCTACCTCTAACGTAACATTCCCGTTGTTGAACTATATAATCCTTTCCGGTGATACTTCTTTATTCTTTCCAAAATTAAATGGCCTTGTACCATCGGTTACACAAAATGGGCCTCTAGGTTCAAGCATAGTACGTTTCACAACACACACTAAGAATGACGCGTTTTCATTGGCTAGTGTATCAGAGAGTTCTCAACATATGGCGTGCGGTATGGTCAGATTTACTCCTAAGTATACAGAAGACCGTGTTGTTAGACAGACTAAATCACGACAGTGACAAAACCGATCTTCTGTATAATTTTCAAATCCATTAAATTTTATGCATTTATATTAGCTCTGACTTTCTTTGCTCCGTTGTGTCCGTACATCTGTTCATAAAGAGGACCTCGGGATCGTAACGTTGTAACAAGATGGACTCTAGTGCGATCTCTTTCAGCTATCTCTGTCATTACGACAGTATCAGTTTTATTTTTGTACTGAATTCATTGCGATTTTGTTTCAGAGTTGCACCCTTTTCTTTCTGTTTGCTTTGTAGCAGAGAGCTTGTTCAAACATCTGACACCCCCTGTTGGTGATAATACATCGCGTTTGCCAGGGTGCGGCAAAGCTTTGCTAAGATTAGGCACGGGTTCGCGGCAGATAAGAGATTAATCGTCTGTGCGACACATTCTGGACAGTAAAGCATGACATAATCGTTTCCGGTATACCTTGTTACAAAGACATTACTTTAGCGAAAGTAATAATTTGTTACATCTTACACACATTGGCGTGTGAGGTTACCGATATGTCTGTAAGTTTGCCTGCCGGCAATAGGATGTTTACAGCCCATTTTCAGAAACGTAATGTTTGAAATTTTGCACTAGATGAATCATGCAAAATATTCAAATCAGATTGGCTGTCATCTGAGCTTTATGACAAAGAGTGCGTGGTAACTCTATCATTTTAATAAGGAAAGCCGCTGTCTGAGGAAACTGAAGGAAACACACGGAGTCAGAAAGGGAATTAAAGTTCAAATTAACGACCCCAAGTACACGTCTAATAAGGCAACTGCCAGTTCCTTTTATTCATCTGAGCAAAAAGTCTGTGAGCCAGGATTGACATAAATTGTGATTTTTACATTCTATATTTTATTACTAACATGTGAACTAACATATATATGTGTATGTGTCACAGGGTTATCCCGAAGGGTAACCAAAGAGAGTTATCTGTGTGGTGCCGGCTTTGTCAATGGCTCAGGTTTGCCTGGCAACCGGTTGGAAATAGGCAGCAGGAGTGAAGAAGGCGAATGTAAGATTCTGGGATAATTTCCCTGCAAATAGTCCCAGTTTTTTTTTTTTTTTTTTTTTTTGCGTACGCCCGCTAATACTCGAGGCGAAATCTCAGGTTATTATTTTTATGTCTAACCTGACATTGATTCAACTACAACATTTATTGAATTACTGAAAATATAACAACATTCAATTACACTAATACAAATGCAACTAGGACTGACATTAACTATCCCTGTGAAGAAAGATATTAGTTAATGCAAATACACAAATGAATCTTAAATCTATGCTATGGGATGATAATGATGAAATGTAAGCAACTCCTAAATACTAACAAAAGGATATCTCGTTTCGGGTCTCTGACTGACTGTCAATATAACTCTGGGTATTTGTATACACTGGACAAGTCTTTGTCTGCATTCAATAATATTGGACGGTCCACTTTAGTTCGTCAGGTGTCGATGGCCTGTTCTTTTGTTCTTCACAAAGCGAGTGTTGACATTGCCACGCGCGTCTGAGGTGGCGTGTTCCTAGGTTGTGTTGAAGCAATGTTATGCGGTGGAGACTTCGTCTGATATGCAGATGTCCATGTGTGGTGAAGATATTGTCCTCAGGTGGTGATGATGGTGAAATCTGGTAAATAGTTGAATTTGTTTGCGCATCAGTTTTACGGGGCGAATCTGTCCATTACTGCAGGTAATTTAGGATCTCGATAAATTTTGTAGGCACTGGGTTTACAAAATCGTCCGTCTGCTTTTGCCACTTCTGGTCAAGATTTCTCAAAGGCACTTGTTGTAAAGATCGTCCGTTTTGCTCCTTCAACATCTGATCATTAAATTCACGTGGACAGCTCTTAGTAATGCAGCAATCCTTCTGGGTATTGTCTGCTTACTTTTCTGTGTGGGTGGTCGATGATAGAAAGCTCCTTCACCGCCTGGAAAATTCCTTTCTGACCCCCGTGGAGTATGGGTAGGTTTGGTGCCGTTAATTAACTGTGAGATGCGTGTCGTCGCAGTATCTCTGGTCGGCCCTACTCTAAAGCACTTGTCCCGTGATTAACGCCAACAAAGTAGTAGACGAAGGCTGAGTTATCTCAAATGGTCCCTGTCTCTACCACTGCGATGGATAAAATAACAAACCCTTATCAGTACCCCGTAATCTATGTTACCTGTTGTGTGTTCTTGTATGTGAAATCTTATCACTATAATGAATGGCTACGCGGTGTTTACTGCACGGTTAACAGGTAATGTAAGAGGCAAAATAAAAGTGTCTTGTATTTACTTCGTTATAGTTCGTGGAAACTGTGCAATCTTATAAATATAATAATTCTCTGCATGGTGTTTATTGCAACCTGTACTTATGAGTATGAAATATAATATTATAATAAACGTGAATGGTATTTACAGTGTTATATATATATATATATATATATATATATATATATAGATATATATATATATATATATATAGATATATATATATATATATATATATATGTGTGGAAAATATGTATATATAATCTGACTGAAGTTAAGATAGATGTATAATAATAATGTACAAACTATATTACACTAACCTTGGTGTCCATATAACGAATTTCACTGACACATGTCCTGATTCTTTCTCGTGAAATCTAGAACCCAAGTATGTTGGCGGACTGCTGGCTTTTGCAATCCCGAGCGACAATTTTAGTTGGGTTATATATCGTCTGAATCGCCGTTGGCGATTTTTCGGGTTCGCTTCTTGTGTCATGTGAAATTTCGTTTGTTTTCCTTTAGTCAGACATTCAGTCCTCATTACTGTGTAAAATTTCTGTAATGTTTTGCTATGGTCGCTCTCATATTTTGCTTATCCGAGACAATCTGTCTGCGTTCGTCTTTTGGGGCATGTGCAGTGTTGTTATCGTCTTTGTATTTGTTGCGTGCATATTTTTGACGCACATATTACAAAAAATCGATATGGTTATTTAATATGGGAAAAATATAGACATGCATCCATCTGTGTATGAAAATGCTGTTTATTGTAAAAGCGAGATAATCCATGTTTGATTCACACTTTTGATTATAGGAGTAATCGGTCTGGATATCGATCCAGCGCAAGAATAGTACGCTTGCGTTTGTACTTAATTTTAGGGCCAGAAAATATATTAATTTGCTTATTGTGTTTATGGCATGAATTCATATGTATTACATATTATTAGTACAAGTAGAATCAGTCCTATATTGTATATTTTGGATGGGTATGAGGGACTAGATTCTTGTTAGCGGAAGTATGAGTTGTCTTAACAAGTCGTGATGAGTTCCGATGTACTGCTAAGAATGGCGGGGTACGTTTTTCAAGAGCTGGTCCCTTCGTCAAGAAAAAATGTCTTACGAAGTGGTTTTTTCTTCTGGAGGAGATAGTGTCTCTACGATAGTTTGTGTTAGAGACTCTCCTTATGTCAGTATATAGATGATTCGGACTCCAGGTAAACCCAGCTCGTATTTTTGATGATCTCTCGTCGGTTAGGCCTAGCTTGACTTTTGGGTGCTTCGATATGCTAGTGTCGTGTTTTTGTATCGACGAAGATGACAGATTTTCCTGCAGCGGTTATGGCTACGTGAACTAACCTGATCACCGTAGTGCTGCATGGAACCATTCATGAAATCCTTTATATATCCATTGTAAATTAACTTTGGCTGATATTCTTCCTATGAATGAGTGAACGACAACTCAGGAAGGTAGCCATGTTGGATTTCGGTCATCGTCTGTTTTGATCACTGCCAAGAGAACAGATTATTTATCTTATTATCGGACAGTGACAGAGAGATCTCAATCCTGCTAGAACCCCCCTTTTCGTGGTTTCATAAGATGATGTATCATGACATTGAACTTTGATGTACTACCCATTATTTCTGCATGTGTCATGACTTCAGATCTGCTATGTATACCTACAAATTGTTATGTCAACAAAGCCTGATGTACTCGTATGTCCCAGTGTGTACGTCTGAATAAATTGAGTAAACTAAGATTCCAGCAGTCTGCATTGGTGCCTTGTAGACACATGTGTATGAGTGATTATATTGGTCAGCACACGAACAGTACACCATTCGCGGTAATCACACTCTACACTACTACTTCATACATACACCATCCTGCGTCGGCTGAAGTGACCAAGTTTAGGGCCTGCTTCCCCTGGAGCCTTTGCCTTCCCTAACTCAGGACTAGGGTGAGTTACCCATTTACAGCTGGGTAGACTGGAGCATGCCTGATCTCAACAACACACCACTCTTCCTTACAGAGCAGACAGACTGATACTTTACAGTGGTGTACTACAGGTGTAGTAAGAAATAACGTCTTTACAGTGGCGAGCCAGATTCCTGGGTCCAGCTTACGCATTTTTGTGTTGAGAATCACAGTTTACAGCTGAAAGAACATTTGTTTGAACACATCAACACCAGTAGGACAGCTTGACCTGTATTACCGATAGGATGCTGTATCTAGGTCAGCACTTGTTGACAGTTTTTCGCTGTACAGACAGTATTACACAGGACAGTGGTATCAAGTGTAGAAAATATCTGGAGCAATATTGTTGACATTTCTCAATGTACAGAAGAATCGCAGTGTTGCTGAATAAAGTGCATAGTTCATCGTGGGATCTTCATATGCTCAACAGAGAAAAAATTGACAGTGTAATAGATTTAAACTTAAGTCTATTACTGAATAAAGTGGCAAGTTAGTATTATTTAAATAAACTGTGCCTACTTTACAACACTATACTGGCAACACATTCCATTCATGACATAAAATGATATTGTATGCTATATGCTATTTATGCTTACATGTTATTTGTTGTGTATTAAATTAGTTTATATTCTGTGTGACTAGAACAGGAAATACCGAGTAATATTGGTCTTGTTCTGGCGTTCGATAGGGAGCAATTTCTTAATTGAAATTTGCTTGCAACATAGTTTGCAAATATTTGGTTAGTTGTGACGACTGTTTCATATTTGTATTTGTAACATTTTTTGTGTTCCTTAGTTTTGTTTGATTTGTTTGTATAATTGTAGGTCTCATCTTTCCTTTCATTTCAGTTTTTTACACCCTTATGTTTATACACTGTAGCGTTATTTGTCTTGTTATCTTATGGCAGTTATCATCACAGGTTCTGTGATCATTTTTTTCATTTCCCCTATTTAATTTAATTTGATCTCTGCAAATGTTTTCAGATTGTCTTTTCTTGTTTGTCATTTGTAATGTCTGTAGTTGACATATGACGTATAGTGGTATACACTGATAGTATAGTACAGATCAGTACTTTCTGATTGTTATTGGAAAAGGGAAAATTTTTTTTTTTCCACAGGTACTCAAGTGATCTTTGATTACATTGAGGTATACAAGACCTTTGTAAGGCTTGTCTCCCCAAGTTATTGGAAAAGGGAAATATTTTTTGTCCACAGGTACTCAAGTGATCTTTGATTACATTGAGATATACAAGACCTTTGTAAGGCTTGTCTCCCAAAGTTATTGGTAAAGGGAAATATTTTTTTCCACAGGTACTCAAGTGATCTTTGATTACAGTGAGGTATACAAGACCTTTGTAAGGCTTGTCCCCACAGTATTTGAGATACAATTATTGTTGTCCACAGGTACTCAAGTTATCATTGGTTATTGTAAACCATACAAGTTTGGACTAAGACTAAGTCTAAGGTATAGACTTGTCTCCCATTAACAAAGAGAGTAATTTATTTACTTTTTCAGGTTTCTGATTTAAGAAGACAATATGTCTACCTTAGATTATTTCATTACACTAGGAAAATCTTTTGATAAGACTGGAAAAGACTTAGAACAATGGGCTGTTGCTCAATATGACAAAGCATTAGCTGCAGAAGAGAAAAAAATTGCTGCTGCTGTTGAAAAAAAAAAAAAATTGCTGCTGAGGAAAAAAAAAAAGCTGCGGCTGAGGAGAGAAAACTTCAAATAGAAGAAAAAAAAAGCTGCTGCAGAAGAAAGGAAAGCCTTAGCTGAAGAAAAAAAGATTAGAAAAAGAAGCTGATACTGCTGCTGAACTTAAGAAATTGCAGATGCAAGTGGAGGAAAGGAGATTTGAGGCAGAACAAAAGAAATTAGAAGCTGCTGCAGAACAGAAAAAACTAGAAGTTGCTGCTGCTGCAGAACAGAAAAAACTAGAAGTTGCTGCTGCTGCAGAACAGAAAAAACTAGAAGTTGCTGCTGCTGCAGAACAGAAAAAACTAGAAGCTGCTGCAGAACAGGAAATCTTAGACGCTGCTGCAGAACAGAAAAAAAAAGAAGTTGCTGCTGCTGCAGAACAGAAAAAACTAGAAGTTGCTGCTGCTGCAGAACAGAAAAAACTAGAAGCTGCTACAGAACAGAAAAGATTAGATAGAGAAGCTGAAGAGAGAAAAGCAATAAGAGAACATGAGTTTGAATTAGAGAAATTAAAATTGACATGTATGAGTAATGTTAATCAGGCATCTGGTGGTAATGGTAAACCCTTTGTGTACAAGGTCAAAGTACCAGCGTTTAACCCTACCAGTGATGACATAACATTTTGGCTTTCTAGATTTGAACGGGCTTGTCGATCTCATAATGTTGACAAATCACAGTATGTGAATCAGTTGTCTGAAAATCTAAAAGGGGAGTCTCTGAGTAAGTTATATTTTGTTGAAGAGGCCGACAAAGACAATTATGATGCTGTTAGGGCAGCTTTGATAAAGAGATATCAGCTGTCTGAGGAAGGTTACCGTCTTTTGTTTAAAACAATGAGACCTGAGGTAGGTGTAGAATTCTCAGATTTCATCTCAAAAGCACGAATTACACTTTCACGATGGATTGAATTATCCAAAACAGAGACAACATTTGATGGTCTTACGGATTTATTGCTAAGAGACAAGGTCATGTCTTCTGTAAATAAATCATTCCTAGAGTTCTTACATGAGCGTAAACCTAGTACAATAAAGCAAATGGAAGAATATTGTGACCAGTATGCCACGGCACACCCTGACATGATTCTTAGTAACTCTAACATTAAAGAGAGTATGCCAGTTGCTTCGGCAACAGAATATAATCAGAATTACTCACACAAATTCCAAGGAGCTAAAAATAAATTTGATAAAAAGGTTAATTGGAATAAGTATCAAAACCAAGATAACCACTCAAATCAGGGTTCTTCTTCGAAGAACTGGAATCGGGCTGATAGTCCTCGACACGCGAGGGGTACCCATAATGTTAGAAATTCTCGGAAAGGGAGTAGCTATAGGAACTACCCAAGTGCTTCATGGAGACAAAAGAAACAATATTACAGGGATACTCAATATAACGAGCATGATGATTATGATCATGAATATTATGATTCAAACCCAAATAGGGGTTATAACAGAGGCAATAATAATTATAGAGACAATTATAACCGAGGTAGATCACAACACAAAAGACATGGTAAATCTTATTACCAGGCTAACTCTGCACAACAGGAGTTCCACGACACCGATAATCAGAATAATGATAAAAAAGACTCCAATAGTGTAGCAAATTCCGCTTTCGATTTTGCTAGAGCATCTGAGTGTTCGCAATGCAAAACATTATTCGATCCAACCACAGTTTCTACTTTAAGCTGCGGTCACCCACTTCCCGCTCTCCATGCGTCAATTGCGCATAATGGAAGGGGTGCTCTTGTCTTTAATAGGGGCCTAATAGATGGTACTCCGGTATCAATTCTTTTCGACTCGGGGTGCACTACCATTGGAGTGAGGCAATCACTCGTAAATCCTTCTCGAGCTACTGGCAATATAGTCAAATGTGTAACATTTGGTGGCACATTGGAGAAGTACTCCACTGCCATTATCAATATTGCTACGCCTTTCTTTACAGGAGAGGTGCAAGCATGTCTCTTGCCGAATCCGATCGCTGATCTTATCATCGGTCGCATTCATGGAGTGAAAGAATGCACTCCACAGCAAAATCTCTAATTGGGAAAATGTTAATATGCAATCTGCTAATGCAGTAATCACTAGGGCTCAAGCTCTCAATATGCCACAATCTTCACATTCTGAAGATAATGATGCGCAGATCCAAGATGATCCCTTGGAGATTTCACACGATTCCTTTATTAAACAGCAGGAAGATGATCCTACTCTAAAGAAATTCTTTACTCTGGCAACAAAAGGTGATCCGAATAAGGATACAAATCGTAAATCTTGGATTACGATGAAGAATGGCGTACTTGTACGTATGGTACAAGACTCCGCTAAGTCCATTCATTCTCAAATCCTTGTGCCTAAAAATATGAGAGTTAAAATTTTACAGCACGCTCATGATTCGCAGTGTGCTGGACATATGGGTTTTTCCCGTACTAAAGCTAGAGTTCTTCAATCTTTCTTTTGGCCTGCTGTGAATAAGGACATACGAATCTATTGTCGATCTTGTAAAGTATGTCAAGAGATTAAATCCAGAGGTCCACGCCATGATGCACCTATTCAGGCTGCAGACATTCCCATTCGGCCATTTCAAAAAATGGCGATAGACATCATTGGTCCATTTAAGATAAAGTCTGCTAGAGGACACCAATTTATTCTGACGTGTGTTGATATGTGCACACGTTGGCCGGAGGCTGTTCCTCTAAAGAGCATAACTACTGCTGATGTCGCAGATGCTCTTTGGTTAATATTTTCTCGTCTGGGGTTTCCAGCAGAAATATTATCCGACCATGGTACCCAACTCATATCGGATACCATGTCTCAAGTAATGTCGACTTGAAGATAGAGAGATCGCTGAGTAGTATTTATCATCCTATGTCCAATGGGATGGTGGAACGTTTGAATAGAACTCTGAAAAACCTACTAGGTAAGATAACAGAAGATCATCCTCAGGATTGGGATAGGGTTTTACCCGCGGCTCTCTTTGCATATAGAGAGGTCGCCAACGAACATACAGGATTTTCTCCCTTTGAACTTGTCTTTGGCGCGAAACCGCGAGGTCCTATGTCCTTACTTCATGATCTTATAACTGCTGATAATATTGTCGATGACACAAAATCCTCTTATGAATATGTCATCGCACTTAGACACAAGATTATTGAAGCATGCAAATTGGCAACTGCTTCTTCTGAATTTGCGAAACAGAAGGCAAGGGAATTTGCCAATAAAAAGAGATGTTTGCGTCAACTTTGTCCAGGTGACAAAGCATTTGTCTTGCTACCTTGTAGGGAAAATAGACTTCTCATTTCTTGGAAAGGTCCGTACGATATAATATCAAAGGTTTCCGATGTTGACTATATCGTCGATATTGACGGGAAGCGTAAAACCTTCCACATCAACATGCTCACGGAATTCCATGAACGTCCTGATTATTTACAACCTGTTTTCCAGGCAACGGACGATTTTCCAGTCCAACATGGACAGTACTCATCTCTGTCAGTAATACAGGATGAGGAAACGAGTTTCTCGGATGTAAATTTACCTTTTCCAATGATTCCTCTTCACTCTAATGAATCATGGAAAGATGTTGCAATTTCTCCAGAATTATCTCCAGGAGAGCAGAAACAAGTTTCTACTATGTTAGAACAATTTCAGGATGTCCTTACTGACATTCCTGGTCAAACGGATGTCATTCAACATGACATTATTCTTACTGACCATAGTCCTATAAGAGTCAGACCGTATCCTATCCCGATACATTTCCAAGCACAGGTAGAGAAAGAGTTAGATGAGATGATAGAGTTAAAAATTATTGAACCATCCACATCAGCATATTCTTCGCCGATGGTTATAGTACGGAAAAAAGACAATAACATACGTCTTTGCGTGGATTATCGCAAATTGAATCAAGTGACTAAATTCGATGCTGAACCTATGCCTTTACTAGAAGAGCTACTTACGAGACTATCGAATTCTCACTTCTTTACTAAACTCGATTTGTCTAAGGGATATTGGCAAGTTCCACTATCCGAACACGCCAAACCGTTTACTGCTTTTTCGACGCCTAGGGGTCTATTCCAATGGAATTTCATGCCTTTCGGTCTTATGAACGCCCCTGCTACATTTGTACGCATGATGCGTCGAATCCTATCTCATCGCTCAGATGTCATTGCGTATCTTGATGACATCTGTCTTTTCAGTGATACTTGGAACGATCACTATAATGGTATAAATGAACTATTGTCTATCTTACGCGAGCATAACCTGACAGCGAAACCATCGAAAGCATGTATTGGTTTTAGCGAAATATCTTTCTTAGGACACCGTGTTGGTCATGGGTTCCTAAAAACAGAAGACCATAATACAAGTAAGATACTTAACATTTCTATTCCTAAGACTAAAAAGCAAGTACGAAGTCTCTTAGGTCTAATACAATTTTATGGACGATTCATACCGAATCTGTCCTCCATTATGTCACCTCTTTCTTCCTTGCTAAAGAAAGGGTCTCCTAATGTAGTCCATTGGACTCAAGAATGTCAATCCTCTTTGGATAAGGTTAAAACTATGTTTTCTACTTCACCTATCCTAGTATTACCTTCTAAGGATAAGACATTTATTCTTCGTAGTGACGCTTCATCCACCGGGATTGGAGCTGCACTAATGCAAGAGTACTCTGGAACTCTGCATCCTGTGATGTATATTTCTCGGAAATTAAATGCCGCAGAGAAGAATTACTCGGTCCTAGACCGTGAATTATTGGCTATGGTTTGGTCAATCCTTAAACTACAAAGATTTCTTCTGGGCGCGCATTTCATTGTGGAAACTGACCAGAAAGCTCTTACGGCTATTCAGAGTAAAAATCTGAAGAGCGCGAGATCAACGCGATACGCGATTGCTCTACAGCCATTTCATTTTTCGGTGCGAGCTATCCGTGGGTCAGAAAATGTGATGGCAGATATTTTGTCTAGATGCCCACATGATTCATAACTGTTATACAGCTTTGATACAATTGTTTCTATGTTGAAATGTGTACACATATGTAATATATCATATATTGATTGTAACACTACTTAGCGGTTCATGGATATTTATTCACCGCTGATTTTTTCAATGTTTTTCGTCTTTGATGATCATGATGTTAAGATATCTTAGATGGAATTTATGTATAAACTAATGTGGAAATTGTGTCATTGCTAATATTGTAGTATGCGTTGGTGACACCTCTCTGGAAATATTAATACTTAGAGAAGTGCTTTCTCTAAGGTCATAAAACTTATGCTTATCATCTGCGCATTGTTATTGGTGCGTTGTGAGCCTATTGTATGTTGCTCCTAGATGTATTTCAAAAAAAAATATACCATTTTTTTTTTTCCCGAGGGGTGTGGTAATCTGTTGCGTGCATATTTTTGACGCACATATTACAAAAAAATCGATATGGTTATTTAATATGGGAAAAAATATAGACATGCATCCATCTGTGTATGAAAATGCTGTTTATTGTAAAAGCGAGATAATCCATGTTTGATTCACACTTTTGATTATAGGAGTAATCGGTCTGGATATCGATCCAGCGCAAGAATAGTACGCTTGCGTTTGTACTTAATTTTAGGGCCATAAAATATATTAATTTGCTTATTGTGTTTATGGCCTGAATTCATATGTATTACATATTATTAGTACAAGTAGAATCAGTCCTATATTGTATATTTTGGATGGGTATGAGGGACTAGATTCTTGTTAGCGGAAGTATGAGTTGTCTTAACAAGTCGTGATGAGTTCCGATGTACTGCTAAGAATGGCGGGGTACGTTTTTCAAGAGCTGGTCCCTTCGTCAAGAAAAAATGTCTTACGAAGTGGTTTTTTCTTCTGGAGGAGATAGTGTCTCTACGATAGTTTGTGTTAGAGACTCTCCTTATGTCAGTATATAGATGATTCGGACTCCAGGTAAACCCAGCTCGTATTTTTTGATGATCTCTCGTCGGTTAGGCCTAGCTTGACTTTTGGGTGCTTCGATATGCTAGTGTCGTGTTTTGTATCGACGAAGATGACAGATTTTCCTGCAGCGGTTATGGCTACGTGAACTAACCTGATCACCGTAGTGCTGCATGGAACCATTCATGAAATCCTTTATATATCCATTGTAAATTAACTTTGGCTGATATTCTTCCTATGAATGAGTGAACGACAACTCAGGAAGGTAGCCATGTTGGATTTCGGTCATCGTCTGTTTTGATCACTGCCAAGAGAACAGATTATTTATCTTATTATCGGACAGTGACAGAGAGATCTCAATCCTGCTAGAAACCCCCTTTTCGTGGTTTCATAAGATGATGTATCATGACATTGAACTTTGATGTACTACCCATTATTTCTGCATGTGTCATGACTTCAGATCTGCTATGTATACCTACAATTGTTATGTCAACAAAGCCTGATGTACTCGTATGTCCCAGTGTGTACGTCTGAATAAATTGAGTAAACTAAGATTCCAGCAGTCTGCATTGGTGCCTTGTAGACACATGTGTATGAGTGATTATATTGGTCAGCACACGAACAGTACACCATTCGCGGTAATCACACTCTACACTACTACTTCATACATACACCATCCTGCGTCGGCTGAAGTGACCAAGTTAGGGCCTGCTTCCCCTGGAGCCTTTGCCTTCCCTAACTCAGGACTAGGGTGAGTTACCCATTTACAGCTGGGTAGACTGGAGCATGCCTGATCTCAACAACACACCACTCTTCCTTACAGAGCAGACAGACTGATACTTTACAGTGGTGTACTACAGGTGTAGTAAGAAATAACGTCTTTACAGTATTCTTTACTCCTTTCATGTTGTTATTTATTCGTTCATATTTATTTTCGCCCCGACTTTATATCTCCGTTACTTCAATGTTATCCGTGAAGTCCGACTGACCACCTTTATGTTCTGTTACAAGCCGAAATAATATTTGTAGATTACTGGCCATGGGTAAACACCACTGAGACTTAGGGTCGATTACCTCGGTAGTCTGTTGATGTAATGTCCCCCTGTTGTGAAAGCATTCCAGGTGAATGTTGTTGCATTTACAGGGCTCACGCCGAGCGCTGTCTATTGTTATGTAAACATTCCTTGTAAAATTGGTGGATGTCTGTGCAGACAATGAGTATAGCCAACCGACTGCCTTCTCATTCAGTGAGAAATTTACCGACAAAATATTGGCAATCGGTCTTAGGAATTGAAATGCCGACTTACTCGCGTCCCGTGACATATGTCCCCCGCACCAAGTCTTAGCTTGCGAAGGTTCCTGCGAATCAGGATGCATTTTACATTCCCTATTGTCGGCTGTGGTTATCTTCTCGCTATTACTATCCTCCTCATCTTCCTCGTTCAAATCCTCCTTCTCCTCGTCCAAATCATTCTTCTCGCAATCTTCCTCGGTTGCTTCTCCTGTATCAGCTATAAAGAGCTGCCCCCTTTCCTGTTTCAATATCGTGGCCAAGAGTTGTCGCCCCTGCTCTACTCTGATTGTAGAGCTGGCGGTGCGATTTTCTGCACGCCTGCAGATGACTGTCCAGCCGCCTTGAGCTGCAGTGGTGAGTTCGGATTTCTTTTATTCAAATGCTTTGTGACTGCTCGTGTCCTGAAGTTGGCCACTTCAGTTATGTGTCTGGCTAAATATCTCTTTAGCAGAATAATATGATATATTTCCCGCTGATTCTCCATTGGAATCTTATAATTGGTTCGAGATGCCTTCTCGACCATTGCGTATGGCCCATGCCATCCAATCTGTAACCTGTTCTGTTTGCTAGGCATAAACAGTAAAACTTGTTTGCCCATCTCTAGCTCACATCTGGGACCAGTCGTATTATATTCTCTGTCATGTTGACGCCTCCTGTTCTTCATACGTGGTCTGTTTCCCTTAACAGTGGCTTCCTCTCTTTTCCCATGATTTACTGCCCCTCTCTGGCATTCATGGAATGATCTGATAAATCGATCCATGTCCCTTGCGATTCCCTGCCCATAATAATGGTGGGTGATTCTTTGCGTAGTGATGTATTGTCTGACCTGACCACTAGATTCACTAGCATGTCCCATACCTAAGATATAAAATCTATATCGTGCTGGTACTACCTGTTGCTTATACTCATATCCGCGCTTTCCTATTCTCATAAAAAGTAGTCCTTGTTGCTTAAAGCAGTTTTCTGGTTGCGATTGATTGTCCCCCTTCCGTCTCTTCTTAAAACAAGGTTCTACCGATTTGTCGTTCTTGTGAGCTTGCCTCAGCTCTTGCGGATGGAAGTCAAACTCGTCTCCTTGTCTCTTCTCTTTCGTTTGTTCATGTGTCTGCCCTGCAGCTGTGACTCTTGATTGACGAGTGTCTTCCAACCCCACATATTTGTAGCCTATCATGAATTCACCCATATGATCATTTAAGACTGCTGATCGTAGTTCTCCCTTGATATATCTGCCTTCAATGGGAGTCCGGGCGTTAGCCGCCATTATTGGAGGATCGCCGTTAACTGTGAACGGAATTTCCACAGTTCCATCACTCAATTGTTCTGGTCTAACCAGTCTTGACCTAAATATCGAATCGAACTCCAGCCTGGAATCGAATACCTCTTCCGCTCTTTCTCTATTGACAACGTTGCGTTCCGAGGGAATCCGGGCGCTAGTTGCCGTCCCTGAAAGATCACTTTTCCTTCTCCACCCTTTTGCGTTAGTCTCCTGGTAACATTCTTTGCCAGGTTTAAACCCTGTCTTTCTCTTGAGTGACCCATTCTTACTGACATCAAATCTCTTTGTGTCTTTCTTCGATCTGTCGAAATAAAAAGTGTTTCCCCACTTCTTTCTTCTGCTAAACAATCTTTGAATATGACGACGGATCAAAGTTGGCCATTGTTTGTCCTTATTACGTATCTTATGTATCTTGCCCGTGGGATGGTCATAATTCAAGATACGGTGCAACCCATCTGTCCTTTTATATCGGGTACAGCGTGTTGTAAATTTCGCGCGTCGGCGCAGTGCCTTGCTTAAAGCGCGTACACCAAGCTGTTTCTTCTTGTGTCGCCTGGTGTCTTTCATTCTGCCTATCCGCTTAGTTTTTGTCTCGCCTACATATAGAATCGGAGTCCCGTGGGTGTTGAGCTGCTGTATCCCCGCCGGCTCTACCACATTGTTCTCCTGATGATCCTCTTCTACCTCCTTTTGAAGAGAGTCGGGGGGTGCATCCGTGTCCTTCGTCCACCCTGTCCCGATAATGGTATGTGTTGTTATCCCTTCTAAAGGCACACATTTCTCTCCGTAAGTTTTAAAAGTGGTAGGATCTGGCTTTCCCTCGTCCGGGGGAAAGGCAGACTTAGGCGACTTGGGCATCTGTCTATCTCCATGGATAATCACAAATGACCGCCCCTCCCCGGTCTCTTCCTTCCACGTAGAAAGGCCGGTGGAGTGAGGTAATAGTTGTCCTCCTGATGTCAGGAGACCTGTGTCTGTTTTCTTCCCTGTGATGCCAGGTGAAATTGTTTTATTCGAAGTCCCCTTGCAAGATCCATCGAAGGTACCGCTTGCAATTAGAGTAGGTTCTTCTGTGCCTTTTAATAACTTTCCATTATTTCTGCAGAGGTGTCTGGAATCCATTGAATTAACCACACCCAAGAAAAGCGGGCAGGGTGAACCCTGCAGCTGTGGTTCCAAGGGGCCCGAAGAGGTCTGCTCACTTCGGCCTTGTTCACCCGCAAACGTGTGCAGATGAATGAAGTTTTCTCCCTTCTCAGAATCAGCTTTCCATTTGGGTTTCTTTGCACCTGACGTAATGCAATGCGAAGAGGGTGTGTCTTCTAGGCGATATGTTAGCTCATCTGCCCCGTTTTGGGCCGAACTAAATATTTCTGGTTTAACTTTTGTGGGTTGTTCATATGCTATAAGCAACCTCTTCATCCGAAGTTCGTGCTCTCTCTCTGCCTTGATTCTCCTATCCTCGGCCTCTCTTTCTTCCTTTTTTCTCCTGTCCTCGGCCTCTCTCTCTTCCTTAATTCTCCTTTCCTCGGCCTCTCTTTCTTCCTTTTTCCTCCTGTCCTCGGCCTCTCTCTCTTCCTTTCTCTCTTCTTTCTCCGCTGCTAACGTTAATCTTCTTTGCTCTACTTCTAATGCTAGTTTCCTCTTTTCAGCTGCCCTTTTCCTCTCTTCAGCTGCTATTATTTGCTCTTCCTTATGCGCAGTTAACATTTTTTCCACATATTCCATGTTCTCCTTTTTCTAGTTTTAAACTAGTTGCTTCCTGGATAAGCGCAGCGCAAATTTGTGTCAAATCGGCCATGATCCAGCTAAGCCTACCTTGCCGTGGTTGGAGAGCTTGAGCGCCTCAATGATCCCGGGAGCTATGCCGGCGGGAGTTTTACTCCTGGCAGGGTCACCCAAGCCGGACAGGTCCTGGGTGAGGGGCCAGACTAAATGGGCTGAGGAGTGGGTGGAACCCTATAGGTGTAGATGCAGAACCCACCGGCGAGTGGTACATGCTCTGGTCTGCACCAATCCACCCCCACTTCATGGGTTAAATGCTTTCTTGCCTCATTCTTCACTGTTTGTCGTCTATCACGCCCATGGCGACCGTTGCCTCAATTGGCTGTGTGTGGTGTACCCGGAAACGGGGCCTCCCAGTACTGAGGCAAAGTTAAGTCCCCGATGTCACTTATCGGTGCAGAATTGAGAGAGATGGCTGAGCATCACAATCCCTCCTGTGTTGCAGCATGATGAGAACCCAGCATTGCACACTGAGCTTGGGGGGATCACTTGGGCACCAGACTTAATACTGGCTCTTGACTGGATGGCCGCATGCAGGAGATTTCTACAATGGAGGGTTGGCAGGTGGTGGGTATCGGGAAGTGGCTCTGTGCAGGACGTGAGGATTCCTTGGGAGAGCCCCGAACCAGAGCACAGCATTGTGCAAGCTCTGCATAGTTGGAGAGCCCCCTGGATGACGGGGAATGCACAGTGTGCTACCCCACCTATCCCCAACTGCTAACTTAGAACCAGAAGTGGGGTCCTCTGTATGCGTGCCAGGCCAGGATAAAATGCCTGGGAAAGAGACTGGAGCTCAGAACTCCCTAACTCAAAGTTGCAGGATGGCAGAAAAGCCACGGGAAAGACAGGGCTATTTTGAAGATAACGCAACCATATTTTCACCATACGAGCTCGGACGCCGCCTCGGTAAACAAGGTCCGCGCAGAGCAGTGACACCCCCAGGCTGCTTGCGAATAGTCTACTACTGGGAACATAAACAGATTAGGGATGAGCCCACTCTCCCGTTGAACAGGTGCTAAAGTCGTAGATACTGGGCCAGAAGGCGCACCGGAAACCACAGTATCATGCAACTCGCTTTTTTTTTTCTATGGAGAGTACACCGTCAAATAAATCTCGTTCTGGTGCTCGCCCTGTGGAGCTCCACCAGGCAGGTGCAGTGCCGGGCTCTGAGCCTCGACAGAGCCCACCCTCAGCTACTGGAGGACCCTCTAGACCGTCTTGTGGAGTCAACAGACGGCGGAGGAGAACTACTGACCAAAACAAAACAGAAAAAGAGAAACCCAGAGTGCCACTTGTCATGATGCACTGGAATGCAGAGGGAGTGAACAGCAAGCAGGCTGGATACAGCAAAAAGACAGAGCTGGAAAACATCTTGTATGAGAAGCAAGTCAGTGTTTGCTGTATCCAAGAGACTCACTTGAAAGCAGATCAAACCTTTAAAATAAGGGGATATCAATGCTTCAGATCCGACAGACAAGATAGACGAAAAGGAGGAGTACTTACTCTTGTAAGGAATAACATTCCTGCACACGAAAGGAAAACCTTCATGGATGGAGCAGAATATCAGCTGCTGCAGATAAAGGTAGACAAGATGGAAATAGAACTCCTGAACTATTACTGTCCGAACAACAAACCCCTGAGTCTCAGCTCTATACAGGTACCAGCCACCAACTTTATAGCAGTTGGAGACTTTAATAGCCACTCCCAGAGCTGGGGCTATAACCATCTGGATCACAGAGGTGAAGAGGTTGAAACTTGGCAAGATGATCACTCCCTAATCCTAGTCAATAATGCCACAGATACTCCTACCTTCTACTCCAGAGGATGGCACACAACCTCAACACCAGATCTTGCCTTCTCCACACCAGATATAGCTGGATCTATTAGTAGAGAAGTAGGAGACCAACTAGGGGGAAGCGACCATCGCCCAATCTTTCTTACTGTCCAGAGTGCAACTCTCAGTACAGGCCCAGCCATTACAAGATGGAACTACAAAAAAGCCAACTGGGGTTTATTCAGGCATCAGGTGAACACGCTGCTGTCTACCCTCAAGGTACAGAACAGAGACATTAATGAAGTGGTAAAAGACTTCAACAGATGCATACTACAAGCTGCAAAAAGAAACCATTCCCAAAGGATGCCGGCGTAACTACATACCATACTGGTCCAGCACACTCCAAGAACGTCAGGAAGCTATGGACAAGGCTAGAAAGGACGCAGAGTCTCAGCCTTCACTTGAAACTCACAACAAATGGAAAAAGGCTGTAGCAGAGTTTCAGAGAACAAAGCTAGAAGAAAAGCGGAAAAGCTGGAGAACTAAAACGGCATCGCTGAACCTTGAGAAAGACGGCAGGAAACTTTGGAGATTAGTCAAGTCTCTAAATGAAGAGCATTCCTCACCAAGGCAGACTATCACATTGGATGAAGGTGGCAAACTTTTCAGAGGAAAACAAGCTGCAGACTTGTTTGCTAGAAGATACAGTTCAGAAAGCAACTTACCCATTAACATAGACCATCAGAGAGAGATAAGAAAAGAAATACTGGCAACCATGGGACAGACAGATACTCCTGCCCCAATGAGGGAACCCATCACACTAGGAGAACTACAGAAGGCTATTTCCAAGCTTAAGTTTCAAAAGGCACCCGGCCCAGACAAAATCAGCAACGAAATGCTAGTAAATCTGAGCTCAGCAGCAAAGACAAAACTGCTTGAGATATTCAACCACAGCTGGTTGAAAGGAACGGTACCCCAAGTATGGAGAGAAGCCATCACAATACCCATACTAAAGAAAGGGAAATGTAAGACCGAGGCTGCAAGTTACCGGCCAATCAGTCTCACAAGCTGTGTTGGGAAGACTATGGAGCGAATAGTCAACCACAGATTGAAATGGTATTTAGAGTCTGAGCAGATCCTGGTGCCGGAACAAGCTGGATTTAGAGAATGCTACAGTATAGAAGACCACGTTACTTACTTGTCTCAAGCAATAGAAGATGCCTTCCAGGAGAAGAAAAAGGTCCTAACGATCTGGGTCGACTTCAAGCAGGCCTTTGACAAGGTGTGGAAAGATGGCCTCATTGCAAAACTTAGGAGAAGTGGAATCCAAGGCAACATGATGAAATGGATCCAGTCATACTTGCATAACAGGAGAACTAGAGTCACTCTTGACGGTCTGCAGAGCAGAAAAGTGTTGCTCCATCAGGGGGTACCTCAAGGAGGAGTAATTTCCCCAACACTCTTCCTTGTTTACATCAATGACCTGGTGAAAGATCTCCCTGCAGGAGTTAAAGCTGCCTTATATGCAGATGACCTAGTACTCTGGTGCGCTGATGAAAATGTCACCACAGCAAATTATAGAATGCAGCGGGCAGCAGACATGCTAGTGTCATGGGCAGAGAAAGGGCTTATCACAATAAACCCAGACAAACCCTCCACAACACTGTTCTCCCTCGCCCCCAAGGACAAATCAGCTAACATACACCTAGGGACAACCGTGATCAAGGAAGAAAGCTACCCCACCTATCTTGGGGTGACATTTGACCAAAGGCTTACATGGAATAAGCATATTGAAAATGCAGAAGGAAAGGCCCGAAGACGACTAGGCATACTCAGAAAATTAGCAGGTACCAACTGGGGAGCAAATGAACGAAATCTAAAGAAGATTTATAATGGAGTAATAAGACCACACTTAGAGTTTAGCTCAGCAGCATGGTCATCAGCTGCTAACTCACATCTGCAGTCTTTGGACAAGGTGCAAAATCAAGCTCTCAGGCTCATTACAGGAGCCATGAAAACTACACCAATAACAGAGATGCAGAAGGTTGCTGGATTACAGACATTGTCCCATAGAAGAGACACAAAAACCATGATCCAGATGGAAAAAGTACAACAGTATGCCAATGCACCCAATGAAGGCAAGACTAGATGATCTGGCATTGGGACGTCTAAAGCGTAGCAGCTTTGTGCATCGGGGGAAAAGACTTATAAGACAGCATCAAGAAGACCTATCCATGAAGACAACACCACTGAAGCCCACCCTATACCCTGTACCATGGGAGCAGGCCAGCAGTGCCCTCCAAATTAATACAACAGTCAGTGGTCTCACAAGTGGATGTGAGTATAATGATCTGCAAAAACGAACTGCTACATTGAGTATGATCCAAGAAAGCTATCCCGATCAATCATGGATACATGCCTATACAGATGGATCAGCAACTAATGCTGTTAGGAATGGAGGTGCCGGTATCTTTATCTCATATCCTGACAACCACTATGAGACTAGGCACATTCCCACTGGTAAATTCTGTTCCAACTATACAGCTGAGGTTCAAGCTCTAGAGCAAGCTGCAAATATGATTTATAACACCAACTCTGACTGCCACCAGGTAGTCATCCTCACAGATGCACTGTCTGTCCTGCAAGCTCTCAAGGGTGGTAAACTCCCGCATCTGAGAAATGAACTAAACAAGGTAGCTGCCAAAAAGAGAACCATACTTCAGTGGGTACCATCTCATTGTGGTGTACCCGGAAATGAAAAGGCAGATAAACTTGCAAAAAAGGGAGGAGAATGTGAACAAGAAGATAATGAAGTCACATACTTTGAGAAAAAGAGAGCTATCCAGACTATCAGAAGAGAACAGAACCAACCCAAAGACGACTATCACACTCTCGACCGGCAGGGACAGACAACTATTTTTCGACTCAGGACAGGGCATAACAAACTGAATAAACACATGCACAAGCTACGATTGTCTGCTTCACCACTGTGCACATGTGGATTAAACGAACAAACTGCTGAGCATGTTCTACAGGACTGTCCTCTGTATGACCAGTTGAGAAAGATATACTGGCCCAATGACTCAACACTAAACTCAAAGCTATATGGAGTTAAAGAGGAACTTCAAACAACAGTCGAATTCATCATGAGAACTCGTCTGACGGTGTAATCATCAAAGATGCGATCGCAAGAAGAAGAAGAAGAAGTTAGAGACCCACGTGATACTAGATGTATACTGAAAGTTCAGGTAAATTTATAATGATGGCAACAAATCAATATTGGTAACTAGATGCAGTAATTAAATAATATGGTATAATATTCTAACATATGTCAATGTCTTATTGAATATAATATGAATATCTAATCTAATTTAATATGAATATCTAGTTATCTAATATTCTAATCTGTATTCTTTCCCTCTACCTAAGTAGAATAAGGAACAGTATAGAAGACAGTGAATAGGTTTATACAAAATTTCAAAAAAGAATTATTTAATGTTTTAGTCTAGGGCAAGCCCCAAGGTACTATCCAGGACGACAGCCTCCACTTAATGTCACAGGGTTATCCCGAAGGGTAACCAAAGAGAGTTATCTGTGTGGTGCCGGCTTTGTCAATGGCTCAGGTTTGCCTGGCAACCGGTTGGAAATAGGCAGCAGGAGTGAAGAAGGCGAATGTAAGACTCTGGGATAATTTCCCTGCAAATAGTCCCAGTGATTCTGAATCTCGTGACACTGTAACTCCTACCACTCTATCCCCTCTCTATATTATAATGCTAACGAGCCCCCACCTCCCCTATTACACTGAGTGAACAGAAGAGGAAGAAAGGAAGAAATGTATGTCTCTTTCGCACACTTTCTTTCCTTCTCTATATAGGTAATTAACGTGTGTTGGTAAAGCAAACACAACTACAACATTTATTGAATTACTGAAATATAACAACATTCAATTACACTAATACAAATGCAACTAGGACTGACATTAACTATCCCTGTGAAGAAAGATATTAGTTAATGCAAATACACAAATGAATCTTAAATCTATGCTATGGGATGATAATGATGAAATGTAAGCAACTCCTAAATACTAACAAAAGGATATCTCGTTTCGGGTCTCTGACTGACTGTCAATATAACTCTGGGTATTTGTATACACTGGACAAGTCTTTGTCTGCATTCAATAATACTGGACGGTCCACTTTAGTTCGTCAGGTGTCGATGGCCTGTTCTTTTGTTCTTCACAAAGCGAGTGTTGACATTGCCACGCGCGTCTGAGGTGGCGTGTTACTAGGTTGTGTTGAAGCAATGTTATGCGGTGGAGACTTCGTCTGATATGCAGATGTCCATGTGTGGTGAAGATATTGTCCTCAGGTGGTGATGATGGTGAAATCTGGTAAATAGTTGAATTTGTTTGCGCATCAGTTTTACGGGGCGAATCTGTCCATTACTGCAGGTAATTTAGGATCTCGATAAATTTTGTAGGCACTGGGTTTACAAAATCGTCCGTCTGCTCTTGCCACTTCTGGTCAAGATTTCTCAAAGGCACTTGTTGTAAAGATCGTCCGTTTTGCTCCTTCAACTTCTGATCATTAAATTCACGTGGACAGCTCTTAGTAATGCAGCAATCCTTCTGGGTATTGTCTGCTTACTTTTCTGTGTGGGTGGTCGATGATAGAAAGCTCCTTCACCGCCTGGAAAATTCCTTTCTGACCCCCGTGGAGTATGGGTAGGTTTGGTGCCGTTAATTAACTGTGAGATGCGTGTCGTCGCAGTATCTCTGGTCGGCCCTACTCTAAAGCACTTGTCCCGTGATTAACGCCAACAAAGTAGTAGACGAAGGCTGAGTTATCTCAAATGGTCCCTGTCTCTACCACTGCGATGGATAAAATAACGAACCCTTATCAGTACCCCGTAATCTATGTTACCTGTAGTGTGTTCTTGTATGTGAAATCTTATCACTATAATGAATGGCTGCGCGGTGTTTACTGCACGGTTAACAGGTAATGTAAGAGGCAAAATAAAAGTGTCTTGTATTTACTTCGTTATAGTTCGTGGAAACTGTGCAATCTTATAAATATAATAATTCTCTGCATGGTGTTTATTGCAACCTGTACTTATGAGTATGAAATATAATATTATAATAAACGTGAATGGTATTTACAGTGTTATATATATATATATATATATATATATATATATATATATATATATATATATATATATATATATATATATATATATATATATATATATATATAGAAAATATGTATATATATATCTGACTGAAGTTAAGATAGATGTATAATAATAATGTACAAACTATATTACACTAACCTTGGTGTCCATATAACGAATTTCACTGACACATGTCCTGATTCTTTCTCGTGAAATCTAGAACCCAAGTATGTTGGCGGACTGCTGGCTTTTGCAATCCCAAGCGACAATTTTAGTTGGGTTATATATCGTCTGAATGCCGTTGGCGATTTTTCGGGTTCGCTTCTTGTGTCATGTGAAATTTCGTTTGTTTTCCTTTAGTCAGACATTCAGTCCTAATTACTGTGTAAAATTTCTGTAATGTTTTGCTATGGTCGCTCTCATATTTTGCTTATCCGAGACAATCTGTCTGCGTTCGTCTTTTGGGGCATGTGCAGTGTTGTTATCGTCTTTGTATTCTTTACTCCTTTCATGTTGTTATTTATTCGTTCATATTTATTTTCGCCCCAACTTTGTGTCTCCGTTACTTCAATATTATCCGTGAAGTCCGACTGACCACCTTTATGTTCTGTTACAAGCCGAAATAATATTTGTAGATTACTGGCCATGGGTAAACACCACTGAGACTTAGGGTCGATTACCTCGGTAGTCTGTTGATGTAATGTCCCCCTGTTGTGAAAGCATTCCAGGTGAATGTTGTTGCGTTTACAGGGCTCACGCCGAGCGCTGTCTATTGTTATGTAAACATTTCTTGTAAAATTGGTGGATGTCTCATGGCTGTTGACAAACGATGTCTGTGCAGACAATGAGTATAGACAACCGACTGCCTTCTCATTCAGTGAGAAATTTACCGACAAAATATTGGCAATCGGTCTTAGGAATTGAAATGCCGACTTACTCGCGTCCCATGACAGTATGGTCATGTGAATTTTAATATGTGAAGATCGCTAGTGGATGTCCTAGTTATTTAAAGCTGGCAACCTCAGCGTATAGAATGATGATTCATGAACCACCACTGCACGGGTTGGTGATTGCTTTATTGCTAGTTTTGTAAAGAGAACTAAAAGCACAAATTAGTCCCGAGTTCCATATGGAGCAGGGAGGAAAAGATGAAAGAAATGATGTACATTCTAAGTATAATACTTACAGTTTCAAACCAGTGTAAATGTCTATGTGAAAATATTCATTTTAAAATTAATGGAAGTTTCAAACTTTTCAATCAGTGTAAATATAACTGAAAACATATTCAATTTATATTATGAACACTTTTCAAATCAGTGGAAATGTAAATGTAAACATATTCTATCTGTACTATTAATCTTTTCATTTTAATGTAAAGTAACTATAAAAGCTGTTCAATTTAAATGTAAAAGAAAGTTTTATCCCGAGGGATTAAATTTAATTCTCATCGAGGGTAAATTCTGAGATAAATGGGATGGTAGAATAGAGGAAAGGGGACACATAAGTATGTGTCGGGAAACGCAATACTCAGAAGAGCATTTCTATTATGTATCATAGTTATTGGTGGTACCAGCAGAAAGTACTATCTATAAAAGAAGAAGGGGCCTACGTTTTAAGACGAAGTAGCAACTTTGTAGACTCTCCTTGACATTTCTGGGAAACAAACTGCACCCAATAACCTTGACCAGCGACGAGCGGGAGCAGTATAAAAAGAACCAACCCATCAGAAGGAGCAGAACCGTCATTGGCAGCTAAGTTCTATATATAAGCTGCCAAAGTGAACTTGTTTTCATCGTCTCTATTATCCATCAATGATGAAACTTTTCTTCTAAACTATTCAATTATTTTCTAACTGTTAAATCTTACGTGATTATTAAATTTTATTATTTGTTATTTTACAAAGTTAACTTCGATTTAATCATTTTAAAGTTACTGCATGTTTGTCTCAGTCAATTTACTACACACACTCTGAACTGAGCTATACCAGAATAATAAGAATTTACCTGAGAAAATCAGAGGTAGGGGCTTAAACGAGCTAAGATTAACCATTGCTTAATTCTTCATAAAAGTGGTCGGCAATTTCTAGAATTAACGTGCTCAGCCAAAGCAGCATTGTTTTCGCTTATCTGAATATCTTGTGAAGAATCACTTTGTGATAGAAGTGTCATTACCCTTCTATCCACATCTCTGCCAAGAGTAGTTTTGTGCGAAGGTAAACACCTTTGAAGCCCATATTAGAAAATCTTGAGTTGTGGCCACTGTTGGACCACTACTGCAAAGCAGGGGAGGCAATACCGTCACAAACGTAAGCATTTTTCCAATACCTCACACTAAGTATTTTCGCACACCGTACTGTTTTCCGAGCGACGAGTGGCAGAATGGCTAGAGCGCTTGCTCCAGTCTACCCAGCTGTAAATGGTTACCTGAATTCTCTCTTCAGTTGCCAAAGGCAAAAGTAGCGAGAGAAGTAACCGTTCACCCCATCTTATAAAGCTGAACCTAGTATAGGTGAAGTCTTGACAACTTACCTCCCCTACGGCAGTATCTGTTATGGGATTACCTTCACTTTTGTTTAAAAACATGTTTTACCCCTGGGGTCGGAGTGGCTAAGAGGTATGACGTCCGCCTCGTATTCGAGAGGTACCGGGTTCGAATCCCAGTTGAGGGATTATAATTTATGGAAATATTTTTTCGGAACAAGTGGTTCTAATTATGTCATACTTCCCCTTTGGTCTCATGGGTAGTGAGATCGGATGCCTAGCCTTCTCGGATAAGGGCGAAAAAATAGGAGGTCCCGTTTGCAAGTTGCGCACGTTAAAAATCCCACGGCAGTTGGAAAATCGTAAAGAGTAGGCCATAAGGCCGTTGCCCTGGCAAAATTTTAAAAAATTAGGAAACCTACCCACCACAAAAAAATATTTATAGAATGTGTGATTCCTATACAGTATATACACACGTTGGGATTCTCGCCGGTGCTACGGAGTTCGTGCACTGCGCTGTGATCCTCCTTGTGTGTTCTTAAGGAGGAGATCGGAGCACTGATGGAGTTGTCCGTGTGCAATGAAGATAGTCCTTAAAAACCAAACCAAACCAATCCCTGCCCTATTCGTTCTGGTATTTGTGTGTGATACACAACAACAAAAATGTGAAAACCGCTGCGTCACTCTGCTAAAACATGAATTAAAGCATGCTGACATTCTGTGACACCGAATGGGTCAAAGGTCACTACATGAACATTTTCCGTCTCTATTTCTGGAAGTTTCTGCATCAGCTGTGGATCCTGGTCACTTTCCGTGTGCCTATTTTAGTTTGGGCTGTGGTAGTGTGACATCAGAAAAAATAGTATCAGCACCAACCTGATGATAGTGTTTAGAGAGCTGTGACCGTACAAGTAATAATAATAACAATAACAAACCCTACAGAGCCGGATATAGCGGCAACAGCTGAGGTAGAACTCGAGCCTTTCCTTTTGTTATATTTATCACGTGTCCTATAGTAATGATGGATGCTTGTCTGTCGTTTAACCTGCAGTTGTTGATACAGGTGAAGCAGAACTAGGGGAAACAGCAGGGCCATTTATCCCGAGTCTCATCTCACCGGGGGAGGGGGAAGGGATGAAGAACTGGCGTGTAACGAAATATTACAGTACACAATACTTGTTACATGAATAGGGCACAAAACGAAGTACATCAGTGGACACTGTTTTTAATTTAACAAAATATACTGCATTAAAATAAACATTTTGTTTGTTTGTTTGTTACATATGTCGCGAGAGGTTGTTGTTATGTAAAGTATAAGGTATCCTGGACAAACAGATGTATCAGTTGATACCAGGATAGTGCCAGATAAGAGACTGGTCTTACAAGAAATACCCCCTTTTCTGAAAAGAATAAGGGTGTATCGACATCAAAGGTAGGATCCAGCTGCATAAACCTCCAGGTATGATGATAGTATATGTTCCTGAATGTCTATGGGCTCCCTCTCAAGAATCCTCCCTTGATATTCTTATTCTTATTAATAGTATTAGCTCTGCTAGGGGATTAATTAATTAATATGTATGTCTGTATATATTTATATATACCAACAAGAACCTGAACTCAACTTAAATAATTTAGCAAGTCTGATGGTACATATTTACAATTTATTTAACCTATACCGTTTATCTTTTCGGTTAGGCGACGTAGAATGAACTCAAATGTATTAACATTATAAAATAAATAAGCATGGAAAGTTAATTATCAAAGTGGATCACTGTGATGAATTTCACCTTTTGATTAACCATTATCTAATACATATATGTTTTGTCACTCTTACTGGACTGAGAAGTAGTAATCATCAAATTTATGTCCACAAGGATTCATCATACACTGTATTTTTATCTTTTTATTATATATATATATTGATTCTTACCCTCAGGCAAAACACACAAGCTGTTAATGGGCATCTAATGTCTGCCCTACAGATGCGGGTGGCAAAGGTACAAGACGTTTACACTTTTACCGCTTCTTCTGTTCCTCTGTGTTGTTCAAATTTTGTGGCCTCAATTTAGCCAAGGGCAAGGTCTTATATACTAGCACATCCGCCGTCTCGGATGGCATGGGGCAAAAAGCGTGTTAAAATCTAAAAATGAGGCATAATTTTGCTCTCTGTTCAATTAGTAAACATTATTATCTCAAGTATCTTTCTTATTTATGGGGCGATTTTGGTCATCTAAAGCTTGAATTATACTGTGAATTATTCTGTATTGATCTTTCTACTAATTGGTTAGTTTGCAAAATGCATTTTAATCTATGCATACTTTTAATAGCTAAATTGGGGGACTAGCCTGATGTATAGAGACCCTTTCACTCGATATTTCTATCTTACTAAAATACTATTCGAGAAAGTTTTTACACCTACCTCTAACGTAACATTCCCGTTGTTGAACTATATAATCCTTTCCGGTGATACTTCTTTATTCTTTCCAAAATTAAATGGCGTTGTACCATCGGTTACACAAAATGGGCCTCTATGTTCAAGCCTAGTACGTTTTACAACACACACCAAGAAGGGCGCGTTTTCATTGGCTAGTGTATCAGAGAGTTCTCAACATATGGCGTGCGATATGGTCAGATTTACTCCTAAGTATACAGAAAACCGTGTTGTGAGACAGACTAAATCACGACAACATACAAAAACCAGCACAGCTATAAACGTCGATAAAAATGTTTGTTTCGTACAAACAATCGCGCGACGAATATACAAGTCGACCACAAATTTAAACAATTTATTAAAAATACAAATTAAGAGATAGCTCCGTGCAGTTTGTTGCATTAAAAAAACATTACACAAGTTTTTTCACATAATTTTATATTATAATTATAATAGACAATCTTGTAAACAAACAGCAGTTTACAACGGCAGCCTCTTTTTCTGCAATCCCCCGGGACTACACAATAACAAAGTATGCACGTGAAGTTCACGGGGGTCATTGAGGAGACCAAGATAGAATAGAATTACTGCCTCATCAGGCGAGTCGGAAGACGGGGCTAATATGATGCTGAGTAAACGACTGGCAACGTCATTATATAAAGGTAACTGTTACAGAAGTCATTGCTGCGAGAGCTACATGAATGTATTAGCGCGGTCTTCCTGCTATGGGACGATCTCTAATGGTGGGTTCATGCTCCATGTGGAGCAAGTAAGGGAAACGGTGATCTCATCACGAAATATATCAGTAGACAATGTCTGTTACATATAGACGACACTATAACGAAATATATCAGTAGACAATGTCTATAACATATAGACGATACAATAGCGAAATATCAGTAGACAATGTCTGTTACATATAGACGACACTATAACGAAATATATCAGTAGACAATGTCTAATACATATAGACGATACTATAACGAAATATATCAGTAGACAATGTCTAATACATATAGACGATACTATAACGAAATATATCAGTAGACAATGTCTGTTACATATAGATGACACTATAACGAAATATATCAGTAGACAATGTCTGTTACATATAGATGACACTATAACGAAATATATCAGTAGACAATGTCTGTTACATATAGATGACACTATAACGAAATATCAGTAGACAATGTCTGTTACATTTTAGGCCTTGACGTATCGTCTGGTTGCGGACCATGTCTCTTCTTGTTACTTCAACCACCTTCCTCAGATACCTCATTTCTGAGGTTTGGATCTGGCTTTTGTGGGTTGTAGTCATTGCCCATGACTCGCATCCATATGTCAAGACTGGGACATAGGTGGAGCGGTATACAGCCATCTTCGTTTTCTTACCAACCTCTTTCTTGCTGAGGAATCCTCGATTTATGGCCTGAAAAAGTCTCGCAGCCGCTGCTTTTCGAGTGGCCAACTCTTCTTTGATGCCTCCCTTTCGGTCTATAATAGCTCCGAGAAATTTAAAGTGGTCGACCTGCTCCAGGACCTGTTCTCCCAACTTAATCTGATGTCTTCTTTCTTCTCGTGATATCACCATGGATGCTGTTTTAGAGCTGCTTATGACCATCCCTCTCTTCTCCAGCTCTTCCTTCCAGACTTGCAGATTGGATTGGAGATGTGTCTCTGATTTAGCAATCAGGACAACATCATCAGCAAATGCTAGCTCTGAAATACAGACCTGTCTCATCTTCCAGTACCCCACTGAATACTTTCTTGTTCTCTCCTTACATGCCTTGATGACATCGTCCATGAGGAGTATGAAAAGATAAGGTGACAGGATATCACCTTGTCTTACACCAGTGGTGGTCCTGAACTCTTCTGACTTATAGTTTGCGGTCCTCACATAATTTCTGCAAGACTTGTAGAAGCTCTGTATAGCATTGTGGTAGGGTGGGCGAGATGTTGATGATGATGATATTGTGATGTGTGATCACTCTCTTTTCACACTCGCACCGACCCGAACAACAATAAAAACTCTTATTCTGAGGCAGGGGCTGTATTTATTTTTACAACCCATTCAGTGACAAAGGATTGCTAATTCTGGAGAAGCAAACAAAGCAACGGCTGGTTAAAATCATAGTTAAATAATGATACTCTCATCCTTCCACGCCACCTGACACCCTCAACTATCACACACGCACACACTCATGCGTGTCGTCCAGTGCGACTAGTATGGTGTTGTGCATGAGGTTGGCAACCTCACCATGAAACACAGATTGCCACCGAAACCACTACTGCAAGGGCACACTCTCAGCTATCACACACACACACACACACTCATGCATGTCGTCCAATGAGACTAGTATGGTGTTGTGCATAAGGCTGGCAACCTCACCGTGTAACACAGAATGCTACCGAAACCACTACTGCCCTAGCATATGAATACTTAATATGGAGGCAAACCACACTGTTGGCCCCATGCTCCCTCAGGAGCGGAGAAGAGAAATATATACCTTGAAGTGAGCCCACGTGCTGTCACAACCATTCCTCACATAACCATAATTAAATAATCATAAAATGGACATAAAATAATATTCAACTATATGTACAACAAATACTCTCAGTAATGAGAATAAGCTACTGCCTCGTAACCGATCCACATCAGTATTCGTTACTGCATTCTGAAGCATGTCGTATGTGACGACTGGTGCGCCTGGCAACAAGCGTGTCGTATATGACCGCTGGTGCGACTGGGAATCTCATGACATGAAACACATCGTTACCGAAACAACCACTGCAATAGCATAAAATGATTCTTGTCGGCTTGTGATAGACACCAGCCACATTGGTGTTTCCATGTTCCGCCGGGAGCAACCAGAGAAACACATGTCTCAACAAAGGAGTGGCCTCGCGCTCTCCAGAAATCTAAATACATATTCTCACCTCAAAGTAACCCATAAATATACACAGTAAAATAATGAATAATCGTGAAATACACTCAATTACTTTTACATTAAAGAAATAAAATATAATTACTCTTGACTTAACAACTAGAACTGGTCATCATATAAAGGAAATTTACCACGAAAACTCTCTCTTCTATTACTGGGGAAAATTACATACTTTCACCCACGTGTCGATTCACGCGATCTAAAACTGCGTAACATTAAGTGATAACTAGGAGTGTTAAATGCAGACTTGCTGACGCCGCTTTTATACAATCACCACGTGGCGCCATCTTGATATTTTGCTAACAAGCCAATATCATCTAAATTCAAGTAATAGATGCTTCTCTGTCCAGTTTCATGTATAAAACACTCTCCTACAAAATTTGCCTTTCTTGCCCGGTCTGATGACTGACATAATTGCTCTTAAACTCTCACATCTGTGATTTGGGCTTTGCGTAGCCTAATAAAACCTATCAAACATTATTTTCACTCATCTATCATTTCAAGACTAAATCATAATGTCCTAAAAAGACATTTCCTTTGGAAACACATCTATCTATATCACTAAACATTAAAACAGACTCGTGCTGAATATAATATCAGAATTATATAAAACTAATTCTAATTAAAATTAACTCACGTGTCATGTCTTTGTGTTCTTCTGCTTACCTACACAGGGCGCCTCGTTTCGTTCTCTCTTGTCTGGACTGATACTTAAGAAGGGCCGCTGCTGGTTATCGCATTCTTTTATAGGCACTAGGCTAATCACTCAACTTACTGCGCGCTGGGCGTATTAATCTTGGCTACTTAAATATCACACGCGATTATCGCTTAGGAATAGCGAAAACACAAATAAAACCTACAGCTATTTAATATAACACACGAATATCAAATATGACTCACAACTATACACCACAATTAATTCTCAGGCTTTATTATGGCCTTTTCAACAATCTTGAAGACTTTACATCTCAGCAAGCTTCGCGCACTTCCAAAATACATGGGCGATAAATCTGCCCAAAAACAGGAAGGGGGCGGGCGTCTCCTTTTCGGCCCCATCACAGCATGAATCAGAGGTGCTGGAATGTTCTTCCTTGCCAAACAGTCCCAAAGTTTGCTCCAGGGGACCCTGTCAAACGCCTTTTCCAGATCTAAGAAACAAAGATGGATCTCACTCTTGTACTCAAGGGCCTTTTCACTCAGCTGCCTGAGTGTGAAGATTAGGTCTTGAGTAATTCGGGTTGCTCGGAATCCGCACTGTACTTCATCCAATTGTGGCTCAGCTAGGCATCAGAGTCTCTGCTCTAGGATTCTAGAGTAGATTTTACCAGGGACACTGAGAAGGGATATGCCTCTATGGTTTCCACATTGTCGATTGTCACCCTTTTTGAAAATCGGTGTTATGATGGCAATCTCCCAATCCTTTGGTATGGTCTTGTTGCACCACGCTGCCTGTAGGACCCTTAGGAGTAATAGGTCGCGTGATGCTCCCATGTACTTAACCATTTTCTGGTGTTATACCATCATGCCCTGCTGCTTTGCCCATCTTGATTTTCTCCAGTGCTGCCTTCAGTTCTTCCATCTTTATGTCATCTTCACCACCATTGGTTTTCTCTATAGATGACACTATAACGAAATGTGTCAGTAGACAATGTCTGTTACATACAGAGGACACTTTAACGAAATATATCAGAAGATAATGTCTGTTATATATAGACACTATAACGAAATATATCATTAGACAATGTCTGTTACATATAGATGACACTATAACAAAATATATCATTAGACAATGTCTGTTACATATAGATGACACTATAACGAAATAATATATATCATTAGCCATTTCTGGTACATACAAATAGCCATTTGCGTCCTTGAAGTAATTGACACCCGGGGCGGACCCTACCTTTGGCACCCCCCATAAAGCACACAGAAAAATATTTTATCCAAGAGATGTCTAATCAATACTTAAAAGATATATACATAAAACAAAGGAAAACATATAAGGTTAGTACTTCAGGAAAAACATCCAACTAAATAGAAATTAAAGCAGCAAGAACTAACAAATCATTAACAAAAACCTAACTACTCATAGGACAAGGAAAGACAACAAGGTATTTAAAAAAAGGGGCAACAACTCAAAATGAACAAATACTAATACAAATTCAAACCAAGCGTAAAGGACAATAGTTATCTATAAACAATACAAAAAAGTAAATAAAATTGACAAATACTAATATAAATAAAAATCAGCAACTGCAAAAGACAATAGTTAATTAAATTGAATACAAATTAGTAAATAAAATGACACTAAATACCCCAATTATAACCAACTTTCAGGTTGAACAGGGTAGACCAAGATGGAACGAGAAGAGGCAATAACGGTCAGATGTTAAGTGCCCGCTCTCCACCCATCAACCCATCAAAACAACAACAATTTATGCTTGAAAGTATATTTCTAAACAGTACAATACTGTCATAATAGTGTCCCATGACACCCCTCTCCTAGCTGTCACCCGGGGCTGACCGGCCTCCTCGCAACTCCTTTAGTACACAACTGCACATAGCAGCACAATAGTTCATGTACATGAACACAAATCAGGAGTGAACGGGAAATTTAAAAAAAACAAAAACACTACCAATGTTTTGGTTTTTGCTGTGTTTTTTTTTTCCCCACCAGCGGCCCATACTCTGACTTGCTTAAGTCCCCGTCCATAGTTCTACTATAAACCCCGCACCGAAGAACTTGAAGGGCCTCAAGGCATGCTCACGTTCGGAGCTCACGAATGGTTTCCAGTAACAACGTCACTCGCGTGCGTGAGCGGAAATGGGTGCTTGCCTCGGTCTTCCCTCGGTTAATTTCATTCTCTGAGGCATGGCCGTCGTGGTAATTGCACGTGGTGGGCGACAACGGAAAAGTGGTATAGGAGGAGTGATGTCGCTAAGGAACCGAGAGTTGAAATATAACGTCGATGCCAGCGAAGAAAAAAGATCCGGGTGGACAATGACCTTGATATTTTGAGCTGCACACGACTCACTATTTTAGCAGGTTATAATCTGCGCACGACTTACGACTTTCATTATCATTGTGATGTTCGCTCCCTGTGGAGAATGGAGCCTTACTGCAGCCGACCCTTTGAAATAAACATGCACCACAAATATCAAACCAACGGGCTGATCACCCGTTTGCCAGTCACTTCGATTACGGAAACAACAGCAAATGGATTGAATTGCCATTGCCCTAAAGACGCCAATAGGCGTGATGGAAAACAATGGCAAAGAAAACCTATCTGCTGTTGCCCTAAGACGCCACTAGGCATAATGGCCACTGACTGCTTTGACGGTCGGCGGCTAAGGACGGAAGAAGAAGAAGAAGACAAATATCAAGCGCTCGAGCAGCAGTGGTTTCTGTTGCAACTGTTTCTACATGATGAAGTTGCCAGCCTCCTGCACAGCTTCATATTAGTAGCCTTTTACGACATGCCAGATGGGGCAGTATTCCTGTTCTTTACCTGTCTCCCCAAAGACCCCCGGCTACTGCACGTGTGTTGCGTGCATATTTAGACGCACATATTACAAAAATCGATATGGCTATTTAATATGGAAAAGATATAGACATTCATTCATTTGTGTATGAAAATGCTGTCTATGGGAAAATTATATATTTTGGATGGGTAGGCAGGACTATATTCTTGTTATGCCGCTCTAGCGGAAGTATGAGTTGTCTTGACGAGTCGTGATGAGTTCCGATGTACCGTTACAATGGCGGGTACGCATTTTCAAGGGCTGGTACATTCTTAAGTAAAAATGATTTATGAAGTGGTTTTTCTTCTGTAGGAGATTGTGTCTCTACTAGAGTTTGTGTTAGAGACTCTCCTAATGTACGGTATCATGTATGATTCGGACTCCAGGTAAAGCCAGACCCTATTTTTGATGATCTCATGTCGGTTAGACCTAGCTGGAATATTATGCTTCGCAACGCTAGGGTCATGTTTGTATCGACGAAGATGACGGGCTTCCATCCAGCAGTTATGTCTACGTGAAGTAACTGGATTACTGTAGAACTGTATGGGAAAGTTTAGGAAATTATTCATATGCATTTCAAAGTAACTTTGGCTTAGATATACCCTCCTGTGAGTGAGTGAGCGACAACTCAGGAAGGCGGCCATGTTACATTCCTGTCATCATATTTTTGAATCACTGTCCAAAGAACGGGGCATGTATCTTATTATTCGGACAGTGGCAAGTGTCGTGGAATATTCTAATCCACATATATAAATTAAAAGGTAAATGTAAAGCTTAACAAATAAATTCTAATAAAGAAAAGAGCAATGGTAAAATAACAGTGCTGTCACAAGGAATGTACTCGAAATCCCCTTTGTTTTATGCTTCGTCTGCAAATTGTAACGCTTTCACGTTGATAGTAAAAGCCTACTATATTATTACCCGCCTTCTTCAATGAAACGTGTGCTGTATTTCTTGGAAAAACATTTGAGATACGCAAGCTGAACAATGACCTAATTTTAATATTTCATTCATTCCATTTTATACACGGCGTAACTAAAGACAGATGGACTAAAGGATAGAGAGAAGGGAGAGGCATAAAGCCGAACACGTGCAACCCAAAACACGCGTCGCGCGATACACAATTACTACTATCACGCGTGTAAGGCCACATGCACTAACTTTTTCGGACGGACAGTGATAAAAACACTACCCTTCCCAGAGTTAGGTTTTAAAACCTGAAAAACGCTTATTGGGGAAACCTGACATTCTACTGTTTTATGTCCGAAATCCTGACATTAGTCTGACAGTACAGCAGGACAGGTGGCGGTTCTCACATAAAAAAATAAAAAAAAACAACTACACGACTATCCTAGAAATTGCATATTTTGAACGCAGCCACTTAGCTCTTTTAAATTTGTATATTTGGGTTCCTTAGGGCTTGCTGACAAAGAATATGTAAAACGTTACGCAAATAGTCTAGGAATTAACAAGTTATGACCAAAATAAAATAGTGGGGATGCCTGACAGCATGAAATCATTTCTGCTCATAAAATTTTTTTATAACGTGTTTGAAAAAAACCTTGCGTACGGAAATAGCCTACCATGTAAACTCCAAATTGATTGGAGCGCAACAAATATAAGACTAAACACGATTGGTCGGACTATAAATACTATCTTTGGTTGTTAGGGGAGACGTAGGAAGGTAACATTTTTTCAAACACTTGTCGAAACGTGGCTCCATTGGCCAGACTCGCTGATATACTCACTTAGGAGCGTTAGTTCGAGACCACTAGTTCAAATAAGCTTGATAAAGCAACAGTGCGTTGAAGCCAGCTCATATTTTTTGCTAAATAAAAGCCTGGAACATAAGCAGATGGGAATTTGTGCCAGTATTTGTGCCAGAATTCATTGCTAATCAACGTATCTGTGTTTGTTTCCATGAATTGTGGTAAGCTTGAAACATTCAGTATCTTTTAATGAAAATTGAATGTGAATTGTTAATTTATGCCTGTATATATGTGTAGTTCAGTAGCAAACATGATGTAAAGCCTATAATGCTCCAGCCTGAACAGAAGGTGTCGGAGGAAAGTAAAACTGCATGGAATGGCCAAACAGTACACTGACACCTAGATTACTGATTAGACAGAAATAATGCTGGAAGTGCAGAGGCGTAGTAACCATTAAGGAGGTTAATACTGGTATAAAGTATTTCAGATGAAGCTGACAGTTGGCCTAACGCTCTGAACTCAATGTTTGTGATGTATTGTGCTCAGTGTAAAAAGAGAGTATAAATTAGTTATGAAGTAGAAGGTACATCCTTCTTGTTTTCAGGGACCGTGGTCTTGATGGTATTGAGCAGCACCTGGTCAGAGCTTTGCTGAATCCAGAGTCGGACAGCATACTCCTTTGTCCATTTAGCTATCAGTGAGGTGTCTCCAGAGCACAGGGGAGAAATCGAGCAGAGGAGTCCTTTCCTGCCGCCATCACGCAAGATAAGCTGATGTGGCCAGCTGAGCTCAAAATTATGTACCCCCATCTTAAAATAACATTGTAACATAAATTTAAGAGGGGAAGTAAATTGTTTTAATATCAGGAACTGAGAACATCTCCAATACTAGTTCCAATAAAGACAAACTATTGAAGTCATGATGACAAATACCAACAGAGCTTGAACAAAACAAAACCAGTATTACCTCATATTACTACTACACAACTGACACACATAGGATACTTTTAATAATATATGTCATTACAATATTCATATTGATAAATTCTGTACATATAACTTGTAAGTAAAATTGATTGTGATTCCTGGTTCCCTTTGTATTTGAATCAGGACACATATTCATTCATAACAGCAATGAATACATATTGTTATTTGAAAAGTTATCAGTGACTCCTTTAAGATATCCTTTAGAGTGTTATATGTATGTGAGCGTCACAGTGTTGTCAAGTGTGGTGGAATAAATTAAATTGTTTATCTGTCTGTTGTTGTTATGACTTACACTTCATCATACACATACCCTAGACATACAACGTAGTCATCACACTATTCCAGAATAATTCTGACTGAGGTATACATATGTGGCAGCAAGTAAGGTTATATATCATACACTACTCTTATTAGATATATATACCTTCACAGCTGATCTCAGTCAGTACACTAAGTCCCCTATACATATTTATAACATCCCACTTCACCACAGCAAGGAGATATCAATTTTGATAGAAACCCCTTTTCGTGGTTTCATAATATGGTACTTGTGTGATATTTCACCGCTAAAATAAAATTTTCCAAATTTATTACCAAAACTGACAACCGCACTCTTTTCTTACAATTTTTTTCTTTTTTTTTCCGCCTGCGCGGCCTTTTTTTTTCCGCCTGCGCGGGATTAGTCCATTTAACAGGTAGGGGTTGTGGGTTAGTATTATTATGTATTTATTTTTTTTAATGTAAAATTGTTGCCTCGTCTTGGCGGGGCGCGTCCCGTTCAACCTAGTCATCATCATCAGCTTTCAAGTCCCTAAGGAGCATTTGCTTTATACCAAGTCTTCCTGTCCTGTGCCATCAGCTCAAGGTCGTTCCATAATTTCTTCATCCTCTTCTTGTCTGTCATCAGTTCTCTTCTCCGTGTATTCCTTGGTCTTCCTCTGCCTCTCTTACCCTGGGGGTTCCAGACCAAGGACTGCCTAGTAAAGCTATAAGCAAGTTTGCTCAGTGTGTATCCTATCCATCTTCAGCGTCTTCTTCTCATGTCTCGTTCTTCTGGCACTTGCCTGGTTCGTGTCATCAGTTGCACATTAGTGATCTTGTCATACCACTACAATCCTTCTATTTTAGACAAGCAACCATTTATGAGGGCGTCCGTGGTTTCAGCGCAGGCTTCTCTCGACAAAGGTAGTGGGCTGGAGACATGGTGGCGTCACGCTACAATCTACCCAGATGTAAGTGGATGGATACCTGACTCTGCTCTGAAAGGTAAAGGCAGCCAGGAGGGGAGCTGGTTATAGCACTACTCTGAGATCATCCAGGTCTGTATTATTTTGGCTTTTCAATGCCGCAATTACTGACTGTGCATCAGAAAAGAAAGCAACCCTTCTCTCTGCGCTTTCTTCTGTCAATATAACCTCTGCTACAGTTTTCAGGGCCTCTGCCTCTGCTCTGAAGTTGTTGGAGAATCGTCCTGTCGCCACTGACAGCATTTTTTTTGCACCAGTGCTTAAGGTCAGAAAGACGCCCCCACCTCCATTTTCTGTTGCATTTGTTTCTGATCCATCTGTGTATGCATGGGTCCAGGTGTTGCGTGGATAATGTTTCTCTATGTATTTTGTAAACGACTGTGACTGACGAAGGAATCCAAATACATCATTCAACTTTTGATAAGCTTTCTGGCGTTTTGACAAGGTAGCAAGCTATCAATAAGGACAAGAAATGTTCGGCTTTTAAACTGCTGAGAAGGCGTTTGAGATTCATCAATTGTGCTGGAACCACTGAAATCATCATACTCTCGATTTTGTTTGTGTTTCCTTCGAGTTTGTTCTTGATAATGTTCACACTCAGTCACATCCTTGGCCTTTTGCTCTATGTCTGCAAAAGTAGACCGCATAGCTTGAATATACCCCCGCAGGGATTCATAGAGTGCACAAGCCGTATTCAAATCTTGGTCAGAAGATTGCAAAGAAGCACTGGTCATTTGAAAACGGTGTAATACTTGATCCCACAGTATGATCATTACAAATCTCTTACCCACCCCGTCCCCTTTTTTGTCCTTATTTTTTGTAATCCTGAAAAAATACAACTTACTCGAATGTTTTTTTTTTTTAAAGTTTTGTCTCGTTTTGGCGAGGCGCGTCCCGTTCAATCTAGTCGGTTATATTAGGGCGCATGTCCAAATATAAAAGACCCTTAAGTCTAGGGAATTGCTAGTCATCGTAATCATCATCATCATCAGCTTTCAAGTCCCTATCAGAGTCGGGTACCCATTTACAGCTGGTTAGACTGATGCGTGACACCTGTTCCCGTCCTCGTTGCTGTTGCCTTCTCTAACTCAAGATCAGAGTCAGGTACCCATTTACAGCTGGTTAGACTCTACCAAGCTTTGAACCAGAAACCCGGTAACTTATCGCGGTAGTGGATCACTGTTGACGCATCTTAGGTCCCAATTCAATACCGTTTTATTGCTTATAAACTTAAAATACCCGGGGGGGGGGGGGGGGGTGGGGGGGGTGGAGGGCGGGTCTGTCGTAAGCGTGTCAACTATGAATACACGACGAACTTGCCCTCCAGAATCACAATGTGAAATCAACCTTTTCCAGTCAAGAAAAAGTACGGTTGTCAGTTTTGGTAATAAATTTGGAAAATTTTATTTTAGCGGTGAAATATCACACAAGTACCCATAATATGATATAAACTGTGAACATAAAGCAACTTTAGTTACTTACCGATCCGCCTTCACTGACGCGTTTAGTCAGATAGGGGATGCGGCCATAATGTATCATGACATTGGAAGCTATTGATGTACTACCCATTATTTATGAATGTGTCATGACATTGGAAGCTATTGATGTACTACCCATTATTTATGAATGTGTCATGACATGGGATCTACTATGTATGCCTGCAAATTGATGTGTCAACCTGTGCCCATGATTTACTCGTTATGTCCCAGTGTGTGCGTCTAAATAAACTGTGTAAACAAAGATTCCAGCAGTCTGCATTGGTGCCTTGTAGACACAAGTGAATGAGTGCTTAGATTGGTCAGAACACGAACAGTACACCATTCGCGTTAATCACACTCTACACTTCTACTCCATATATACACCATCCTGCGTCGGTTGAATTGACCAAGTTTAGGGCCTGCTCCCCTGGAACCTTAGAGGGAAACTACTGCTTACAGCTGCCTTTGCCTTCCCTAACTCAGGACTAGGGTGAGTTACCCATTTACAGCTGGGTAGACTGGAGCATGCCTGATCTCAACAACTCTGTACACTACAATGGACGTATACAGTAGTGGCACCACAAACAACATGCTACAGTGATTGATAGTGGAGCTTTACAAAAGAAAGAGAACACAGTATACACTTTACAGAGGTTTTACACTGACACTTTACAACGTGGTACTCACTTTTTATATAAACACAAAAACACACACAAATATATGTACATGTAGACACTCTTATTTACAGTCGTGTACAAGGGCCATAGAAAATATTTTTAGAATTACGGATTTATTTCGTTATCCAAACTTTTTAGTTCACTAGATTTTGTCATTCCACTTCCCCTCCTCTCCCCCATCAACAATTCCTCCCTAGGCGACCGCCCAGTTCGCCTAATGGTTAAACCAGTTCTGTGTGTGAGCACGCGCGTAGAGCATGCGTGTGTTTATTCAATATTAAATTTTTGAAAGAGATTGGGGAAACTCGTGTATTTATAAAGTAACAGCAAGTTCAGCTAGTAAACAACAACAACAACAAAATAATTGAAATAAATAAATAATATAAATCAATAACAACAAGAAGTAGAAAGTACAACTAAAACTCCACAGTCAATTTAATACCAATATTTGTCAATAAGAAGGTCATAAATCGTACCAGAGCTGGGAATACTGTTATTAACCGTGAAAGTTCCACCCATTGCATGATGTATTGGGGGGTCGTGGGGCCTCTGAACTGTCTAAGCAGACCTCAACGATGAAAGGTCTACTTCGACCTGAAAGCCCCGAGCCTGATCGATAACCATAATTGGCAAGAGGTGCCAGAGAAAATTGGGCAGCTACGAAGGCACGGCACGATTCAGGGCGCCGACCAGTTTCCCTTCCCTGACGTAGATTGTGTTCAGCCGTTGTCGTCGAGCCGGTCTGTTTCCCTTGCCGACCGTAGATTATGTTTAGCCAGCGGTCCAGTCCGGAGATTGGACGGCCTATCCGATTTAGACGCATCGGGGGAACACTCCGGTTGTCCATCTCATACTTTAGCGGGCACGACAGCTAGGGGGAAACCCTTCATTTAACTTGTGAAACCCGGGCCGTTAGCCGAGCGTAAACAAAAAAAAGGAGTTGAGAGCTGAAGCATAAAACCTTCGAGGGATGGGCTTAAAGGGGGAAAAAACCCTCTCCGGTCGACTAGCGGACCAACAAATTTGGTAACGGTCCTGCAAAAATTGAATGTTCACTTACTCAAAGGTCAAGGTCATAGTAATAAATAATTTTCTATCTGTATTTAGAAGTATGGCTTTTCCCCCAAACACTATATCAATCAGCGCTCCATATCTGTTCCTAATTTTGTTAATTAATTCTGATATTGACGTAGGTTTGTTTTGTTTGGTTTTTTTTTTTCGATGCCATGATGTAAACTTGTTCAGTATTCTCCCTCTTTGTCTTCCTCTGTTTGGGTGTCAATTTTATTTTTCCTGTTGCCACAATTCTCAGTGCTCTGCTCTTTCTTGATGCGCACACGCTCTCGCGTGTTCACACGAACACATACACAACTTGAATTCTCCGTTCTGACTTGTCAAATAACAAAAAACACAACCGGCTAGGTTGAACTAGTGCCCTGTATATAGAGAGTGACGACAACTAAGGTTCGACCGAAAATGGCGGCCAAACCCGTATCGCCGGGATCCAATCGCGACTTAAAAAATTAGCTACAAATACAGTAGCACATATTTGTATCTAAGGTCTTTTTTCCAGCGATACGGGTTTGGCCGCCATTTTCGGTCGAACCTTAGTTGTCGTCACTCTCTATATACAGGGCACTAGGTTGAACGGGACGCGCCTCGCTAAGACGAGGCAAAATTTTATTTAAAAAAACAAACAAACTTGAAAACATCGTTACCCGTGGGGAGATAATAAGGGGAAAGACAGACAGAAAAGATGATGTATAGCTGGGCACTGTGGCGTAGGAAGAGATCAGCAAGAGGACTTGAGGGAGAACATCAGAAATCTCGATCTGATGAGGGAGATACTCGCCTACTCTCGGGGCACGGTACCTGCCTTGTCTTACATTCAGTCATCTTTGCTGTTGTCCATAGAATTCCTAACATTCTGCAGCAAAGCTGTGTTACTGTTGGCTCCGCTGGTTTTCTTGTTTTCATATTATTTCCCATGATTCACTTCCATACGGAAGAATCTTTTCTATGTAGCAATGAAGAATTTATTGCCAAGTTGAATAAACACAAATGTGCTACACAAGACGCTTTTTAAGCTCTGGAACACCGTTTCTGCTATGGATGTCCAGTGTCTTAACTCGTAAATGTCTCTTCCGTTTGAAGTTGTTTGTTTACCCCAGATTAAAACTTACTCTGTATATGACTGTTTTTAAGGGGCTGTCTGCAACTGGCTCCTCCATGCTCCGTAAGGAACGAACAGGGAATTGATGATGATGACGTGGGGATCGGAGAGAGCGATAGTCGTGGCTGAAGGTCGATGTATGTTGGTGCGAATGATCGTGATGGTAGTACAGTATAATTAACTCACCATTGTTCTCCCTGGAGCATGAAACTTCTCGTGCTGCTAGCTGCTTTACAGGAAGTATGTACCAAAACATTCATATGCTCCTGCAGTAGTAGTTTGTGTCACATGATTGCCAGCCCGTGTACAAACTGTTATTGGTCGCCACTTGCTACATGTCAGAGGCTGCAGGAGGCCAAAGACAAAATGATACGATGTTGTTATCTGGACTGCTGGGGGCATTGCCAGTGTCTACTGTAGTCAACTGAGGGCAAGAGAGTGCTCTGTTCAGCGTCAGAATCGTTTCCTCGCTGCCTTTTTCTTCCCTAACTCACGATCATAGTCAGGTACCTATTTAGAACCGGTATACTGAAGAGTGACGCCATCGTGTTTCGAACCCCGTACCTTTGCAGCGAGAGACCAGCGATCAAACCATTTTATCAATCGGACAGAAAAAATGCACCGAGAATAAAATTGCTGGTTGGAAAGAAACAGAATCAAGGGGCTCACTAAATTATTTGACTGTGTTCTGATAAACCTTTAACAACCTTATGATACTGAAAAAAGTTAATGTTTGTACCGAATAAAGTTATCTTTATTTTTTTTTAAATTAGTTAATCTGGTTATTACATTTATTATGTTTCATATGCAGGGTAATGACGTCATCATGGAGCTTACTCTGCATCTGAAAACTGCAGCAGAGGTTATATTGACAGAACACAGCGCAGAGAGACAAGTTGCTTTCTTTACTGATGCACAGTCAGTAATTGCAACGTTGAAAAGCCAAAATAATACAGACCTGGATGACCTCAGAATAGTGCTCCACAAACTTTGTCAACGATTCAAAAGTGTTGTGATCCCATCTCATTGTAACATCACCGGCAATGAAGAGGCTGACATAATGGCAAAAGAAGGTTCACATCTACCTCAGCCTGGTGCAAGCATAACTTTCGAGCAGACAAAGAGTTTTATCCGAATCAGATACAGAAACAAATGGAATGTAGAACATCCAGGTCACACACAGAATGATGCCTACTACCAGCTCAACAGAAGAGAACAAGTGGTAATCCGCACTGGCCACAACAGATTGAGATATCATCTATTCAACAAGTTAAAGATAGGAACTACCGATCAATGTAACTGTGGCACTGATAAAATGACTGCTGAACATCTGCTTCAAAGTTGCCCCTTATATGCGGTACAGAGAAAGCGCATATGGCCGACGCCAGCTCCTTTCGTGGAAAAGCTTTACGGGGATTCAAATAGCCTCAAACTGACTACTGCTTTCTTTGAGAACAATAAATGTGTCGCGAAATTCTTCGCCCACCCTCTTCTCTCTCTCTCTCTCTCTCTCTCTCTCTCTCTCTCTCTCTCTCTCTTTCTCTTTCTCTCCCATGATTTCTATTTTTTTTTTTTAAATTTTTTTTCCCCTCGCATGAGGTCGCATATTTTTTCCTCGCATGAGGTCGCATTGGTACCCACCCCAAACCCGGCTCTGGTCAAGACCACATGTCCCAACACAAGAAGACCCAATGACAAACTGTGTCACTGTAGTGATCCTCTGTGTTCTCACACAAGGGACCTAATGACACATGAATGTCACTGTACCGGTCCCTGTGTCTAGACACATGATCCTAACCAAAGGCCAGATATTAGGGCGTTGGGTTTCACAGCGTTATTTGCGCTGTACATCTCCCATGATTTCTAATGCCAAATAGGACAATGACCCAAGATCGGGGGTTTTCTAGTACTTAACGTTTTGATATTTTAACCGAGAGGCCAATGACCCGTGGGACCGCCCAGTGACCCAGAATATTAGGAATTCCCAGGTACAGCAACTGATACAACATTTACCCATGACCGAGTTCGCCAGGGGTTTTCCTGACCTGAATGAGGCCAGTGACCGTTGTTTTAATGTATAAATGAGAATATATCGGTTGTGTTTTTACTCTTATCTGCAAAGCCCCGAAAAGAAAACTTCTAGCAAGTAATTTGTCAGACCAGAGGGCAAAAGCATTGCTTATGTATATGCCGTCTTTGAGAAACCAAACTGCAATATTGGAACAAAGCGGGTGAGCTGAATGCATTATCTTCTTATATGCAATTATTTGTATTGAATGGTTGAACTGCTTTCAGTTATTATCTCATTATATGCAATTACCTTTAGTTAATGTTTGCACTGCTTTTCAGTCAATTGCATACTTTCATGTAATGGTTGTATATTTTATGGAATTCATATATTTACTGTTATATGATTTTTGTATGCCTTTGATGTCCTTCAGGTTGTTTCACTGAATGCATTTACACTACCCTGCCCGCCTCTTTTATTTAATGGTTGTATATTTTATCGCATTCATGTATTTAATGTTGTATGAACTTTGTATGCCTTTACAACAGTTGATGATATATGTATGCCCTACCCTATTAATATCATATGTTTGCAGCTCGAAGAATGGCGCTCAACATTGGTCCTTGTCATTTATGTAATAATATGACTGATATCTGAGCCTGGTTTATACACCACACTCAGGACAATTATTGCCTCTTCTTCTTCTTCTTGCCTTCTGATAGTCTGGATAGCTCTCTTTTTCTCAAAGTATGTGCCTTCATTATCTTCTTGTTCACATTCTCCTCCCTTTTTTGCAAGTTTATCTGCCTTTTCATTTCCGGGTACACCACAATGAGATGGTACCCACTGAAGTATGGTTCTCTTTTTGGCAGCTACCTTGTTTAGTTCATTTCTCAGAGGCGGGAGTTTACCACCCTTGAGAGCTTGCAGGACAGACAGTGCATCTGTGAGGATGACTACCTGGTGGCAGTCAGAGTTGGTGTTATAAATCATATTTGCAGCTTGCTCTAGAGCTTGAACCTCAGCTGTATAGTTGGAACAGAATTTACCAGTGGGAATGTGCCTAGTCTCATTGTGGTTGTCAGGATATGAGATAAAGATACCGGCACCTCCATTCCTAACAGCATTAGTTGCTGATCCATCTGTATAGGCATGTATCCATGATTGATCGGGATAGCTTTCTTGGATCATACTCAATGTAGCAGTTCGTTTTTGCAGATCATTATACTCATATCCACTTGTGAGACCACTGACTGATGTATTAATTTGGAGGGCACTGCTGGCCTGCTCCCATGGTACAGGGTATAGGGTGGGCTTCAGTGGTGTTGTCTTCATGGATAGGTCTTCTTGATGCTGTCTTATAAGGTCTTTTTTTTTCCCGATGCACAAAGCTGCTACGCTTTAGACGTCCCAATGCCAGATCATCTAGTCTTGCCTTCATTGGGTGCATTGGCATACTGTTGTACTTTTCCATCTGGATCATGGTTTTTTGTGTCTCTTCTATGGGACAATGTCTGTAATCCAGCAACCTTCTGCATCTCTGTTATTGGTGTAGTTTTCATGGCTCCTGTTTATTGAGCCTCAGAGCTTGATTTTGCACCTTGTCCAAAGACTGCAGATGTGAGTTAGCAGCTGATGACCATGCTGCTGAGCTAAACTCTAAGTGTGGTCTTATTACTCCATTATAAATCTTCTTTAGATTTCGTTCATTTGCTCCCCAGTTGGTACCTGCTAATTTTCTGAGTATGCCTAGTCGTCTACGGGCCTTTCCTTCTGCATTTTCAATATGCTTATTCCATGTAAGCCTTTGGTCAAATGTCACCCCAAGATAGGTGGGGTAGCTTTCTTCCTTGATCACGGTTGTCCCTAGGTGTATGTTAGCTGTTTTGTCCTTGGGGGCGAGGGAGAACAGTGTTGTGGAGGTTTTGTCTGTGTTTATTGTGATAAGCCATTTCTCTGCCCATGACACTAGCATGTCTGCTGCCCGCTGCATTCTATAATTTGCTGTGGTGACATTTTCATCAGCGCACCAGAGTACTAGGTCATCTGCATATAAGGCAGCTTTCACTCCTGCAGGGAGATCTTTCACCAGGTCATTGATGTAAACAAGGAAGAGTGTTGGGGAAATTACTCCTCCTTGAGGTACCCCCTGATGGAGCAACACTTTTCTGCTCTGCAGACCGTGAAGATTGACTCTAGTTCTCCTGTTATGCAAGTATGACTGGATCCATTTCATCATGTTGCCTTGGATTCCACTTTTCCTAAGTTTTGCAATGAGGCCATCTTTCCACACCTTGTCAAAGGCCTGCTTGAAGTCGACCCAGATCGTTAGGACCTTTTTCTTCTCCTGGAAGGCATCTTCTATTGATTGAGACAAGTAAGTAACTTGGTCTTCTATACTGTAGCATTCTCTAAATCCAGCTTGTTCCGGCACCAGGATCTGCTCAGACTCTAAATACCATTTCAATCTGTGGTTGACTATTCGCTCCATAGTCTTCCCAACACAGCTTGTGAGACTGATTGGCCGGTAACTTGCAGCCTCGGTCTTACATTTCCCTTTCTTTAGTATGGGTATTGTGATGGCTTCTCTCCATACTTGGGGTACCGTTCCTTTCAACCAGCTGTGGTTGAATATCTCAATCAGTTTTGTCTTTGCTGCTGAGCTCAGATTTACTAGCATTTCGTTGCTGATTTTGTCTGGGCCGGGTGACTTTTGAAACTTAAGCTTGGAAATAGCCTTCTGTAGTTCTCCTAGTGTGATGGGTTCCCTCATTGGGGCAGGAGTATCTGTCTGTCCCATGGTGGCCAGTATTTCTTTTCTTATCTCTCTCTGATGGTCTATGTTAATGGGTAAGTTGCTTTCTGAACTGTATCTTCTAGCAAACAAGTCTGCAGCTTGTTTTCCTCTGAAAAGTTTGCCACCTTCATCCAATGTGATAGTCTGCCTTGGTGAGGAACGCTCTTCATTTAGAGACTTGACTAATCTCCAAAGTTTCCTGCCGTCTTTCTCAAGGTTCAGCGATGCCGTTTTAGTTCTCCAGCTTTTCCGTTTCTCTTCTAGCTTTGTTCTCTGAAACTCTGCTACAGCCTTTTTCCATTTGTTGTGAGTTTCAAGTGAAGGCTGAGACTCTGCGTTCTTTCTAGCCCTGTCCATAGCTTCCTGACGTTCTTGGAGTGTGCTGGACCAGTATGGTATGTAGTTACGCCGGCATCCTTTGGGAATGGTTTCTTTTGCAGCTTGTAGTATGCATCTGTTGAAGTCTTTTGCTACTTCATTAATGTCTCTGTTCTGTACCTTGAGGGTAGACAGCAGCGTGTTTACCTGATGCCTGAATAAACCCCAGTTGGCTTTTTTGTAGTTCCATCTTGTAATGGCTGGGCCTGTACTGAGAGTTGCACTCTGGACAGTAAGAAAGATTGGGCGATGGTCGCTTCCCCCTAGTTGGTCTCCTACTTCTCTACTAATAGATCCAGCTATATCTGGTGTGGAGAAGGCAAGATCTGGTGTTGAAGTTGTGTGCCATCCTCTGGAGTAGAAGGTAGGAGTATCTGTGGCATTATTGACTAGGATTAGGGAGTGATCATCTTGCCAAGTTTCAACCTCTTCACCTCTGTGATCCAGATGGTTATAGCCCCAGCTCTGGGAGTGGCTATTAAAGTCTCCAACTGCTATAATGTTGGTGGCTGGTACCTGTATAGAGCTGAGACTCAGGGGTTTGTTGTTCGGACAGTAATAGTTCAGGAGTTCTATTTCCATCTTGTCTACCTGTATCTGCAACAGCTGATATTCTGCTCCATCCATGAAGGTTTTCCTTTCGTGCGCATGAATGTTATTCCTTACAAGAGTAAGTACTCCTCCTTTTCGTCTATCTTGTCTGTCGGATCTGAAGCATTGATATCCCCTTATTTTAAAGGTTTGATCTGCTTTCAAGTGAGTCTCTGGATACAGCAAACACTGACTTGCTTCTCATACAAGATGTTTTCCAGCTCTGTCTTTTTGCTGTATCCAGCCTGCTTGCTGTTCACTCCCTCTGCATTCCAGTGCATCATGACAAGTGGCACTCTGGGTTTCTCTTTTTCTGTTTTGTTTTGGTCAGTAGTTCTCCTCCGCCGTCTGCTGACTCCACAAGACGGTCTAGAGGGTCCTCCAGTAGCTGAGGGTGGGCTCTGTCGAGGCTCAGAGCACGGCACTGCACCTGCCTGGTGGAGCTCCACAGGGCGAGCACCAGTACGAGATTTATTTGACGGTGTACTCTCCATAGAAAAAAAGCGAGTTGCGTGATACTGTGGTTTCCGGTGCGCCTTCTGGCCCAGTATCTACGACTTTAGCACCTGTTCAACGGGAGAGTGGGCTCATCCCTAATCTGTTTATGTTCCCAGTAGTAGACTATTCGCAAGCAGCCTGGGGGTGTCACTGCTCTGCGCGGACCTTGTTTACCGAGGCCGCGTCCGAGCTCGTATGGTGAAAATATGGTTGCGTTATCTTCAAAATAGACCTGTCTTTCCCGTGGCTTTTCTGCCATCCTGCAACTTTGAGTTAGGGAGTTCTGAGCTCCAGTCTCTTTCCCAGGCATTTTATCCTGGCCTGGCACGCATACAGAGGACCCCACTTCTGGTTCTAAGTTAGCAGTTGGGGATAGGTGGGGTAGCACACTGTGCATTCCCCGTCATCCAGGGGGCTCTCCAACTATGCAGAGCTTGCACACTGCTGTGCTCTGGTTCTGGGCTCTCCCAAGGAATCCTCACGTCCTGCACAGAGCCACTTCCAGATACCCACCACCTGCCATCCGTCCACTGTAGAATCCCCTGCATGCGGCCATCCAGTCAAGAGCCAGTATTAAGTCTGGTGCCCATGTGATCCCCCCAAGCCTAGTGTGAAATGCTGGTTCTCAACATGCTGCAACACAGGGGGGATTGTGATGCTCAGCCATCTCTCTCAACTCTGCACCGATAAGTGACATCGGGGACTTAACTGTGCCTCAGTACTGGGAGGCCCCGTTTCCGGGTACACCACACACAGCCAATTGAGGAACGGTCGTCGTGGGCGTGTCTTCAGTAGGGAAGTTGTGGAGTCTTCCTGTCCATGTTCTTGCACATCCTAACACTGCCCGCAAGTCATCGAGGTTTTGGAGAGCCTGGCCTTCTCTGCTTTTTTGAGTCCCGGCGTGGGCTCCCCGAGCAAGTCTTGATGGGGATCGGGATGTGTCCACGCGCCAGTGGGCCCAGCATCGGCCGCATCTGATGGAGGACTTGCTCTGCCAGGTTTGAGTTAGTAAATTCCAACTTTGTCATCTTCATGGCATTGTGATGCTGGGGTGCCTATGGATTTCTTACCGCCCCGGGTAGGAGCCAGAAGTGTACTGTGTCACTCTGGGGGAGATAAAGGGGGTGTTTCTGCATCTCCTTGAGATACGTAGCCAAGGTAGGGCTCACAGTGCTCTTTCCCCGCCACCAAATTGCCTGCTGGTTACGCCGAGTTCTCCGAGGCTCTAGGCATGTGACCAAGAGTTGAAAGCAATAGGATCGTCACGTCCTGAGTCGCTGTGCCTGTACGATGGGTTCCGATCTTCAGGGAGCAGTCCACACTCGTTCCCACTCCCAAGACTTGTTCAGTATCCATCTGGCTCCTTCCCACCCACAGAGGGCGTGTACGGTGTAGTGCACCGGTTTTATTATCGAGGTCTGCTCCTCTAGATCCGTTGTGTTTAGCCTGAGGATTCGCACCCTCAGTTACCAGGACTACCTCGGGGAGGGTGTGGCTCTTCACCACGCACAACGATCTTGGGGTATGAGAGGTTTTGCTAGGCCAAGAGACTGACACCGCAATGGTCGCTCCTTTCATGAACAAGAATTCACTAGGCCTAGGGTGAAGCAAGGGGGGAAACCCACTACCCACAACACCAACACATCATACCCCCTGTCTGTAAAAGACTTTGCCCCTTATTGCCTCTAACCAGGGGGATAAATAGATTGTTCTTTTGTGTGTATCTCCTAGCTACCTGGTGGTGACGAACGCAGGTGAACTCTCAGTTGTGTAGTGAAACCTTGCAGTATACAGCTACGAACTATTCCAGCAACTTGGCCAGGGGGAGAAAACTTGCAGTGATAGTGTGAAGTCATGCAGCAGCAACAACATTCATGATAAGTGCTTTTTAAGAACGGACCAAACATTAAAAGATATTGTGTCATACCAGTCAGTGATTAGAATTAGGACATAAACCTCAGCCATCGTGAAGAGTACCCTAATAATAAACATAACTTTTGTGTAGGCTATTTTTATCTCCCTTTACTCAGTAATATATACATATAACAATATATACCTATTTTTTTTCTTCCTTGTGTATTTCTG
>JAMPIV010002510.1:0-190948 GCA_024509875.1 Oreohelix idahoensis
CTAGTAAGGTGGCTGTAACAGTGTGATTGTCTGAACAAATTCTACACCACATACATAACACTAGTAAAGTGGCTGCAGTGTGATTGTCTGAACAAATTCTACACCACATACATAACACTAGTAAGGTGGCTGTAGTGTGATTGTCTGAACAAATTCTACACCACGTACATAACACTAGTAAGGTGGATGTAGTGTGATTGTCTGAACAAATTCTACACCACATACATAACACTAGTAAGGTGGCTGTAGTGTGATTGTCTGAACAAATTCTAAACCACATACATAACACTAGTAAGGTGGCTGTAACAGTGTGATTGTCTGAACAAATTCTACACCACATACATAACACTAGTAAGGTGGCTGCAATGTGATTGTCTGAACAAATTCTACACCACATACATAACACTAGTAAGGTGGCTGTAACAGTGTGATTGAACAAATTCTACACCACATACATAACACTAGTAAGATGGCTGTAACAGTGTGATTGTCTGAACAAATTCTACACCACATACATAACACTAGTACGGTGGCTGCAGCAGTGAATGTGTTTTTTTCATGGTAAAGTAGCAATTGGGCTGGCAACCTCATGTAACACAACCTGATGAAGAAATCACCACTACAACAGCACATGAATGTACTGGTATAGGCTTATTGAATAAGAACCAGCTGCTGAGATACGTTCATGCTCCATAAGGTGTGACGTTCATGCTCCATAAGGTGTGATGTTCATGCTCCATAAGGTGTGACGTTCATGCTCCATAAGGTGTGACATTCATGCTCCATAAGGTGTGACATTCATGCTCCATAAGGTGTGACATTCATGCTCCATAAGGTGTGACATTCATGCTCCATAAGGTGTGACGTTCATGCTCCATAAGGTGTGACGTTCATGCTCCATAAGGTGTGACATTCATGCTCCATAAGGTGTGAAATTCATGCTCCATAAGGTGTGACATTCATGCTCCATAAGGTGTGACATTCATGCTCCATAAGGTGTGACATTCATGCTCCATAAGGTGTGATGTTCATGCTCCATAAGGTGTGACGTTCATGCTCCATAAGGTGTGGCGTTCATGCTCCATAAGGTGTGACATTCATGATCCATAAGGTGTGACATTCATGCTCCATAAGGTGTGACATTCATGATCCATAAGGTGTGACATTCATGATCCATAAGGTGTGACATTCATGATCCATAAGGTGTGAACATGATAATGATCATTGTCACAAGACAAAGGGTGTTTACTTGTACACCATTGTCCCTGACAACAGCAACCCTATCACTGTTACCACTAACCTAAAATAACAACAATGGCAACATTGTCTAGAGGACAAGTCTCTACACTGTACATAGCAATTAATAAGTCAACTCAATGACCGTGTCAATCTCCACATAATATAATGACAACTAGTACATGCCACATACAAGAGGTATTTAAAAGCACAAGAAATTAATCTATCTCGACAACTTATCAGTACTCAACATCACTTCTGGGACTACAACAACTTCCAAGATCATAGATAACTTGCAAGAACTAAAACCACACAACAAACACAAGCTCTTCCACACAAGAGCAACAATGGGACACGTTCATTCCTTTCTACAATGTCTGTCCACTCCCCTTCTTCAAACTTCTTAACCTTCCATACTGTTACTGTGTAAATTTCTTGTGTTACTGGGTGATTGTTTCTTTTGGGCTGTCACTTCTGTTAAGTGTAGATTGTGCTGCAAGCTGCTTCTGTTGTTGTTGAAATTCGTTACAGTTGTTCTGTTACTGTATGTTTGTTTGTGGTGGGTGTTGTGGTGTAGTACCACTGGCAAGGTTGTTGTCATTAATGTCTGGCTTACAGCAGTGGCCGACAGTTGTATAATATGCAATGAGCGAATGTCGTGAATTCTTAAATTATGTATGTCTCTGGTATCACCCACACAACAGTAACGTAGGTCAGGAATAGACCAACGGGTAAGACGAGTTCGTATCCAACTCATACACAGTTTATTTATCACAGCAACATAGACATCACAGGTAGTACATTGTCACAGGTTACTACAGCGTACAAAATCCATGGCAAATAGGTTACAGAACATAGCAAATATCCAGAAATTGGTTGCATACACAGCAACTCTCAGTACAGCAAATATCCATAAATTGGTTGCATACACAGCAACTCTCAGTACAGCAAATATCCATAAATTGGTTGCATACACATCAAATCTCAGTACAGCAAATATCCATAAAAAAAACATCCATCAAAGGAAACAAGGATTGCATACATAGCAATTCATCATAAATAATGTGAGCCGACGTAATCCATGGCATTTGAATAATATCTTGAAAAAAAACTCTTCCCTTCAATAATATACTCTGGTCATGCTAGCGAAACAAACAACCATCTTGAAGCCCTGCCAGATACTTAATAACTGAGATTATAGTTTCTCAGTACAACTCAGTGAAGTCGCTCATGCGCCAACTCACTGCTTGAGATGTGAGCTCAGCTCATCCGTATCTCCCCCCTACTACTAAGAACATTAGAACAGTTTCTTTACTTTAAAAAAAACTGACACAGACTCAGTTGAGCTATGTTCCAAAATTATCGTACACAAAGTACCCAAATAAAAAATCTACCTCATGACTTTAAACGTGCTTACTAGCAAAAATCAGTTCCGTACATAAAAATCCCTAACACTTAACTCCCCCTCAGAAAGATGACTTAACACATACCTCAGTCTATCTCTAGCCAATAATAACAACATCTTCTATAGACATTGTGATACTGTACTGTAATTTATTTTTTCAAAAGGCCCCATGTCTCTTCTCCTTGCATTATTTACACTATTTCTAGGAGGGATTACATGTAATCCACCCCAGGTTTCTTCTCCTTCTATTATTTTCGTTTTTTTCAGGAGGGATTATGGTGGAGTTTTATCTAATCTGCACTATGTTTCTTCTCTATGAATAGTAGTGGAGTTTAGTCTTGTTTTGTAGGGAATTTATTGGGTTTTTAAAAAAAATAAGGATTACTGTAGTTTCAGTATAGATTTGCACCAGTGCTTTTCTCTAGTATTTCATTCTTGTAGTCGTATTTCCGTTGTAAAATAATTGCGGTCATATTCTGTACGCCAGTACATTCTTTGTTTAAACAGGGGATGGGGGTATTGACCTCTACCCATGTATGTTAAAACTGGCGCTCAACGAATCAAGTTAATTTTGCTCACGCCAACAGGTAACGTTATTTAATATGATGTCATTTTTGGACGCGCTGTAGCAGTAATAATATGAGTCAGAGTTGTTTACTAATTTGATTGGCTGGGGTCAAGCTTTATTGAAATACAGCGTTATCATTGGTCTTAGAACAAAGTCTAACTATGACGTAGGGCTAGGTGCGCGTGTGGGTTTTTCGTAATATATACTCACGTAGATTCATAGTCGTTCTCTCTGATGAAAAATTGCCAGCTGTGTAACCATAGTCATTTTTCAATTGCTCTTAAAAGTGGGAAATTCGAATTTGGTAAGCCATGTTATTAGCGTGGTACTTTTATTTGATTCTTAATAGTCTTAGCCGATTCAGTAAGGTTTTCTTCGGGAAGTTAATTTAAAGCTAATTTAACGTGTAGGGCCATCAATTACGATCTTAGAGAAAGTATTTAATGTAAGAGGTACATATCATTCTTTCTATGAGGAATAGCAGTATCTAGAAGGGATAAAGATTTTGAGATATTAAGTGTGTGCTCTGTTATATTTAAAAATAAGTCTGTAGAAAATCACGCATCTTTGATTTATGATAAATTACAGAATATATGGGAACAGATTTGTGTAAAATGAAGCACGTGTATACTGTTATTTAATTGAGGATTAATTCGAGATTATATTCAGATGGTTGAGGAGGAGTGAAGTTAACTTTGTTGAGAATGCGGGAGCACGTGTACTTAACATCGGGGGTTAAATTGATAACTTCTATTGTTCATAAATTTTACCTGGGTGATGTTTACTTTGAGAACAGGGTAGCGAGAAGAGAAGGGAATTGTATGGGAGGCTGACCTTTCGGGCATAAATAATTGTTTGTTGCTTAGTGCAAAAATAGAGCAGGGAATAGACAGGGCAGTTAGGAAGTAAGGGAGATATTTGTTTATAGGAGTATATTATTGATGTGTTGTAAAGCTGTTGCATTTCTTTGTCTAACAGCAGGTCACAGCACAGTGGGAGAGAGTAATTTGGTACTACAAATTACCCACAGCAAAGTTTTGGCATCTCAGAAGCGCAGAGCTTGAGATAGTGCCAGAGGCAAAGAAAGAATAGAAATACGTTTTCCAAGGCAGGGAAGACATTCTTCAGTTGGAAAGGGATTTGTCTGAAAAATCCAGAGCTCTGAGCTCGTTTTTGTTACCCACGCAAATTGGCATGCTGCCAGCATTGTTGTAATTTCACTTTTTCATGACCACAATAAAGTCATGGCTCTAAACCCGAAGAGGGGTAACGGGGCCAATTAAGAAGCGGTCCCTCATCAGTGAAGCTTCTACAGTTTAATTCAAGTACATTGTGCTTGACACCCAAGTCATCAGTGCAGGAGTCAGAACAGGAGAAAGGGTTACCATTTCTGGTTCTGAATGTTAACGAGAGAAGAGGCGAACAGAGACGCCACATCAGCAGAAGGGGAGAGGAGAGAGAGATAGAAAATAACCGGGACCAGCAGGGTCTTGTATTATTCTTAGAGCATAGCCTCTGAGCCATACCTGTAATAAAGTCTACTAGAGTAGCAGTATAATTGGTGCTAGTCAGTGTGGTTTGTTTAATCTTAAATTCTTTTCCCCATACAGGTTGCAATTGTGGGTGAAGGGTTGGGGTTGATGATAAACCAATTTAATTGTGCTTGTTTGTTTTCCAGGTGTGCGAACACACACTTTATTTCTGTGACATGTATTTGATATTTTTTGTTGTTGAAATAAACTTTAAATTGTAGTCTGGATAAGTCACTTTATTTACGTACAGTAGCTATATGTTGTCTGTATCATGGTGTATGTGATCTTTAATTTAACCTTATCCCCTTAGGGTAGTAAGAGGCAGTTGAGGCTATAGCTATCAAAGATGTCCGGAGTGGCGAGGGAGAGTCAATCTCGGTTCTCACCCTCGGAGCCAATAGTCTCATCTTTTCACAATCATTTTTTTCATCTAAATCTATGTTTCCAGTCTTTCTCATACTAGGGTCTTGTCTATACACTCAGACACACTCTAAACTTAAATCCACTTCATGACAGTCACATGTCATAACAACCAAGAGTTCAGCTGCTCGTGCAAACAACACATGCAGCTCACACATATTTAACTCAACTAACATTGCAATCACGTTTGTCACAACAATGTACCCAATCAACTTTGCTCAATCGAAGGAACTTCTCAAAATTACATCTAGATAATAATGAATGTTAAAGCTGATATTATAAGCAAATCCTACACAACAAATATCACTTGTAAAGCTTTACTCCTATATGTGTTCATTTATGGCTCTGTAAGAACCTTCACCAGCACATACTACTACAGAAACTTCACAATTCTTTCCCTCTTACATTGTTTTTTATGGTACTATAAATGTTTCCAAGCAAATTCTGAACTACAGACATCACACTTGTAATGTGTATGCTTCTGTCCGGTGTATTCCTTTGGGGAATTTTAAATCACTTTTCCTAGTAAATTTTACAGTACACACATCACACTTATAAGGCTTCTCTCATGTGTGTGTTCTTTTATGGCGTTGTAAGTGGCCTTTTTGAGAAAATCCTATACCACAAATATCACATTTGAAGGGCTTCTCTCCTGTGTGTGTTCTTTTATGGCGTGGTAAGGAGTTTTTGAAAGAAAATCCTATACCACAAATATCACATTTGAAGGGCTTCTCTCCTGTGTGTGTTCTCATATGGTCCCATAAGTAGCCTTTAAAAGTAAATTCCACACCACAAACATCACACTTGTAAGGCTTCTCTCCTGTGTGTGTTTTTATATGATATGGTAAGTAGCCTTTCCGAGCAAATCGTACACCACAAATATGACACCTGTAAGGATTTTCTCCTGTGTGTGTTTTCATATGATACCGTATGCCGCCTTTCAGAGCAAAACGTGCACCACAATCATCACATTTATAAGGCTTCTCTCCTGTGTGCGTTGTGTTATGATGACGTAAAGAAGCTCTCCACATAAATCTGACACTGCAAATGTTACACTTGTAAACCTTTTCTCCTGTGTGTGTTCTTTTATGGATTGGTAAGTAGCTTTTCTGAGGAAATCCTTCTCCACAAATATCACACTTATAAGGCTTCTCTCCTAAATGTGATTTTATATGGTTCTGTAACATGCCTTTCCGAGCAAAATTTACACCACAATCATCACACCTGTAAAGCTTCTCTCCCGTGTGTATTCTATTATGGATTTGTAAATACTGTTTACAAGCAAATCTGACACCACAAACGTTACACTTGTAACGCTTCTCTCCTGTGTGTGTTAACATATGCTTCTGTAAATAGTTTTTCCTAGCGAATTCTACACCACAATCACCACACTTGTAAGGCTTTTCACCTGTGTGTATTCTTTTGTGGCACTGGAAAGAAGCATCCCAGGCAAATCTCCTGCCACAAATATCACACCTGTAAGGCTTTTCTCCAGTGTGTTTTCTTTTATGGAGCTGTAAGTGACCTTTTTGAGGAAATCTTACACCACAAACATCACACTTGTAAGGTTTTTCTCCTGTGTGTATTTTGTTATGGGTCTGCAAACTAGATTTCCTAGCAAATCCTGCACCACAGTCTTCACACTTATAAGGCTTCTCTCCTGTGTGTGTAGCAAATCCTGCACCACAGTCTTCACACTTATAAGGCTTCTCTCCTGTGTGTGTTCTTTTATGGGCTTGTAATGTGTGTTTCCAAATAAATCCTGCACCACAATCTTCACACTTAAAAGGCCTTTCTCCAGTGTGTTTTCTTTTATGGCGCTGTAAGCTAATTTTATGATGAAATCTTACACCACAAACATCACATTTGTAAGGTTTTTCTCCTGCATGTGTTCTTTTAAAGGGTTGTAATAAGTCTTTCCTAGCAAAGCTCTCATTACAAATATCACACTTGTCAGACATTTCTCCCATGTGTTTTCTTTTATGGTGGTGTAAGTGACATCTATGAGTAAATCCTACACCACAATCATAAGGCTTCTCTCCTGTGTGTGTTCCCATATGGTGACATAAGTGACTTTTCTTAATAAATCCTATACCACAATCATCACACTTGTAAAATATCTTCCCTATATGTATTTTGGCATGCTTCCATAAATTTCTTTGGCTAGTAAATTCTAAACCACAAACATCACACTTTATAGGATTCAATTCTGAAAGAGTTCTGTTATTTCTCTGTAGCTGACTTTTACATGTGTATCTTATGCCAAGGTCATCAATGCCACAAACCTGCTTTTCTGCACATGTTCTGTAAGGATGTAAATCACCTTTCTGGGTCAGTTCTGCAACACACTTAAAAAGATTTTCTCCTTCATGAATGTTATATGTCTGAGCTCTTGAATTATCATGTAACTTCACAGCTATATCACTCATATTATGTTGAACATTTCTTTTACTAATAGAAACTATTGCATTAGACTACACAGTTGACAAGAATGTGTTTGTGAAATGTAAAAAACAGAGAAGATTTGCTATAAAATACACATAAAAAGGAGTTTATATCTAAATTATTCAGAGTCTACCCTTAGCTTTTCTTCTATTTTCAATATCTGACATCTGACACTTTCAAGGAGAAAGTATTCTGTACTTGAATATTAGTACATCTGTTATGACAGTTAACCTGTAACAAATTGTTAACAAAGTTCAAAATAAAACAAAAGTAAAGTAATATACTGTCTGCAATACATTTATGTCTTATCTTGTTTCTCTCTGATTCTCTTATATATGTAAAGTTTTCACCATCAATAATACATTTATGTCTATCTTGTTTCTCTCTGATTCTCTTATATATATGTAAAGTTTTCACCATCAATAATACATTTATGTCTTATCTTGTTTCTCTCTGATTCTCTTATATATATGTAAAGTTTTCACCATCAATAATACATTTATGTCTTATCTTGTTTCTCTCTGATTCTCTTATACATGTCAAGTTTTTGCCATCAATACATTTATGTCTTATCTTGTTTCTCTCTGATTCTCTTATATATGTCAAGTTTTCACCATCAATAATACATTTATGTCTTATCATGTTTCTCTCTGATGCTCTTATATATGTATAGTTTTCACCATCAATAACACATTTATGTCTTATCTTGTTTCTCTCTGATTCTCTTATATATGTCAAGTTTTCACCATGAATAACACATTTATGTCTTATCTTGTTTCTCTCTGATTCTCTTATACATGTCAAGTTTTTGCCATCAATACATTTATGTCTTATCTTGTTTCTCTCTGATTCTCTTATATATGTCAAGTTTTCACCATCAATAATACATTTATGTCTTATCATGTTTCTCTCTGATGCTCTTATATATGTATAGTTTTCACCATCAATAACACATTTATGTCTTATCTTGTTTCTTTCCGATTCCTTGTGTTACCGAAAGGGGAGCAAATAATAATAACACTGTTCCCTAATAAAGAAAACATACGAAGACATGACATGCAGAGTTCTTCATGAAGGACAGCTTACAGAACCGTTTGGGATAAGAACAAGAGTGTGACAGGGATGCCTCTTGTCTCCATTTCTTTTCTTACTAGCAATAGACTGGGTTATGAGATCATTGACAACACACAACAGAAATGGAATCCAGTGGACTCTGACTAAGCAGTTGGATGATCTGGATTTTGCTGATGACTTGGCTATTCTGTCCCATAACCGTAATCAGACGCAGGACAAATTGAAAACACTCGATGAGAGGTCACAGCAATTGGGTCTGAAAATACACAGGGAAAAGACACAAATAATGAGAATAAATGCAGGTAATGATAACAGGGTTGAACTTGAAGAAACTCTAATACAAGATGTAGAATCGTACACATATCTTGGCAGCAATATAGACAAAGTTGGAGGGACAGACAGTGATATCAAAATAAGAATACAAGAAGCAAGAGGAGCTTTCATTGCATTGGGAAATATATGGAGATCAAGAGAAATCGGATCCAACACGAAAATAAGAATCTTCAACTCAAATGTGAAGTCAGTACTATTGTATGGCTCTGAGACATGGAGAACAACAAAGACAACAACCAAAAAGCTACAGACTTTCATAAATGGGTGCTTGCATAGAATAGAGGGAGTAAAATGGTATGACAAGGTTACCAACGTGGAACTCATGACAAGAACTAGACAAGTGCCAGTGGAACAAGAAATGAGAAGAAGACGATGGCGATGGATTGGACACACAGTGAGGAGACCTGTTGATAGCATTACAAGGCAGTCCTTGTTCTGGAACCCCCAGGGCAAGAGAGGCAGAGGTAGACCAAGAAGCACATGGAGAAGAGAGCTGGAGACAGAGGTGAAGATGATGAGGAGAACGTGACAGGAGGACTTGGCATAAGTTTGTTGAAGGCCTATGCTCCTTTGGGAGTGGAGGGTTATGAATGAATGTTTCTCTCTGATGCTCTTATATATGTATAGTTTTCACCATCAATAACACATTTATGTCTTATCTTGTTTCTCTCTGATTCCTTGTGTTACCGAAAGGAGCAAATAATAATAACACTGTTCTCTGCTATGCATGTCATAGAAAGCGACTAAGGAGGGTTGGGCATGGGGCTGGTTACCCCATCCTGTAAAGGGGAAGGTCCTCTCGCAGGGAGGCATATGATGCAACACAGAGAAAGCCGAAAGGAGTCTGTGTTACTGACTAACCTTCTTTCTTCTAAGAGAACTTCCAGATTTGGCACCTGGAATGTTCAGACATTAAACGAACAAGGAAAAGTTGCACAAGTAGCAGCAGAAATGAGGGAATATAAAATCGAGCTTCTGGGACTGTGTGAAACAAAGTGGAAGGGGGTAGACAAGAAGAAACTCATCACAGGTGAATTAGTGCTGTCCTCAGGACATGAAGACGAAAGTTCACACCACAGTGATGGAGTAGCTCTTATGTTATCTAAAGAAGCACAGAAAGCACTCATTGAATGGGAAGCCATTAGACCCAGAATAATAACAGCTACTTTTAAAACAGCTAAAAAGAAAATAAATGTAAATGTCATCCAATGTCATAGAGGCATATCCCTTCTCAGTGTCCCTGGTAAAATGTACTCTAGAATCCTAGAGCAGAGACTCCGATGCCTAGCTGAGCCACAATTGGATGAGGTCCAGTGCAGATTCCGAGCAAACCGAAGTACTCAAGACCTAATCTTCACACTCAGACAGCTGAGTGAAAAGGCCCTTGAGTATAAGAGTGAGATCCATCTTGGTTTCATAGATCTGGAAAAGGCGTTTGACAGGGTCCCCTGGAGCAAACTTTGGGACTGTTTGGCAAGGAAGAATATTCCAGCACCTCTGATTCATGCTATACAGAGCTTCTACAAGTCTTGCAGAAATTATGTGAGGACAGCAAACCATAAGTCAGAAGAGTTCAGGACCACCACTGGTGTAAGACAAGGTGATATCCTGTCACCTTATCTTTTCATACTCCTCATGGACGATGTCATCAAGGCATGTAAGGAGAGAACAAGAAAGTATTCAGTGGGGTACTGGAAGATGAGACAGATCTATATTTCAGAGCTGGCATTTGCTGATGATGTTGCCCTGATTGCTAAATCAGAGGCACATCTCCAATCCAACCTGCAAATCTGGAAGGAAGAGCTGGAGAAGAGAGGGATGGTCATAAGCAGCTCTAAAACAAAATCCATGGTGATATCACGAGAAGAAAGAAGACATCAGATTAAGCTGGGAGAACAGGTCCTGGAGCAGGTCGACCACTTTAAATACCTCGGAGCTATTATAGACCGAAAGAGAGGCATCAAAGAAGAGTTGGCCACTCGAAAAGCAGCAGCTGGGAGACTTTTTCAGGCCATAAATCAAGGATTCCTCAGCAAGAGAGAAGTTGGTAAGAAAACGAAGATGGCTGTATACTGCTCCACCTATGTCCCAGTCTTTACATATGAATGCGAGTCATGGGCAATGACTACAACCCACAAAAGCCAGATCCAAACCTCAGAAATGAGGTATCTGAGGAAGGTGGTTGAAGTAACAAGAAGAGACATGGTCCGCAACCAGATGATACGTCAAGGCCTTAAATCCCACCCCCTGCAGACCCAAAAAGAACAGTCCCAACTAAGTTGGTTTGGCCATGTCTGCAGAATGGGAGAAGATCGGCTACCATGACAAGCATGGGAAACAAAGAGCCAGGGATCCAGATCCCCAGGATGACCCAGAGTCCACTGGGAGAACAACTTTAGACAATCTTTGAAGGACCGAGGACTAGAATGGAACCAGGCCAGGAGGAAGACAGCCGATAGGATAGTCTGACGCTCTTTTCCAAACCTCTACACCTTACAGTAGAAGGGGAATGACTAAGTAAGTAAGTAAGTCATCCAATGTTATGCACCAACTAATGACAAAGAAGAGTCTGTGAAAGAAGCATTTTACAATAGACTACAGGGAATTATGGAAAAAGTAAAAAGAAGAGACATCACAATTTTGATGGGTGACATGAATGCAAAGATAGGTACAGTCAACACTGGCTTTGAAGAAGTCATGGGAAAACATAGGCTAGGAATAATGAATGAAAATTGGGAACTATTCTCAAACTTCTGTGCTTCAAATCAACTGGCTATAGGAGGAAGCATGTTTCCACATAAGAGAATACACAACAGGGTTCATAGAAAACTTCTTCAAGCATTTTCCAGGTTTTTCCAGGTTCAGCACGTGATTTTCAAGGATGGGAAACTCTAATATTTTCCTCATCTAATTTTCTCAGATATAATTATCACTTTGCTGACCAGCAGTCTGGAGCATTACCATCTCCCATTACCAAGGGTGTTTGCAGATTTCTTTAAAAAGAACCATGTTTTTTTTTTTTTTTTTAAATTCACAAAAGATTGAAAAACACACAACTTTTCCCAGTTTTTAGTGAATTTGTTCAACGTCAGCGCAATAAAATGTTAGTGACATGGATGGTAATGAATAAAATAAGCTTGATTGACGTATTGACTTAACGATTAACCACACATATCAACATAAAAGGCTAATAAAATTGTGAATAAAATGCAAAAAAAAAAAAAACTATTATTTTGTGTGTCTTTTTTGAATGTATTCTGCATCTGTGGCATCTGACAATGAGCGTTTGTAAATGTTTGAGTAGTTAAGTACCTCTAGTTGGAGTCTGAGCTGCTTTTTTCATTAACTGGGGTTGAAGTTGTAGCTGTCGGCCTCTGCAAGAGTCTTTGTCTGGATCGTTGATAATCCTTGACTGTGTGGTATAACTTTAAGCAAGGTATCAGGCATAGAGGTACATTGCAATCTGGGCAGTACATGCAAGTCTGGCTTCTGTTCCCTGCAGCCTTACACACTTTACAGTCTGGTTTGTACCTTGCCCTTTCATATTTATCAATGAAGTGGTGCTCAGTAAGTCGTGTTGTTGTGACCTGTGGTTTTGAAGGTGTCACATTGCGTCGAAGAATAGCAGGTTCAATAAGAGTCATACTGACATACAGATCTTTGCTTTGATCTTTTTTTGTAGAGTTGGCAGTGTTGTAGGTTATGTGCCCATTGACCAGGGCAGTTTCAACTAAGAAATGATATAAAAATAGGATCTGTGTGGGTAGGGGTAGCTTGCACCTAGTTGGCTGAAGTGGTCGACACCTCCCATACTTTTGCTGTATTTTTCTGCAAGCACTGGCTTCTGAATTGTTCTGCCCTAAAGAATTTGTCTTTCTAACTGTCTTGTTTATATTATCATTGGAGTGAACAGTAGATATAAGGTTAAATCTTTTCATATCATGCTAGGTGACTGTCGGCATGCCTTATCTTCTGTCGCACAAAACACAGGATGATTTGTCTTTTTCAGTTTGAGTTGTTTTTTCTTCAGCGCTACAGGAAAATGCTTCCTATTTTCAGCTACTGTTCCAAATGCACCAATCTGAATTTCAGGTCTTGAAATAAAGCTGAAGGCTGAATAAAAACAACCACAGAAGAGAATATGTCCCTTGTTGCATATGAAATTTGAATTAAAACTATGGTGACTTTTCACTGAAAAGAGTCCAAATAATCTCAGCTCTGAGAGTTTCTTCCTTGGTCACAAATGATGTCACATCTGTAGGTCTCCTAGGAGTGTTAGACGTTTTTGACGTGTCCGAGGGAGTAGCGTTAGATGGTTTTGATGTTTCTGAGGGAAAAACTGCTCCTTGGGGTTGTGTTCTTTTCTGTTAAAAAAAAAAAAAAAATGGAACACACAAATAACTTATGAGTAGGCCTAAGCTATATATATTTACCAAGTCAAAGTTCTAAACGCATGAATAATATAGTCAAATAATATTTAACTAGAACACAAGTTAATAATATATAGTAATTGGGAGGGTAAAGGTATGATGATATCCTCATAACACTTATGATTAGTGAAAATCTATTAAATATCTAACTGGAAACATCAGGCCTTTACACACACACACCCCCTCCCCATCTTTACTATTTTTGTTTGATTTTTTTGTTGGGGTTTGTTTTGTTTTATCGTTTCTGTTTGTTTCGATTAAAAAAATTTTTTTAAAATTATTTTTAAAATTTTAAATTACATAGGCCTATGCACAAAATTGGTATTTTTCATTTATCCTAATTACAGTGAATTGACAAATGTGATGCCACTTTCATGTGTCGGCGGTTATTCATGTTATCTGGAATTGAAAACATGTAGGCCTAGGCATATCCTAATTATAACCCTGCAGAGCAGAACGGGATATGTCTCTTCATCATAAAATAATTAAAAAGCATTCAAAATATATTTATTTCCAAAAAATGTGGTGAAATGAACAGTGGGACATGGTCTGATAACATGGTAGGCTATAGGATATGGAATCACCATCAATTTCTATTTCTGACCATCTTAAATTGTGTCAAACATATTCCCGTAAGCAGTTGTAAGCCAAGAAATTTCATTCAAACACTAATTTTGGCCAGGGTTAAAAATAGGCCTACATTGTAAATTACAGCCACAAGTACAGTAGGCCTATCTATAAAGGCATGTTTTTCTAAAAAATAAATTGAAGAGTGAAGAATGCTGTCAAAATGTCAAAGTCTCGACTTTAAAAGGTGGCGATGTTTGATTCGAATGAATAGACGCTAGCGCTAAATATAAATTTGTGCGTTCATGTCATAAACGCAAACCTACGAAAACGCAAACTCCCAAAACACGTCTGGAAATGGATTTAGTTTGCAAAGGGAAGTAAAAATTCTGCGGTAACTGAAGTTTAACGAAAAATGCCAACAAAAACCGAAAAATTCGATTTGTAATTTTTTTCCAGGTCCGATGCGGGAAATTCAAGGCTTTTTGCCATTTTTCAAGGCTTTTCAAGGCCTGGAATTTTTTTTTTCGTTTTCCAGGTTTTTCATGATTTTTCCAGGTCGCTACGAACCCTGTAATAATTTAAATTTAACAAAATAAAAGGAAAGATACAAACTTACTTCACAATCTGATTTTACTTCCTGCTTTATTATTTCACACAGAAATGGGATCTTTGTTTCCATATTTCCTGTAGTCTGGAAGATGACAAAAAAATGAAATGGTGACTAATGTCATTACAATTATTCTTACCCAAGTTTTATTGTTTATAGAGCATGAGGCCATAACTACAGCTTGTCACCTTGTAGGAAGTCTACACCACATATGTGGTCTTGTAGTGGTCATTTATAGAGCATGAGGCCATAACTACAGCTGGTCACGTATTAGGAAGTCTGCACCAAAACATGTGGTCTTGTAGTAGTGGTTTATGTAGTAAATGTTTTACATAATAAGCTTACCAACCTCATGTACAACTTTATTTTAGTTACTTGTTATGACAGGCATGAAGGGACGGTAGTCCTATTTTTACTGTCTCCATGGAGATCACTAGGAACTACACAGGATGGTAACAGAGTAATGGCCCTTACTTCTCCCAAAATCAAACACAGCTTCCACATCACAGGATGTTAACAGAATAATGCCCTTAACCTCTCCCAAAATTAAATACAGCTTCCACGTCACAAGATGTTAACAGAGAAATATCCTTTGGTTCTCAGAAAATCAAACACAGCTTCCAAGTTAGAGAAGATAGTAACAATACGGAGAAGAGATTTTGCCGAGTCAGGTGAAGTAGGGTTTTTGTTTTTCATTATGCTGCTATGGTACCCATAAAACACAACATAGACAAACTTGAGATAAGATATATCCATAGAACGGTTTTAACTGTAAAAAGTGGGGGGAAGCTGTATGAAAACGGTTGATACTACAGTGACAGGAAATAAAAGTAAAGGATTAGCATCAGGAGCAGTGCTAGGGTATTTGGCACCTTAGGCAAACAGTTCATTTGGCACCTTCAAGCTGTGTGTGTATGTTTTTTTGTACAGGGTGTCCCAAAAGTCTTGGTGCAGTTGGAGGCTTTAATAACATCAGAAGTATACATGCTAGAAATTTACGACAATCATCACTTGAAAGCTAAATTGTTTGAATTCATTTTACACTTACTTTGTTTTGTGAATTTTGAATATATACATTTTTTTTTTCAGTCGCTATGGTTCAAGAAAAAGTCAACTGCATTCTCTTGTTAGCTGAACTCAAGTCCACAACTAAAGAAAGAAGAAAATTTGCTTCCCATTACAAGGAGCCTCCCCTTAGTAAATAACAAAAGTGTTTGGTTTGATCTTTAACTAACTTTCATTTATCAGAAATAATATGTTTTATTTGACCACCATGAGACTTTCATTTCCTTACCACATACCCAATAATAATTATACACAGTGCAGTCCATTTAAACAGAACTTGCAGATTTTTGGTTAAATCAAAGCAATTCTGCATGCATATCCCGATGAAATGTCTTCATTGGCTTTGTTAACAACTCTGTTTCAGCCAACTTCTGGTAACTAGAATTTTCAGATAAGTTGAGGTAATTGTTCAGTCCCAACTCAAATTTGGTCTCATTTAAGCAGAAGTTCTGTCTCAACCCCTCTGAGAAGACCAAGTTGTAAATAAATTTGTGTCACCATGCTGAATTTTTTGACTGATACCTCCATACATTTTTTATGTCTGGCTGCAGTTTTAAGCTTTGGAGATATCATTTATGTTAGATTTCAAAGTGCAAAGCCAGAATAGAAGTTGAGTTCTCAGAGTTGCCATCTGCTAAATGGTGTTGGGGTAAACATTATTGAATTCATTTCTTATGTGCCCAACTGAATGTTTACTATTTTTGTGTGTGATTTAAGAGTTTCTATTCATCATGCGATCTTCTTATTGGCCCTTGTTTGCTCTTTATGGAGCATGAAGTCACCATTGCAGGATTCCTACATCAAGTTGTTCATGTGTTCTGGTAGTAATTCTATAACAATTAGTTTAACATGATGAGACTGTCAGTCCAGCATCAAGTCGTTCATGTGTTCTGGTAGTAATTCTATAACAATTAGTTTAACATGATGAGACTGTCAGTCCAGCATCAAGTCGTTCATGTGTTCTGGTAGTAATTCTATAACAATTAGTTTAACATGATGAGACTGTCAGTCCAGCATCAAGTCGTTCATGTGTTCTGGTAGTAATTCTATAACAATTAGTTTAACATGATGAGACTGTCAGTCCAGCATCAAGTCGTTCATGTGTTCTGGTAGTAATTCTATAACAATTAGTTTAACATGATGAGACTGTCAGTCCAGCATCAAGTCGTTCATGTGTTCTGGTAGTAATTCTATAACAATTAGTTTAACATGATGAGACTGTCAGTCCAGCATCAAGTCGTTCATGTGTTCTGGTAGTAATTCTATAACAATTAGTTTAACATGATGAGACTGTCAGTCCAGCATCAAGTTGTTCATGTGTTCTGGTAGTAATTCTATAACAATTAGTTTAACATGATGAGACTGTCAGTCCAGCATCAAGTTGTTCATGTGTTCTGGTAGTAATTCTATAACAATTAGTTTAACATGATGAGACTGTCAGTCCAGCATCAAGTTGTTCATGTGTTCTGGTAGTAATTCTATAACAATTAGTTTAACATGATGAGACTGTCAGTCCAGCATCAAGTTGTTCATGTGTTCTGGTAGTAATTCTATAACAATTAGTTTAACATGATGAGACTGTCAGTCCAGCATCAAGTCATTCAAGTGTTCTGGTAGTAATTCTATAACAATTAGTTAACATGATGAGACTGTCAGTCCAGCATCAAGTTGTTCATGTGTTCTGGTAGTAATTCTATAACAATTAGTTTAACATGATGAGACTGTCAGTCCAGCATCAAGTCCTTCATGTGTTCTGGCAGTAATTCTATAACAATTAGTTTAACATGATGAGACTGTCAGTCCAGCATCAAGTTGTTCATGTGTTCTGGTAGTAATTCTATAACAATTAGTTTAACATGATGAGACTGTCAGTCCAGCATCAAGTCATTCAAGTGTTCTGGTAGTAATTCTATAACAATTAGTTTAACATGATGAGACTGTCAGTCCAGCATCAAGTTGTTCATGTGTTCTGGTAGTAATTCTATAACAATTAGTTTAACATGATGAGACTGTCAGTCCAGCATCAAGTCCTTCATGTGTTCTGGCAGTAATTCTATAACAATTAGTTTAACATGATGAGACTGTCAGTCCAGCATCAAGTTGTTCATGTGTTCTGGTAGTAATTCTATAACAATTAGTTTAACATGATGAGACTGTCAGTCCAGCATCAAGTCGTTCATGTGTTCTGGTAGTAATTCTATAACAATTAGTTTAACATGATGAGACTGTCAGTCCAGCATCAAGTTGTTCATGTGTTCTGGTAGTAATTCTATAACAATTAGTTTAACATGATGAGACTGTCAGTCCAGCATCAAGTCGTTCATGTGTTCTGGTAGTAATTCTATAACAATTAGTTTAACATGATGAGACTGTCAGTCCAGCATCAAGTTGTTCATGTGTTCTGGTAGTAATTCTATAACAATTAGTTTAACATGATGAGACTGTCAGTCCAGCATCAAGTTGTTCATGTGTTCTGGTAGTAATTCTATAACAATTAGTTTAACATGATGAGACTGTCAGTCCAGCATCAAGTTGTTCATGTGTTCTGGTAGTAATTTCTATAACAATTAGTTTAACATGATGAGACTGTCAGTCCAGCATCAAGTCGTTCATGTGTTCTGGTAGTAATTCTATAACAATTAGTTTAACATGATGAGACTGTCAGTCCAGCATCAAGTTGTTCATGTGTTCTGGTAGTAATTCTATAACAATTAGTTTTAACATGATGAGACAAGTCGTTCATGTGTCAGTCCAGCATCAAGTTGTTCATGTGTTCTGGTAGTAATTCTATAACAATTAGTTTAACATGATGAGACTGTCAGTCCAGCATCAAGTTGTTCATGTGTTCTGGTAGTAATTCTATAACAATTAGTTTAACATGATGAGACTGTCAGTCCAGCATCAAGTTGTTCATGTGTTCTGGTAGTAATTCTATAACAATTAGTTTAACATGATGAGACTGTCAGTCCAGCATCAAGTTGTTCATGTGTTCTGGTAGTAATTCTATAACAATTAGTTTAACATGATGAGACTGTCAGTCCAGCATCAAGTCGTTCATGTGTTCTGGTAGTAATTCTATAACAATTAGTTTAACATGATGAGACTGTCAGTCCAGCATCAAGTTGTTCATGTGTTCTGGTAGTAATTCTATAACAATTAGTTTAACATGATGAGACTGTCAGTCCAGCATCAAGTTGTTCATGTGTTCTGGTAGTAATTCTATAACAATTAGTTTAACATGATGAGACTGTCAGTCCAGCATCAAGTCGTTCATGTGTTCTGGTAGTAATTCTATAACAATTAGTTTAACACTGTAGCACTACATCAACTGTCACTGCTGTAGACACTGAGAGAAAGTATGATAGCAGGTTGTCTAAGAGAGAAATCGCTCTATTAGAGATAGCCAAGTTGCTCTAGCTGGGATACTCTCAATGGTTCCATTTTTTTGTCCGTGTACGATAGCAGATTTGTCCAGGAGAGACTATGCTATATTTTAGAGTTAATCCAGTTTGCTCTTTCTGGGTTACCCTAAATGGTTTCATATTCCTTGTCCGTGTACGATAGCAGATTTGTCCAGGAGAGACAATGCTATATCTTAGAGTTAATCCAGTTTGCTCTGGCTGGGTTACCCTAAATGGTTTCATTTTCCTTGTCCGAGTACGATAGCAGATTTGTCCAGGAGAGACTATGCTATATTTTAGAGTTAATCCAGTTTGCTCTGGCTGGATTACCTTAAATGGTTTAATTTTCCTTGTCCGAGTACAATAGAATTGTCTAGACAAGACATGATATTTTAGAGTCAGCCAGCGCGCTCTTGCTGGCTGCTCTAAAAAGTTTTTCTGATGATGATGCCAGCCACCTTGTATGTCTTCCAATTGATGCTATCAGCGGCAGTCATAACCGCCAGTGAAGAGAAAAATCTGCAGAGGTGCAACTCTATTCAACATGCACAGTTACAGTATTCAAACCATTATATTTTGTATTAGAAGATTTAAATTACATTTTGTTTGCACTTAGAAATATATGTATTGTTGTACATTATAAACTTAACCAAACACATGCATGTACTATTTGCCACTAAGGAAGAATCTCAAGGGTTAAAGAAGACATTGTTTGATCTTAAGCTACACTCTCATGATATGAGACAAGCACATCAACCAAAACGGGCCATTTTGCCGTTTGTAGGCAATGCGCTACATTTTTGTTGGCACTGCACCCGACCGCAAACTATGACAGTTTATGTCATAATATTAAGACTTTGGCGGAAAACCAAAACATTATTACACATGTGATTAGCTGGAGCATCACAAATGGTGAATGATACTCAGAGCATTTTTTCTCCATTAACACATTTTTCTACTGGTCTGTTCAGGAGTTGCTGAAACTAGACATATGCTATGGATCGATTTTATCATTACTTGTTATAAATTGGTTGAATTTCATGAATATCGCATAAATAACTATGTACCATGTATCATGCCTTTTTAACAAATTACTGTATTGAGACACACAGATGTTGTACTCGTCCAGTACAAATTATTTAAGCTCTCATAACCCTCCACTCCCAAAGGAGCATAGGCCTTCAACAAACACATGCCAAGTCCTCCTGTCACGTGCCATCATCTCAAGTTCTTTCCATGTTCTCCTCATCATTTTCACCTCTGTTTCCAACTCTCTTCTCCATGTACTTCTTGGTCTTCCTCTGCCTCTCTTGCCCTGGGGGTTCCAGAACAAGGACTGATTTAAGCTCTAATGGTGAGGTGCCGCTGAGGTGACGTCTGGACTGGACATTTTGTGCGTAGGGAAGAGGGAGTAGGGAGGTGTTGGTTAACATTTTATATACCATTAGAGCTTAAATCAATGGTATATAAAATGTTAACCAACACCTCCCTACTCCCTCTTCCCTATGCACAAACTGTCCAGTCCAGACGTCACCTCAGCGGCACCTCACTGTGTTTTGCTGTGTCAGGTCCAATCTTCGTTGTCACCGCCTTTATCTCCCCCCCCCCCCTGTAGATTTCCCCATGCGAGTTCTTCTTCTTTTTTTTTCCCTTTCTCCCACGCCTCTCGTTCATTCATCCATCCAAAACCGGAACTACTTTCTCTACTCCCCCCAGCTATTTCATTGTACTATTAAACCCCCCCCCTCCCTCTCCCTCAGTTGACGCCACACTGTGCCATCAATGAGAGTTCAAATATCCAGTGTGACCTTTCACCACTTCTGTTCACACTAGAGGAGGTCATGGTCACAGTTAATAGCTATGGCCAGTACCATTTAGATGTAAATATTAAGATAGGATTCACTTATTGTCCTGAGTGTTGATTAACACTCGAGTTTTGTTTGGCATGACCAAACCTTATATGTGTCGACTTTAAATAAAAAGTTCAATAAGTTTAACATTAATTATGTATATTTACTATCATAACTCCATGTTTTTATGTATTATTACTAGCGTGTTAAGTAAAGATTACATAAGTATTGTATTAATACATGAACAATTTACATTGTGTATTGCACATTGCTATCCATATCCCTTACTGTTTAATGACATAGTGTATAAACAACTAGTATGTCTCCCCCGTTTTACGAAATATGAATCTACTAGATCCCTCGTTTTACAAAATAATAAATACATTTTTTTCCCTTTTTTTCGGCTCACATGTATACTGAGATCTTGTAATACATTTTTAAGTTAGTTTACAGGTATACTGAGATCTTGAAAACAAAATATTTTGGCTCACATGTATACTGACATCTTGAAAATTTTTAAAAATTTTTTTTGGCTCACATGTATACTGAGACCTCGTAATTTTTTTTTCTCATTTTGGCTCATAAGTATATGCCCCCAGTCAATGACTTATACCACTAACATAAATTTTTCTCAACAATTGTCCATTGCCAATTGACTCATAAATGTATGCCCCCAGTTCATATTTTACTCCAGTATGTATGTTAGGGACTTGATTTTTTTTTTTTAGTTGATAGGACGAAAATGTCTCCACATGGGATACATTTTTGTGGCCCCGGGACTTGTGTGACAATTGGCATACACTACAATTAATACATGTTAAAAACGACATAAAATGAGAAATAACAATGTTAAAAGCAGTTAAGACATTTGTGCACAAAATACAGTATCATGAAAAGTTCACGGCTTCGAGAAAAGCTGTCCCAGAACAACAAAATAGTAAGTGCATGTTTATTGAATGGAAAGTTTTGGGAGAAGTTGCTTATCTGGGTTTTTTCTGTTGCTAGAGTGAGAGTCGTGTGCAAAAAGTCAAAAAGCTGAGAAAGTGTGTGCAAATGTAGATGTTTGGTATAATGTGATAACTGGTGGGAAAAAAGAGTGAGCAGTATATAAAGAGGAGACTTGGGCGACTGAGAGGATCCAGGGCTTGTACAGATTTTAGGATTCGTTAGGCGAGAGGATTTTTACAGAACTTCGTCTTTGAGATTATCAAGACAAGTTGTTTTTTAACTTGACAAGTTTTTTCAAGTTAGACTAGTATTTTTAAGTAGACAAGTTTGTATTTTACTCTATTAGATAGATTATTCCTGTGGATTTCCATTTTCATTTTTGGATACTCACTACTTTGGGTAAGAAAGAAATAAGTGCTTCATCATTGTGTCAATAACATTGCTGTTCCAATCACGTTAATAAACTATATTTTATTTTTCTACATTGCCGAGCTTTCCTTGAAATATTACGGTTGGATTATTTGACTAAACCACCATACAAGACATTGCTTTTCACTAACCATAAAAAGGGTACGAACGAACTCTAGGAAGGAAGAATAAAATAAGGTCAAGAATTTCCATCTCAGGCGGACAGACCTGTAACAACTTGAACCAAGAAAACGTACAAGAGTTAGCGCACTTCAAAATATTTACCTGCGCTCAACCATTAACTGAACTGACCCGATCAGCTGATGGACACACACACATTCTTTCATTGATGCCCGGCTACACGATACTATTTGATGCCGCGACCTGCGCACAAATAACTGCACTGCCACATTGTCACCTTACGTTATCTTACAGCTGTACTTCTTGTCACCTTACAACGTTATCTTACAGCTGTACTTCTTGTCACCTTACAACGTTATCTTACAACTGTACTTCTTGTCACCTTACAATGTTATCTTACAGCTGTACTTCTTGTCACCTTACAACGTTATCTTACAGCTGTACTTCTTGTCACCTTACAACGTTATCTTACAGCTGTACTTCTTGTCACCTTACAATGTTATCCTACAGCTGTACTTCTTTTCACCTTACGTTATCTTACAGCTGTACTTCTTGTCACCTTACAATGTTATCTTACAGCTGTACTTCTTGTCTCCTTACGTTATCTTACAGCTGTACTTCTTGTCACCTTACAACATTATCTTACAGCTGTACTTCTTGTCACCTTACAATGTTATCTTACAACTGTTATTTTCTTCAATATTCAACTTGGTATGTTGGTGGACTAGCCTAACCGCTAGGGAATGATGATTTTCCAAGCTTCTTTATATTTCTCAGCTCAGTTATTGTTCTTACAGTTTCTCTCTATCACGACCTCGTTAGTTTGACAATCTATTCGTGACTTGAAATGAAAGTTAAAGGATTCTACAGACCTGGTAGTACGAAATACAGTGTCCTCACAAAAAAAGAAAAAATCAAAATGATTGTCGCAGAACGCTCCGCAGTGAATACGTGTATTATTAGAGTTAGGATTTGGGTTAACCATAACCCTAATTTTTTTTTTTTTTAAATTAATGAAGAAAAATATCCCTTTCAACCTCCGATGGGTTATAATTAGGATATATATTGTTTTCAGTTCCAAATAATATGAAAAACCGCCGATATGAGAAAGTGGCATCACACCTGTCAAATCATTGTAAATATAAAAAAATAAATAAAAAAACATACAAACAAACAAACTCAAGAAGAAACTCTCAGACATCAAAAACCTGTACAAACAAACCAAACAAAGTAAGACCCCATAAATTAAAGTGAAAAACGTAACAATAGAGGTACAAATATATTCAATTAGATGGTTTGTAAATGCCCCTTTGCTAAATGGTTCCAAGAGTTAGAATTTTATTTTGTACCGGTATTGTAGAAAACTGACTTTAACAGATATTTAATTGAACTTTCTATAGTGCCTTCTGTCTAAAAGTCATAATAAAGCATGGGTTTAGTTTTTGTAAGAACAGCACCAGATATAATATATATATATAAATATATATATATAATATTTTTTTTTTTTTAAAGCTAGCAATGGAAAATATAACCTGCGCAATATCCGATATATTCTCTACCGAACCTTCAAAAATTGGAATAGCCGTTATAAACCCAAATGTAATCACGAATTTTAGTGTCAATTCATTGAATAGTAATTAATTATTTAATCTAAATATAAATCATGGATGACCGTAATGAGTGATCACCCAAGGCAAAAATCACATTGTTTTATTTAAATAAACGAAATTAAAACTAAGAAGAGAAGTAACTCCAAATAAACTTTTCTCTGACCCATTCCCAGCCACTATATATTAACCTTTGTTCGACGGCAATAAAGGTAAAGATTATCCCCCAGAATCTCGTCAAACGAAATTGGCGTACGTCCATAATGTGCGTTAAAATATTGTTTGACTATATTATGCAGTTCTCTAGGTCTATCTATTCTTAAAACCTCTTCTATATTTATAGGTAAATTGGATGCTTGCAAATACTCTAATATTGGTATTCTCATTTGTTCATACCTCTTACATTTTAACAAGAAATGTTCTATATTATTGTCTTGAAGACATCCTGCACAGCTATTCTGAAATAGCCTATTCCCAGCTGTAGTCTGTGAAGTTTCTTATTACTGGGAATTTTCAATTCCCTATATATCCGACATTTTCTTGTTGGAGCCTTGAACAACTTATATGCATGTCTTCCTTTCAGATTTTTATCCCACTCTGCTTTCCATTCATCTGTTATTAAATCTTTAACTAAGCTCTTAATCTCTGATTTACTCGTCCCTACATTTATTAGATTTTTATCAGCTCTACCTTTCATGGCTGCTTTATCTGCCTTTTCATTTCCTTCTATGCCAACATGTGAAGGTATCCAAGCAATTAAGACTGAACATCCTCTGGAATATAAGTATGTAGTAGCCAGAAATATCTCCTCTGCTATATCAGGTCTACTACATTCTCGTAAGTTTCTAAGTGCTTTAATTGTTGAAAGAGAGTCAGTTAAAACTGTTAATTTTTTGGGAGGGTTATTAGAGAATATTTCTAGTGCTTTTAGTATTGCTACCATCTCTCCCTTGGATCCATCTGTGTACACAGTAATGCTGTCTTTTGATATGTGTTGTATATATTCATTGGCTGTGTTTTTAATATTTTCTATATTATTTGTTTTCTTAAGTATTTCTGCTAGATCGTAGTCTGTGTCTGGTTTCTTGATCTCCCAGGGTGGAATCACTGGCTTGTATTCACAACTGTTATCAATTGATGTAATTAATGTACCCATATGGACAATTTCCTCCATACATTTCCATCCTGTAGGGTATCTAGTGGTATTCATTGGAATGGCTTGAGTTGGCATCTGGTAAAAGCTGTACGTGCTGGGAATAAAAGATTTATAAAAAGTGAGCATTGTCTTAGTGCTTGCACCCCATCCATTAACTTTCAAATATCTTAATAAGTTAGTCAATCCTCTGCAAGACTCCACTAGTCTGTCTATGTGTTTATTCCAGTTCAGCTGTTGGTCCAATATCATTCCTAGATATCAAGTGGTTTGCACTGTATTAATGTTTTGCCCTTGGATATTTATGTCTATAATTTTATTTTTTACAACCCTACCTTTACTGAAGATCATTTCCAATGTTTTATTTGTATTCAGCTGAAAACCCCATTTTGTCATCCATTTACATACTTTATTTATTTGCTTCTGTAGCTCCTTATATAATTTTGGCAGATGTCTCCCAGTCCTCCATATAGCAACATCATCTGCAAACTGTGACAATTTATTTGTAACATCATTAAATTCCTCACCTAAATCATTTACCATTATTGTAAAAATTGAAGGAGACATTACTGATCCTTGGGGTATTCCATTGTGTTGTTCATACAGTTCTGATCTATCATTGTTTACCTGAACAGTGAAATATCTATCTTGCAGAAAATTCTCTAAATAATTATATATTTTACCGGTTACTCCTATCTTCTTCATTTTCAAGAGAGCACCCTCTCTCCAGCATTCATCATAAGCCCTAGCTATATCTAAAAATACTACCACAGTTTTTTTCTTTTTTTTTGAAATCCTGATTTTACTTCATGTTCCAATTTAACTATCTGATCCATAGTGCATCTGTTCTTCCTAAATCCTGACTGAGTTTGATTATATAAATTATTCTTTTCCAAATAAAACTTTAATCTTTTATTTACTATGGTTTCTAAAATTTTACCTTGATGGGAAGTTAAAGAAATTGGTCTGTATGAACTAGCATTATGGGCATCTTTTTCTGGTTTTAGTATTGGAATAATAACTGCTGTTTTCCATGTTTTGGGGATTTTTCCTGTATTCCAAATTTTGTTAAAAAGGGATGTAATAATTTCTATGGTACTTTTTGGTATGTGTTTCATGATTTCATAGCTCAAGATGTCATGCCCTGCTGATGTATTTGTTTTGTCCTTTATGGTATTTTTAACTTCTTCCATTGTAATATCTGCATTTAAATATGATAAATTTTCAGTATTATAAGGTACTTCTTTAATGAGTTTTTTAAGAAGTGTTGCTCTTCTGTTGACTTCAGCCTGTCCTAGATTTTCCTTAGAACTAACTCTATGGTAGTACCGCCGGATTGTAAGAGTTAATGGCTTTTAACTTATTCCACACATCTGTTGTAGAGTTAGTTGTAGTGTTCAGTCTTCTTCTTCTTTGATCCTTAGCCGCCGACTGTCAAAGCAGTCAGTGGCCATTACACCTGGTGGCGTCTTGTAGGGCAACAACAAATTGATTCCACTTTGCTCGGTCGGCGGCCATCCTTCGTACAGTGCCCCAACTCTGGTTCATTCTTTGCATATCAGCCTCCACAGTCCTCCGCCAAGTTGTTTTTGGTCGGCCTCTTGTTTTCCTTCAGGAGTCCATAGCATAGCTGTTCTTGTAATGGCATCGGGGTCTCTTCTGAGGACATGGCCAACCCAGCTCCAGCGTCTGCCAGCTATGATGGTGTGCATGTCCTCTTGCTTGCTCCAAGTAAGCAGATCTTGGTTGGTGATGGTATTCGGCCAAAAGATTTGGTGAATTTTTCTTAGGCATGTTGTGTGAAAAGAGGACAATTTCGACATTTCCTTCTCTGTGACTCTCCAGCTCTCCACGCCATAGAGAAGCACAGAAAGCACACAGCTCTGATATAATCCTAATTTTGTGCTTGTGCTGTACTGAGAGGACTTCCAGATATTGTTTAGACTAAAAAAGGCTGTTCTTGCTTTGTTCATTCTGTTGTTGTCTTGCTTGCTCCGACGTCTGGTGTTACTATGCATCCTAGTTATGTGAAGGCATCTGTCTGTACCAGTTGCTGATTCCTTACTGACATGGGCTCAGGGTTGCTCACATTGAGCGTCATGACCTCTGTCTTCTTTAGGTTGATGTTCAAGCCCACCTGCTGGCTATACTTATTAAGTCTATCAGTTTTTTCCTGGATGTGTTGATGTGAATGTGCTAGCAGTGCAATGTCATCTGCATATTCCAGATCTTCCAATGTAGAAAATGTAGTCCATCTTATTTCTCTTGGATTGCCCTCTGTTGTCTGGCACATCACCCAGTTTTTGACTGTTAAAAATAGAGTGGTTGATAAGGGGCATCCCTGTCGTACTCCTGTCTTCACTTCAAAGGTTAGGTTGCTCTGCCCAATGCTACACGTAAAGTTGGCATAAAGGCTTTTTATGATTGACACTATGCAGCTTGGAATTCCATAAGCCCTCAGTATTTTCCATAAACTTTCCCTATGTATACTGTCACAACCCTTTTCAAAATCAACGAAATTAATGTACAGCTGTCTTTGCCATTCTGAGCACTGCTCTATAATGTTCCTGAGGGTAAATATATGATCTACACATCTTCTGTTCTTTCTAAATCCTGCTTGTTCTTTCCTCAGTTTGTGGTCTACTGCTTTTGAGATTCTCTGTATAATTATCCTGCCCAGTATTTTGCTGGGAACTGAGAGAAGAGTTATTCCTCTCCAATTATTGCAGTCTGCAAGATCTCCCTTCTTGGGCAATTTGACAATTATTCCTTTTCTCCACTATGTTGGTGTTGTCCCTGTTTTCCAGACTTGTGCAAATAGTGGTTCTAATAGTTCTGCTGCTAGCTCTGGGTCTGTCTTAAATAGCTCTGCATTTAAGTTATCATGGCCAGGAGCTTTTCCATTCTTTAACCCTTTGATTGCTGTGATGATTTCTTCTTTTCATGGGATGTCTGTATTAACATCTAGATCATTCTCAGCCTCAGGAACATTCAATTGTGTCTCTGGTGGTTCCTTATTAAGAGTTTCTCTGAAATGCTCTGCCCATCTTGTTTCCTGTCCCTCTACTGTCGTGATGAGATTTCCATGTTTATCTCTTACTAATGTAATATTGTTTGCACCTCGTTTTCCACTGATGATTTTAGTTATTTTGTAAACTGTGCTTTGTTCGTTTCTCAGTGCTGTCTTTTCTGCCTGTTTTGCAAGGTCATCCAGAAATGTCCTTTTGTTAGCACGGGTTTGACGTTTAACTTCCTTGTCCAGCTGACTGTACTGTTCACTATATATTGCCTTTAACCTGGGAGACTTAGCTTCTGTTTTCTTTCTTTTCATTTCCTTTCTATTCGCTATGGTGTTTAGCGTATCTGGTGTTATCCAGTCTTGGCTCTTTCTTTTATGGAATCCCAAGCATGACTTGCTGCTTTCCTTGTATATTGTTGAGATGGTGTTGAATCTCTGGTCAACATCATCTGCGCCTCTTCTTACTTTCACGTCTTGTAGTGCATGTCTCCATCTGCCATTGATAATTATGTGATCTATCTGGTTTCTGTCTCGTCCATTTGGTGATTCCCATGTTAACTTGTGCACTTCTTTGTGTTGAAAAAGTGTTCCTCCAATGACCAGGTTGTTAATACTGCAGAAGCTTATTAATTTGTCCCCATTCTCATTTACTGTTCCACTGTCGCATTTCCCCATTACTCTTTCGTTATAATTATTGTGTGCTCCCACCTTCACATTTGGGTCTCCCATTACTATAATGAGATCGTACCTGGGTACAGTTTCCATTTCTTTTTGTACCTGTTGATAGAACTCGTTCTTGATCTCTTCATCGCTGTCATTTGTTGGTGCATAGCATTGTATAATTGTGGTGTTGGTGAATCTCCCTCTCAGTCTTGCTCTTATTAGTCTGTTGTTAATGGGTTTCCATTCCAGTAAAGACCTTTCCATTCCTTTCTTCAGGATAATGGCTACACCTTCGTTGTGCTGACCATCCTTTCTGCCAGAATAAAGTACTGTTTCCCCTGTAGCTGTTTTTATTCTCCCCTTACCTGTCCATCTGCTCTCGCTTATTCCCAGGATATATATTTTGTAGTTCCTCATCTCTGCTGTGATTTGTCTCAGCTTTCCTGCATCATTCATAGTTCTGACGTTCCAAAAACCAATTCTAGTATCATGTTTTGCAGTCTGGGCATCCGTTTTCATGCCAGTGGCTTCCGTAGGGTTCAGTGTTGGCAGAAATTTCTCCAATGATTTTCTTTTGCTTTAAGTATTATTCTGATTGATTCATTTCTTATGGTCTTATAAATATCAAAATTATCTTCAGATCTATGCTTTCTATATTCTTGTAGAGCTTGTTTTCTTTGTTTTTGAATTTCTGTACATCTAACTGTCCACCATGGTACTGGGTTTTTGTTCCAATGTTCATTCTTTTTTGTTTCCTTAATGCGGTGTGGAATTATGTGTTCTGGCATATATACATTTGGTACATGTTTAACAACTATTAGTAATATTTCTTTTGTGAGATTATCTGCAAATACATCTATATTTTCATTTTCTATATTATTCATTTTTATCTCTTCCATTTCTACCTGAAAAGCTACCCAATTAGCTTTATTATAGTAAAATTTCAGTTTTTCTACCAGTTTGTTAGGTTTGTAATTATCTGTCAGTGTTATTTCAATGGGTAAGTGATCTGAATTTGTATCCCCAATAACTTCCCATTTTGCATTAGCAAGATTTGGTGTTACAATGCTTATATCAATAGCTGTGTCTTGTTGATTTGCAGAAAGGTTCATCCTTGTTACTGATCCATCATTCAGTATTATTAGTTTATTGTTTTCAATGAAGTCCAACATTAGTTTTCCTGATTTGTCTATTACATTGCCTTCCCAAGCTGTATGATGAGCATTGAAATCTCCCACTGTGATAGTTCTGTTGTTTATTCTTTTATTCACATCTGAGATATCTTTTTCGTTTATGTTTCCACTTGAACAGTAAAGGTTAACTATTTTTATTTCTTCTAACTCAGTAGACACTGTTATAGTTATTCCTTCAAAATTTTCTGTTCTAAATGATTCCCAGTCAGTTGTTATACATGTTTTATTAACTAGAAATGCCACACCTCCTCCTTTTTGAGTTTCTGTCCAATCATTTCGAAAGATTTTATATTCAGGGATGGTAAAACGTTGACTCGGATTAAGATTAGTCTCTTGAATGGCAAATATTACTTTAGATTGTTTGAACATGCCTATTAAAGCTGGTATATTTTTTTTTGGCACTTCTGCAATTCCACTGTATTATTCTACTGTTCTGTACGTCCATTATTTAATTGTTAAGTTTATTATAAATAGTGTTGAACTCTTTTACTCTGAGAAGTGTATAATATATTTATTTATTTGTTAACAACAAAGTCTCCTAGATTTTTGGTTTCTCTGTTAAAGTGAGTTTGTAGTTCACTTTGAAGATTCAGCATAAAGGCTTTCACAATGTTTGATACAGAATGAATAATTTTGTGACAATCTGTCATTTTTTCATTCCACATTTCTTCTTGTTGGTTTTTATCTGTTCGCTTTTGCTCACTCATTATGAGTTGTCTTTCTGACTCAATCCTTTTCAGTAAATCTTCATTCTCTTCTTTGAGTTCTGCTAATTTAGCCACATCTTTAGCTACTTCATGCTGTATTTTCATCATGGTTTTCAAGATTTCTTCTGCCTTTCTCACTGTATCTTCTGTTATTGATGATTTGGTTATTTCAATTTCTTCTGGTAGATTGCTATCTTTTGTTAGTATTTTTTGGACTTTATTTTTCTTTTGGGTAATTTCAGCATTACTGGTTCTGACTGTGATTTCTCTTGATGATGGAGTTGTAGATGTAGTGACTGATGATTGATGTTTTTGTAGTGCTACTTTAAATGGTGTGTTAGTACTGACTGATTTTATTAGAGCTAGTTTTGTTTGTTGGTAATGTGGACATCCTAGGAAACGTGCACTGTGGTTTCCTAGACAATTTGCACATTTTCTGTTTATATTACTTGTTCTGTAATCTTTATCAACTTCTACTAATTTGCAGTGATCATAGGTATGGTCCCCTGCACAGTATCGACATTTAGGCTTACTTCTACATGTTCTTTTGGTGTGGCCAAATTTCTGGCAGTTTGAGCATTGAATGACTGGTGGTATGTAAGTTTCTGTTTTGATTTTAGTACTGCCACTGAAGAAATGTGATGGGATTTCTTATCCTTCTAATGTAACTATTATTATAGTTGAAGTTCCTAATTGCTTTGATATCCTTTCCAGCTTAAGAATCCTATATTTTGGATTTTCTGTTTGTAGTCTAGTTCTTATTTCTTCCTCTGGAACTGTTACAGGTATTCCTTTAATTACACATTTTCTGGTTTCTTTGACTAATTCTAGCCTAGCGTTAATGCTGTGTGCCAATTCTACTTGAACAGTGCTTACTTCAATTTGTTTTATTAAAGCTTTTGACTTTTCAGTCATGTTCATTGTGAGTATTATGCCATATTTTTTTTTTTTAATGTGTGTTATTTATCTATAACTGTCTCTAGTACATTGATGATCTTACTGTCTGGTAATGCTCTTATACTTACCACTTTGCCACTGATTTGAAAAATCCTTAACCTTTGTGTATGTCATTCAACTTTATGAATAGGCCTATTGATTTGTTGGTCTTTCATATGGTTCTCAACACCCTTATTATTTGAATCAATGTTCAGATTATCGGCTTTCTTTATCATTTTACTCTGACATCTTCCTTTTTTCTTAATTGTTTCCATTGTAGTTTGTATCTTGTGTCCTTCCTTTTCTCTATTTGTATTCCTGATTTCTCCTTGATCATCAGTCTCTGAGTCAGCTTGTACTATTTCAGCCCATGAGTTTCTGGAGATACTACCTGTTTTCAGTCTTGTAAGAGTCGGCATGTCTTTTAGAATAATTTTCCTTATTTAACTTTAAATACAAAGTATAATATTTAGTAGTTTTGTAAGTAATGAAAATTTCAAATTCAAAAATGGTGCCCTTGACTTTCAAAACATGGAAAGTCGCAGATACAAAAATAGTTATAAAATTAAAACTAAGGGTTAACCCACCTTAATTATTCAAAATTCTTATGAACGACAATAATAATAATAAAATCCTATTTTAGAGGTCTCTTGCATAGAGTTACTTCCCTTAGGAATGACCGTTCATTGTTCTTATGTATTTGTTTTTCTCCTTTTTCCGTGTATCGGAGTACACAATTGACACAATATCGAGCGCAGTATTCGATCACAAAAAAGAACGCGTGAAAAATTAACAGATTCTCTCTGAGTCATCTCTTGAGATTGCAGGTGGAATTCAAGGTGCTTTTATTTCTTGTGACTTCATCTTCCAAGTTTGTAAGTACTAGGTCTACACATGTACTCATTTACTGGTGTGTAGGAACATGATGCCACTGTGTTTCAAACCGGTATATTTACCAGGAGAGGAAATTATTTAATGCACTCTGCAAAACTATCAGTTAGGCCTACTCTTTCTTTTTGCAGGCAAAAAAAAAAAAACGAAGCAGATTAAGGAGATAATAAATTGTACAATGATGTTAGCCCATGTTGTTGTATCTCTAGATCATCAGAAATTGATGTCAATTTTAATAATTAGTGGGGGCTGATGTAGGCCTAATGCACTGGCGATAAGTACCAAGAGATAATAAATTGTACAATGATGTGAGCCCATGTTGTTGTATCTCTAGATCATCAGAAATTGATGTCAATTTTAATAATTAGTGGGGGCCGCGCTGGTGTAATGCACTGGCGATCGGGTGATCCAGGTTAGAGAACTTGTAAAACAAAATATAGACCCAAAGATGCCTTGTTTGAAGAAAATGCACATTTTTTATCAAACTATCAGTTTACTCTTTCTTTTTGCAGTGATTTGTTAATTTTGCTTTGAGATGTCCATAACCTCATAATTTTTTTACTGGGTTTTGTTATAGGCAAAGAACAAAGATTAAAGGATCAAGTGTTTGAGACATCATCTCCCAACTTTGTAAGTACCAAGAGATAATAAATTGTACAATGATGTGAGCCCATGTTGTTGTATCTCTAGATCATCCTCCTGTTCTAAAAAAAAAGAGTGGTTTACGGTGTATGATGATTAGAAATTGATGTCACTTTTAATAATTAGTGGGGGCCGCGCTGGTGTAATAACCTGAACGGCTTATTGAGCCGACCCAGCTGTAATGGGCACCTCTGAAATCGGCGAGTATCTGCCTGAATTGCGAGAGGACACCTGTCATTGTACAGGGAAAAAAGGGATACTCATGTAAAATCAGTCTCAGGATAGACAAAATAACAATAGCTGGTGTATGATTTTTTAAAAATTTTATATATATATATATATATATATATATATATATATATATATATATATATATATATATATATATATATATATATATATATATTAATGATGTTTTAGTAGTGGTGAGTGACAGATGTTTTAGTAGCAGTGACTGATGTTTTAGTAGTGGTGACTGATGTTTTAGTAGTGGTGACAGTTGTAAATCAAGGTAAGGTAAAGGTTGTAGCAGAAACAGCCATAGAGGAGTGACTTATTAGAGCCTTCGCTGTTCTAGGCCAGGTCCAACTTCCTAAGTACTTTAATTCTGGAACCTGTTGTAGCTGAACATTTTTAACATGTATCTTTAGTGAACTGCTGCTGATTTTCATAGTTTAAATTGGCGGAAAAAAATTATCACTTCTTTTTTTGGCAAAAGAAATAACACTCTTTCATGTGATCAACTATGGTGAGTACATGACACTTCACAATATCTGAAGGACCACTGAAACCAGGCTAAAGTGCTCTCTGTGCCTAACTTCTACGCCACACGGTAGAAAGTTGAGAAACAAAGTAAGTACATAGAGATAACACAGTGTGCGCTGAAGAACAGAAAGTAGACCAGCTGCCACAACAAACATCAGAAACCAATAGCGTGGGATCCTGAACTCCAGGATGACCAAAAATTTCTGTGGGAAGGCAACATGGCACTATATTTGAAGGACAAAAAAACGACTAACACCAAAAAGAATATGCCTCATAGGATAGCATACTGCTCTCTGTGGCTAACCTCTACACCCCATGGTAGAAGAAGGACTAAGTAAGTAAATATGTAGCTGTTAATTGCCAATACAGTTTGTTGTTATTATTAATGCAATGTTCACTGTTGGTCTGCTGTGATTTTTGTTTTTTTTCATAACTTCATTTGTGCTCTATTGGTTTTGTTGCAGTAACATGGCTGCAAGACAAGGGGCCCCTAAAAGGGTTGCCAATACATTTTTGACTGTGACGCAGAGGCAGTCAGAAGTTTGGACTGGCCCTGAGCTGTGCAGGGACATCTGTAACCCTATTGATTGTTTGCAATGGTTGGCTTCCCGGGGGCTGATAAAAAATGAGATGCCATGCAGCCGTTGTGGGCAGCTAGCATCATTGCAGAGGTATAGTGGAGGGGTTGATAGAATGAGATGGAGGTGCACCGCATGTCGCACCTCCATCAGCGTGCGAAAAGGTTCTTTTTTTTGAAAGAAGTCATTTATCGTTGCAGCAAATTATTATGTTCATGTTCCTGTGGTGTTTAGACACACCAATTGTCAATATGTCTCGACAATTGGGAGTGAATAAAAATACGTTAGTGGATTGGTGTAATTTTTGTCGTGAGGAGTGTGGGAAGTGGCTTGCACAGACACCACAACAAATAGGAGGCTTTGCTGGCAATGGAGATCGCATTGTTGTTGAAATTGATGAGTCATACTTTAGTTGCAGGAAATACCACAGATGTCGGTTGCTAAATGGCCGCTGAATTTTTGGGGGTATAGAGAGGGGATCGAGGAAATGCTTCATGGTGGAAGTTCCTAATCGTAATCAAGAAACACTTGAGAGACTAATACAACACTACATTCGTCCAGGAACACACATAATGTCAGATGGCTGGAAGGCATACCAAAACCTCAGGACATTCCGGGGTGGTATGTATTTGCATTCTGTTGTGGTGCATAAGAGAAATTTTGTGCATCCAGTACATAAAGACGTCCACACACAAAGACGTCCACACACAAAGTCGTCCACACATAAAGACGTCCACACACAAAGAATTGAAAATCTGTGGAAACGTGCAAAAAATAAGCTGTCACGACAGTGTGGTACAAGTAGAGCTTTATTTTGAACATACCTGGATGAATTTATGTGGCGAAATTCATGCAGAAAGAAGTCAGAATTGTTCAGTTCTTTTTTGCTGTTACTCACACAAAATTATGCTTTGTGATAAGTACACATAATCATTTACATTTAATTTCATCTGTAAATGACATGAATTTCCAACACACTAAATTATTTTAGTGTTTCTGCTTTCAGTAAGGAACTTCCAGCATGAAACACTTCCCGAACCACTTCTGTACAACAAACAAGCAGCAGTCATGTGACAGACCTTGGTGACATTTCCACCACAGCAGCTGGTTCTCTCACATTGGAATATTGCAACAAACATGTCACGTGCTCTAGCAGTGGTAGCGTCTAAAGGTATTTTATTGTTTACATGATGAGGTTGCTAGCACCATGCATAATGTCATATTAGTCACTTCTTGTGACATGAGGTTGCTAGCACCATGCATAATGTCATATTAGTCACTTCTTGTGACATGAGGTTGCTAGCACCATGCACAATGTCATATTAGTCACTTCTTGTGACATGAGGTTGCTAGCACCATGCACAATGTCATATTAATCACTTTTTGTGACATGATGAGGTTGCTAGCACCATGCACAATGTCATATTAGTCACTTCTTGTGACATGAGGTTTCTAGCACCATGCACAATGTCATATTAATCACTTTTTGTGACATGATGAGGTTGCTAGCACCATGCACAATGTCATATTAGTCACTTCTTGTGACATGAGGTTGCTAGCACTATGCACAATGTCATATTAGTCACTTCTTGTGACATGCCTGAGCCAGTAGTCATATTCTTCAATTGTCTCCCATGTCATTGTTCTGTCGTTTTTCAGTAGTTTTAATGTGGATATGTTCTTATTAAAATAATTTGCTGTAATGGTAACTGAATTTGTTTTAAAATTAATCTTTTTGCACACAGATACCACTACAGCTCCCCTTATGATACCACTACCACACATTTGTTAAGGCTGATAATCTTTCTGCCAATGTACATATGTTTGTAATATTCTTGTTTCAATAAATTAGATGTTTTCATACTAGAAATATAAAATTTATATGTAACAGAATGTCTCTTTTGTATACGACACATTTGTTTCATTCAGATTTGTCACAGTAAGTTTAATGCATTGTGTGCAAGAAATATATACGTTAAGTTATTCGTAACAAAATTCCTCTTTTGTATACATCACATTTGTTTCATGCTGACAATCTTTCATCTTATGTAAATATGTTTATAATTTGAGTATTACAATACGGCGAATGGCGCTTCTCAACTATAACCCTTCTCCACATTGTTTTTGCATTCTTCGCTGTTACAGCACTTTCGGCCAATGATGACCAACAGAAATTTCTTAAATCGGTGTCAGTCACCATCCTAATGTCTGATCCTGTCATTTGATCTTTCTACATTTCTGTGTTCTGTAATGTTTCAAACTTGTTATATACAACAGTGAATTTCTACTTAAATTATATTGGCATCGAAGTCTACAGTGTCACCTCATATTGGGCGGAAAGTAGATAACACAACAAGCAGCAGAGAGGAGAAAACATCAACAGGAACACCAGGAAAAATCAGCAGTTGAAGGCTGCCAACGTCAGGGCCACATTCCCATAGTCAGTAATGACTGAAAGGGCTATTATTTTTGCATTTGCAAGAGAAAAAAATGATTCTTAGCTTCACGCCTGGAACCTAACCTGCTGTAACTTTAATGTGTCGCTTAAATGTATGACAATTGGTACTTTTTTCATTAACCTTGTGATACAATGGACAAAGCTGAAAGAAAACACTTTTTGTAAATCAGGCAATGTACAACAAGCATACTTCCTAACAGGAGGAAAGTCAACACATCCCAAACCAAAATTTAGTTTACCAACTATTCTTGACTGTGCCAATGATTGCGAGACTGCAGTATTTTTCTTATTGGTGAGAGACATACCCTGAAATTATTTTGAAATCTTGAATGTCACCATATATGGTCATGTATTAGCTACAGATTGTATAGTTGTAGAAGTAAGTGCACTCTTTCCCCTCTAATAGATTTTCCGCTGTGGTCTCTCCTGCCTGTGTCTTTGCCATTAATGACATCCCTCTCTTTAATGCAGTAGGTTGGTGACTTGTCTGTGGTCACCTGCATCTACGTGTATCTTATGGACAGCAATCCAATCATATACCTCATCACAATGTAGGGTAACTCAGGGATACAGGAGAAACAGCCACCCCTGGTCAAAATGTGCATCATTCATAGATTTTCGTGCTGTTAGACCATGTTTGCACATCTGTATAGTTTGCTCAACATGTTCTTGTATAATAGCCAGGGATTATTATTAATTATTCAAATATATTTTGGCTTGTCCTGCCTTTCAGCTTTTTATAGTTTACTTAAAATTTAAGCATTTCTTGTTGTAAGTTATGTATGTTTTGGCCATTTTCTGTCTGAGCCAGTCCTATAGTTGAGTATGTACGAAGCAAGAAAGAGCACCATGCTATCCTACTGGGGTCTGCAAGAGTTGAGTTTCGAGGTAGCTGGTTGTCAGCTTTTTGAGCATGGGTGTTGTGGTGCCTCGCCTCAGCTGTAATAGTTCACCTGTTGTTCCTATGTATTTAACAATTTCTGATGTTGCACCATGTCCTGCTTTGCACTGATTTTAAGTGAAGTGTTGGCAGACACAACTGCATCAGAAAATTCTGGTGTTTTTTATTGGTCTGAGAATGCCTTCACATTTAGTTGCTGTGTATATAATAATGACTTATCATCACATGCATGTATGTTTACTACATTGCTGTGTATATAATAATTACTTATTATTACTGTGTATATAATAATTACTTATTATTATTTATCATCACATGCATGTATGTTTACTACATTGTAAATTTAGTTAACACAAATAAAGGTCACATTTTTTAACACTTGTTGCTCTTTTAGTTTGCTGCTTTCTCTGCCTTTAGTCTTTTCTGCCCATCCATATGTCTAGTTGCATGTCTGTTAGCCATCCATGCATCTGACTAGCCATCTACCTATACGCATTCTTCTAGTTGTCTACCTTCACACCCATTCATCTCAAACTAACTACCTATATATTTATCAGTCTACAAGCTATCCATCCCTTCATGTTTATATATATATATATATATATATATATATATATATATATATATATATATATATATATATATATATATATATATATATATATATATATATATATATATATATATATATATATATATATATATATGTGCATGCATCTATCTGGCTATCAAACATCTACAAGTCTATATATCATCTATCTATGATTGCTATCCAAATATCATCGGTTGTATTAGGGAATGTTGCAGGAAGGTAGATGAAGTGGTGATTTAGATAACTGAAAATGTTCAGTTCTAAACCACTTCAAATTTTTGCCTAAAGAAGGTAGACAGGCTCAGAATTTTCACTCCAGATACACTGACATAAGACAACAGGACACTACTGGAAATTACGATCATTGAATATACATACCAAGCTTCGTCTGTTTAATTCAAATGTTATCTCAGTGTTAACATACGGCTGTGAGAGTTGGAAAATAACAAAATCATTGGAGAACAAGCTGAATACATTCGAGAACAAATGTCTTAGAAAACTCATGAACATCAGTTGGAAAGAATTCAAGACTAATCGACAAATAAGAGAAGACTCTAGGCAGAAATATGTCTCCGACTATATAAGGAAAAGACGATGGTCATATATCGGTCATGTCCTACGAATGCAAAACAACAGAATACCACTACAGGCGCTCACTTGGGTTCCTGAGGGTAAGAGGAAAAAAGGAAGACCAAAAGAAACACTCAGAAGAACAATAATAAGAGAAGGAAGAACGTTGGGCCTAAATAATGTGCAAGAGCTAAGAGGAGTGGCGTCACAACGAACAACCTGGAGAGCACTGGTTTCTGCCTTATGTGCCATGTTTGGTGCTTAAAGAATTTATTATTATTATTATTACACTACTGTATTGAAGGAAGTGTAAAAAAAAGGGTACAGAAAAGTAACAGGTAGGCCCACGTGACACACTGTATGGGCTGTACTCTTGTAATTAATTCTGGCGACATTTGCCTTTCTTACACTCACTGTCGATATAGATGACAATGTAGCTACAGTAGATTTGAAATAGCTGATAGACAGAAAGATGGAGTGGGTGTTAATAATTTAGTATTCTGGACAAAACTTGTAAATCAACAATACAACTTCAACGTTTACAGTATATGTTAAATAAATTGCAAAATTTAATACAGAAAAAATGTAACGTTTATCAACATGTAAATAAAAGAAAACCATTGTTAACCACATTTATCAAATTGAGCATAAAAGAAAAAAACTATTGTTAATCGTTGCTAAGAAAATATATTTAAATTACTGGTTCACTTTAAGGAAAACATAAAATGTTGCTGTCTCTGTCTGTTTTTGGGATAAGTTTCTGAAATCTTTATTTTAATCATTGGCCAGCCAGTAGAGTTTAATTGTCTATGGCAGTTTTAAAATGACTTATCTCAGTAAATGAATAAAGAAAACTACAAAAATAAAAATGTCAGCAACATACACTATTTTTACCTTGTCAAATAAACCACAGCAAGCAAAGCTACAACTAAATGGGCAGGCAAGTACGAGATAAAACACCAACATACTTAGGAATCACACTAGACCACTGAATGATGTGGAAATCACAGATAACAAAAATACAGCTAAGGGCAAAACTTTGCATGGCCGTCATAAAAAGGTTGGCTGGTACCACATGAGGTGCTGATGAGAATATCCTCAAAAAGCTGTACAAAGGCAGAGTCAGACCTGCTATGAAATACGGCATCACAGCTTGGTCGACGGCAGCAAAATCAAGTTTTGACAGAGTAAACTGACTCCAAAACCAAGCAGCACATATTATAACAGTGTCCCTAAAGTCCACAAAAATCAACCATATGGAAAACATTATAGGGCTACAGTCAATGGAGGATTGAAAAATTATGCATATCATCAACCATCCAGGAAAGAGCAGGTCATCATTTTTCGGCTACGCACTGGACACAACATTCTGAGATACCATCTATACCACAAATACAAAATTGGTGCAACAGATCTCTGCACCATCACAGTCGGACACCTGCTGCAATACTTCCTAACCTACAGAAATGAACTGAGTAGCATATGGCAACAACCCACTTCTGTCAACGAAAAACTGTTTGGAGATGTCGGGAACCTTGAATTGATTACTGCCTTTATTAGAGTCATAAATGTGGAAGTCTGAAGAAGACTGGTATCACTGGATAGTCACGGCTGTGAAGGTATCTGCTTCAGAAAGTATTCAAAGTCAGACCCGATGTTGCCACCTTTGCTATGTAACTGCCTATGATAATCAAACAATTCAGTAAAACTCAAAGTTCAACAATATAAAATTAATAAATCAGCTGAGTACAAGTAATGAATTTATTATTTACATCTGTCTTTTCTTATGGTGAAGGGTGGATGATGGAATTCAATGAATAAAATAAAATACAAAATTTGAATCTTCCAATTAAAGTTGAAAAAAGGTTCCTCAGATGTTCTTCTCACACTAGTCTCTTGGCTATGCTAATATTATTAGTAATAAACATCAAACAAATCACTGTCCTTGACTGGTCAAGAGTTTGGTTACATTTATTATTCATCTTTAAAGTGTTATGAATGTCTTCACTGGAATTGCACAGCTATATCAGTAGGTCTTTCTCTAGACTAGTGCTCAACAACCTTTCTTGCTTCATGGCACACTTAAGTGTCTTTCAAAATTTCACAGCACACTATATTACTGAAGTGCTTAAACAGGTACATGTCAAGGTAGTCCCATAGCAGACACTGATGTAGGGGAGTAAAGTGTTAGAGACTTCACTTGACTAGGTCTAGCTGCATGAGTAGGAGTGGCCAGTTATATACGTGGGGGGATGAAGTCAATATTTTTAAATATCGCTACAGTCATGAGACAACGTTATGTAATTTTTGGATTAAATTCATTGGTCGAGCTTCACTGTTCTCGAACATTCTATTTACGTCTCTAGATGATCACCCACTTTTAGTGAACGTGAGCTGTATCTTGAACTGTTGTCAGTAGCAATTATTATTTTCATTCATTATTTTTTTCTTTGTGAGCTGTCCTAATTGTTTATCTCATTCTAACAATAGCATGAATAATGCTACTGCAGGTCTCTTGGCGACACTAGCTCGGTGGTCTATGGTTCGATCCCCTGTTGCGGTGGGATATTTTAGGCCGAAAACGGCACCGAGGTCGACCTAGACTCATGAATTGGATGGCCTTTATCAACAACATTATTTTTGACAACCATAGATTGGGTGATGTGCCAGACAACAGAGGGCAGTCCAAGAGGAATTAGATGGACAACGTTTACTACACTGGAATACCTGGAATATCACCTTGTCTTAGCCCAATGGTGGTCCGGAACTCTTCTAATTTATAGTTTGCCGTCCTCACATAATTTCTGCTAGCAAGACTTGTACTTCTTCTTCTTGCGATCGCATCTTTGATGTTTACATCGTCAGACGAGTTCTCATGACGAATTTGACCGTTGTTTGAAGTTCCTCTCTAGCTCCATATAGCGCAAGACTTGTAGAAGCTCTGTATAGCAAGAATCAGAGTTTCTGAAATGTTCTTTCTTGCTAAACAGTCCCAATGTTTACTCCAGGGGACATTGTCAAACGCTTTTTCTAGATCCAAGAAACAAAGATGCACATCACCTCACCTGTTTTGTCCATAGTCCATTTGTTAACTTTTTCTAATCCCTACTAACCCTATATGAGTAGATGTTTAATTAATAAACCTAATAATCGTTTGATCAGTATCTAGTTCGTTAATGTATAACCCGTGCTGTCGGTGTTAAATATTTACATACAGGTAAATTTCTACACTCAGATGAGGTTGGTGGCTTTTTCTGCAACGGGATTTAAAGACAGAAGCTAAGGTCGTGGGGGAAACAGAACTCTTTCCATGATTCACTAGAAATAGTAGAAAACACTGTCCATTGTAAAGCATTCGCTTTCTCTTGTCCTCATCTCGGATAGGTCTCTATCCTGTCTTAACGAGCCATTTTCTGGAGACCTTCTTCATAATTTCTCATATACTCTTTTCGGCGAAAACTACTGTGGTAGTTGCCCCAATACTCACCGCACGACACTCCTTACAGCCTCCATGCAGGCCGCTCTCCTCCTTGTTCAGCCGGGCATGGGACCGGTTTAGGCGGAGTTGGTAAGTACATTCAAAAACGTTATTTTCTGAAGTTCCGCAGGAGGGTGTGCAGAGCATTTGTCCAGGAACAGAACAATTTTAGTTTCATCTAGTCCATGTTGTATGCAGTGAGCTCGTACTGCTGGTACAAAATGGTTATTAAACCGGTCAGAAAACATTTCTCTCGTCATCCATACTTTCTTATTTATACAGTAATGGATAGGTAAATTAGTTAAACCCTAAAGACATCAAACTCCTCTAATGAGTAAGGAAGTACATAATGACGAGTGTTCCTTAAATTCTGTTGAAAGGGAGCATTCTGAGAAAGACCACCTAAAAACTAGTAGGAGAAGCCTAAAAATAGGAACATGGAATGTTAGAACTTTAAACGGAGAAGGAAAGCTGGACAATCTTATATTAGAGGCAACCGACATGAAACTCGATATACTGGGAGTTGCAGAGGCAAGACTTTTGGATACAGGCTACATAACAAGAGACCAGTACACGCTCATACACTCAGGAGGAGAAAAACACGAAAGAGGGGTAGGAATGTTGATAAAGAAGGAGTTAGAAAAATACGTATGTGGATACTGGACACACAATGACAGAATGATGTTACTAAAGATGAGAGCAAAGCCATTCGACATATCAATCTTACAAACTTATGCACCAACTAAAGATTACAGCGAGGAAGAAATAGAAGAATACTATGAAGAGCTACAACACACACTTAAACCAGTCAAATCTACAGATGTGTTGATAGTAATGGGTGATATGAATGCAAAAGTAGGAAAAGGAAAATACAAGAAAATAGTAGGACAGTATGGATTAGGGACAAGAAATGATAGAGGAGACAGACTTATCCAGTTCTGTGAAGAAAACCAGCTGGTCATATGTAACACCTTTTTTGAACATCACCCAAGGAAATTATACACATGGAAAAGCCCAGGAGATGTAACACGTAATCAAATCGACTATATCATGATAAAACATAGATTTAAGAACAGTGTCACAAGTGCAAAGACACATCATGGCGCCGACATAAATTCAGATCACAATCCAGTTGTCATCAAAGTAAATATAAAGCTGAAAAGAGCAGGAAACAGAAGACAGGAGGAACCCCAGATAGAAATATCAGCGCTGAAACAACCAGATATAAAACAGAAATATTTAATCGAAGTCAAAAATAAATACCAACAGTTATTGACAGAAAGCATGGAGCAGTATAGAAGAGAAAACCCAGAAGAAAAAGCAACCGCAAAATGGGAATGCTTAAAAACAAGCATACAATCAGCAAATGCAAATTTACCTAAAAAGGAGTCTAAGAAAAATCAAATTTGGATGACAGATGACATCTTGAATAAAATGGCAGAAAGAAAGAAAGCAAAAAATACTCCAGAATATAAAACAATAGACAATGACATACGTACTATGTGTAGAGAAGCAAAAGAACGGTGGATAGAAACAAAATGTAAGGAAATAGAAGACTTGGAAGCGAAGCACATGACAAGAGATATGCATGAAGAAATAAAGAAATTATCAAATCGGTCGCGGTTTGCACAAGGAGGAAGCTGTATCAAGAACAAAAATGGTGTAATATTACTTGATGAGAAAGACATATCAAACAGATGGGCAGAATACGTAAAAGAACTATTCGAGGACAACAGAGGTAAAAAACCATCACCAGATTCTAATGAAGGCCCACACATTCTCAGATCAGAAGTAGAGAATGCCATTCATATGATACAAAAAGGAAGATCAGCAGGCATGGATAACATAAACATTGAAATGATAGAAGCTCTGGAGAGCTTTGGTATAGATACAATCACAGAAATATGCAATGATATATACAATACAGGATATTTACCACACGACATGAAGACATCAGTTTTTTATAACATTGCCCAAAAAACCAAATGCAACAGAATGTTCAGACTTCAGAACAATCAGCCTGATGAGTCATGCAATTAAGATACTGCTCAAAATCATACAGGAAAGAATAAAAAGTAAAGTAGACAGCGAAATCCAAGAAGAACAGTTTGGTTTTAGACGGAACAGTGGAACAAGAGAGGCAATATTTTGCCTAAGAAGATTAGCAGAAAAATATACAGAGGTCCAAAAAAGTATGTATATGTGCTTCATTGACTATAAGAAGGCTTTTGACAGAATCCATCATGAGAAAATAATTGAATGCCTCAAAGACATAGGTATTGATGGAAAAGATATAAGAATACTCAGTAACCTTTATTGGGAGCAAACTGCCACAGTAAGATCGGGAAGGAATTATTCACCATACATAGACATAAAAAGAGGTGTCAGACAAGGTTGTGTGCTGTCCCCCTGCCTATTTAATTTATACACCGAAAAAATTTTCAAACAGATACAGGAAATACCAGGACTGAACATCAGTGGAAGATCAATAAACAACCTTAGATATGCAGATGATACCGTGTTGTTAGCTGAAAGCGAACAGGAGTTACAAGAACTAGTGAAGCAAGTGAACAGTATAAGTCATGAATATGGACTCGACATTAATATTGAGAAAACAAAAACTATGATAATTAGCAAAACAGACGATAAACCCACATTAAAGATAAGCGTAAATGGGAAAATCCTGGAACAAGTCAAGAGCTACGTATATCTTGGTCATATAATAACAGAAGATGGCAGATGTGAAACAGAAATCAAGAAGAGAATAGGCATGGCCAAAGCTACATTCAACAACATGAAACATATACTGACATCCAAACAGTTATCTCATAAATTAAAACTGAGAATCATAAAGTGTTATATATATTCTGCATTTCTGTATGGTGCAGAAACATGGACGATGAATAAGCATTTGGAAGAAAGAATTGAGGCTCTTGAAATGTGGATATATAGAAGAATGGGGCGTATCTCATGGAAAGAGATGAAAACAAATAAGGAGGTCCTAGAAAATCTAGGTATGAAAAGAGAACTAATGAGAGAGGTCAAAGTTCGGCAGCTAAAATACTTTGGCCACATAAAAAGGCATAACACCTTGCAGAAGACCATAACAGAAGGGAGAGTTGAAGGTAAACGTGCAAGGAGAAGACAGCGCTATAAGTGGGAAGATAACATCAAGAGATGGACGGGAAAGAGTCTATCAGAGTGTACCACCAAGACAAGAGACAGAAGACGTTGGAGATCCATTACAGCCAACCTCCGTTGTGGAGATGGCAACTGATGATGAAAGACATCTTGGATGTTTACGGTACCCATTGACTGGGCAAGATACCGAGGCCGCATAGCGGACCAAACTGAAAGATGTGATAGTACAATAGATCTGCAGCGCGTCTGGAGCATTGTGACGGACAACTCATCTGACCTGAATTATTAAGATGACAGGGTATTTCCCTCTCTATAACATTAGAACCCCTGAACATTTGTTGTAACTTTTCATCAGCCTGTGGCGTTTCAACATGGGCTCATTAAGTATGCACGAGCGCAGAGGAGAATCTTTACCACGTTGGATCATTAAATATGTGAACTGCTACCTTCTGTGCATTTTGAGATCGCACGGCCTTCAAGGAGAAGTTAAACCACACCCATTGTGATCTCTGGAGCAATTATAGGAAGTTATTTACTTACTTCGCCAGTCCCCTATGCCTAGCGAGGGCGTTGCCAGAAGAGCACTCCTGTCTCTAGAGCGAGTATATGCAAGCACTTAGCTACAACCTTCATTAGTACCTACCTTAGGGGTGGTGCCAGACTCAAATGAAGCCGTGCTTGAGATCTGAGAAATCAGGGAACTCACCGCGAACGAGGCTAGTCTCGCAGAGATTTCGCATCCTCGTGCGAGCAGCCTGAGACAAACGAAGATCGGAAGCCGGGGGGGGGGGGGGGGGGGGGGGGGGGGGGGGGGGTCGCGGTTAACATGATGGCGTAGAACCTCGATTTTTTCTCAAGATGAAGAAAAGTGTGAAAATCTAACACGTCCCATTTAAGTTACATTCCTAATAGTATAAATAAAGACTCTGAAAAACTGCATTTTATCATTTGTTTTGACAGATTTTAAGAAGCACTACCTATAGCAGAACCCTGCTAGATTCCCTCTGGATCTTTCGGATACATATATTATAGTGAATTCTTTTCTGTGCAGACGGTAATTTATACATTAGCTTCGAGTGATCAGTGGTCTGGTTATTTCATTTTATTTTACTGGATTGTGGTGTAAATTTAAACTTATTAAATAAACCCATTTTCAGAGTTCTAGTGCAAACTAAATGTTACCTCTATATGTTAATTTCCTAATACAATAGACGCGTAAATTAATCTTGCAGTCGTTAAAGGAAGTTATAACTATTTTATGCAGTCTAGTTCTCTATATATATATAGATTGTGTGCGCTGTGACGATATTTTCAATACAATAGCTAAATTAGATAATATTCTAGTGCATAAAGTCAAAAATAAGATAGAAAATAAAAATTGAGTCCAGCGTAGTATTCTCCTATGCCCGCCCGCATGTCGATTCTGATAAACCTAATAGCCGAACGAAAGATACTGTCTTTTCGAAAAATTCGTCCTTCAGATTAAATTAACACTTTTGCAAGGTCAAGTCGAATTGCCAAGACGAGAGTGAAAGAATAAAAGAATAAAAGAGGGGAGGGATGGAAAGACAGAACCTAGGGAACACCGTCTCGCATGGATTTCACAAAAGCCAACTCAAGCAACATAGCCTTGGGCACTTTTCAAATTACGATACAAAACTAAAAAATGTTCGTCAATTGGTCATGTAAACAACCTTAGCTCTTATAAGGAATGACGTAATTCTAACGTACTATGGAAGATTCTCGTATTTAGGTTGAAAATAGTTAGAAAAAGAATGGAACAGGTTGTAGTTTCTAGTTTTGAAGACTAACATAGAAAAAATATGGAATTATGAACCATAATACATAGGGCCATAAAAATTATATATTCGGATGCCTTATGATGTCCTGAGCAATAATATGGTGTCAGTTACCCACTAGTACAAAAAATAACCAAAATAATGGCAATAATATTATGTATGATAAGACGGACTGACGAGAAAAAAGATCACGCCTGCTTAATTTTTTCATGACATATTTTGAAAAAAGCTTTGGGTAAATAGGACTAAAAGGTACCAAGATTTTGATTGGCTGTAGTTTAAAGGAAGGCGAGAGGGGATTGGCTAACCTAACACTAAAAATATACTTGTAGTAGTAACCGTAGTATTTTGGGATTTTTTTATAAAAAGTTCGATTTAAAATTCATAGTCGTCTGCTTCTATTGGCCAGCTTAGTTGATATTGAGGAAAAATTGTTAGGCTAGGACGCCATTTCTTTAAAAAATCTTGCCGAGAGACAATGAGAACATAAGTGTAATTCTAAATACAAATATTATTAACTTCTGGACAGGGCAGTGATAAACTTGGGCCAGATCTGCCAGTCATCGTTACTTGTGTGTAATATTCATTGAAATTGTGGTAAGATTGAATTTATTAACCATTTTATTTAAAATAAAGTTTGAATGTGAGATACTAACATACGACTGTAAGTAAGTGAGTCGATGGCAAACTTAGGCAAAGCCTAGAGATTGATCCATCATATGATAGCCTATCAGAGGGGTGTAGAACTACAAAATTATATATGATTGTCATCAAGGAGCATAACACCTATCCTATAGTATGGAAAAAGATTACTGTTGGAATTGCAGAGGCGTTGTAACCATTAGGGGAGAGGAATACTGGTATACATTGTCACTTCAAAATATAATTGTACAATAGGTTGTCATAAAGAGCTGACCCTATGCGTTTGTTTGTACTGTACATGTAATTAACTGTGGAATATTATTGTATACTTATTATAAAGAAGGATGCATAACCTTCTTATTTCAGGGGTTTATGTGGCCCTGACAGTCAGATAAAACCAGGCTTGTGGGAACAGATTGATTCCTGACTTTGTTGCATAATTCGGGCGCGTACTGGAGGCCATTGCCTTTTATGAAGTGAACCAGATGGTCCATCGAGCCTAGGACAAGACTTACCAGGGTTCTCCTTCGAAGTTAAGTGCCCGTTCGGCACCGAAAGTCTCAACCTCTATGAACTTCAGTTATTAACCACAAAGACTGAAATTATCAAATTAAAAAAATTCCACCTGTGACATATGAAAAGAAAATGCACGATAGGGAATGATGATAACAACCAACCTACCATTATACATATACCAGTATTATCCTATTTAGAAAACTACACCTACACACTTTTATTATATTAATACTTGTATTATGGACAGAAGATCCATTGTATAAATTGAATATTGTAAATAATTGCATTCATTTCACTTTTGATTGTCAATCCTGATTCAAACAAAATAGAGTCAGGATAATAAATTGAAAAAAATTATTAACGTTACACAAAATTCAACCACTGACTTACTTAAGATAGTCTTTTAAAGTGTAGTGTGTATGTGATTGTTGTAGTACTGTTGTGTTGTGCTGGATAATAAAATACTTGTGTATATGTTTAGTTGGTTAATGCAACATTACACTATTTATACATAACCCTAGACACCAAACGTAGTCATCATCATCATACATTATAGTCAAGAATAAGTCTGAGTGAGATCATAAAGGTGGTAGCAGAAAGGTACCCTGTAACTTAACATGATATTTATTATATTCAGGAACCTTCACAGCTGACCTCATTCAGTACACTAAGAGTACATAACAACAACATTTCTTAACATCAAATCCACCACACGCACGGGGAGCTTTTCTTGAATTTATATAATTGGAGATGCGAGAGCGGAAAATAGGCTAACTGTAAAATTTATCGCGCGTCAGATTTTAAATGATTTTATTGCATTTCATGTTTTTTCATTCTTTCATACAGAATGATCACTAAACCTGGCATCCAAGCAGTTAAATATAGACAGAGTTCTGCCAAACACAGTCGATAACTCCAGTGACTTATGAACATTTTAAAATTAAACTTGTGGCGACTCGTTATGAGTCTCGCTCTCTGAATTTTACATGAGATTTAAGCAACCCAAGAAATCCTGATTCATAAAGTCTTTTGAAGTTAAACTGGAGCAGAACAGTTGCCAGTCAATATTTTATTTAATGCTCTATTTGTGAAAGAGAACACAGATTTACCTGAACACTGTCTGCCTAGTATTCTCATCGGATTTTACCCCCCCCCCCCCTTCCGAAGAAAAACTTACCTCAGTGTTTTAGTCTGTGACATTACGCCAAAAAGAAAGTTATCACCACCAGCTGTGCGCATCGTAGGAACCACACCATCCCTCACACCTAGCAAAGTGCCTGTGCCATTCATTAGGAACTTTATCAAATAAACAAACAGTACCATTAGACTTCAACGTCCAGCGATTTTGGGACACTTTGTTAACTTCAACAACCCGCTAATCTGGGGCTGTACACGGAAGAAAATACATTTACCTAAGCCAATGTTTAGTGCTGTTTTTTGGTGTAATTCCTATGAAGGGTCAGAAGCCACGATTCGGTAAGTCTGTGAGCGTGACTGTGTGTAGGCCTTCACATGCGTGTTTTTTTTTTAATGAAAGCATTGATTTTGTACTGTATTCATTACATGGGATTTCTCCTAGCCGGATTTATTAACTGTGTTTATTTCCCCCTCCCGTAAATCTGTAGAATACAGGGAAAACATTTGAGACCCCTAGTTTTTTCTCTACCCCCCTTATTATTGTAACCCCTCGTCCCAGAGTACTAAATTTACCGTCGGGTTAAATTGCCTCTCTCTGATCATCACCCCCCCTCCCCCTTTCTTTGGGACCGGGCTTTTATTGTTAAATACGAGCGGGAAAGGTGTATTGGATACTTCTCCAAAACCCCTCCCCACGTGTCATTTGTAGTTTTGTAACCTTTGATTTCTGCATGTAAATTGATAATTGTTTGTGAAGTGATTTTATGCTAAATAAAAGTAATAAAACTTTTAGCATTCGTGTCGGCTGGCCCAAAACCCACATAACTTACCCATATTCGTTATCGTAGTCTGTATTCACGTACGTTGTGTGTCAGAATCACCAAATCGGTGTGTGCACCTGAGTGACTGGAGACTGGCAAACAATTGTTTGTTCAGAAGAGTGGTAGGAGTAGTGTTGAGAGACAAATATTGTCGTAATAAGAGACTGTCCTTACTCTTCGCAGTACTTGTGAATCAACTATCTTTCTTTCCTAAATCCTTATTCTCACAGAGCCTTCACTATCATTCTACACTCTAACGGGACCACTATCCACCAAAATTCTCTCAAAGAAAAATTACGACAAGCATGATGAAGGACATCAAACAAATGCAAGAAAAAATTGAATCACACATCGATGAGTTATCCGTTCTGAAAGAGAAAAACTAAGAAGTCCTCAAAAGAATAGAAACTGAATGAATGATCACGGAGAACATTGCGGCTAAAAACGCATAAGAAAATAACAAGAACGACCAACCCAAAGGAAAATACATTTATGAAATACTAGAACGGCTGCTACCAACAATAATCGAGTAAGTGATTGTTACGGTATTTTATTGAAGCCATCTGCTATGTTTGGCAGTGTGCTATTTCTAGGGTCACAGCGTTTAATATAATTTGAGATTAAGAATTCGCGGTCTATTGAACGCTATGTACACGATCGATTTATGACGTGTTGGCGTTGGTAGGTCACGCATCGTGACTTAGATACGAGACCCTTTTTACGTTGACCGTCAAGCTGTGAAGACGCGTCCTTTAGACGTCCAGTGTTAGGCATTGTATTGCCACATATTTATATAAGTATTTCGAAGTAGGGACTCAGGGTCAGTCCAAATGTAGGTGAATAAATTAATATAATGGGTTGGCATATAACCAACTTCTAGGAAGATTATTTCAGTCCATATGATTATATTTATCAGACGCATACGCTCATTGTCGGTTGTTGGAAACCCCAACTACGCGTGCACACAGCTATGCTGTTCTGGCGATGTTGATTCATTTTACTGGACACGGACTGGGAATATGATATGGATTCACAATGTACTAAATTATAGATGTATGCTATCAATGAATAATATATATAATGTCTTCATCTGTTGTTTCGTCAATAAAACGTTTGGACTCAGGCAAGGACTTACCCACATTACTTCGGTTACGCTCAGTTTGCTTCAACTTGAGTATTGATTGTTGTTTGACCTGATGAACTCTTATTCATATGAAGTTTATATTAATGATAATGAGGTTCGTACGGAACCAATGTTTCTTTGGACACTCAGCAGTCAATGAAAACCTATGTATGGACATTAACTGAGATACTGATGAATATTCAAGCATGCATATTCAAATAATACTAATAGAATGAAAGACCTAATGGACACGAACACGAACCCATGGCAACAATGGTGGCTGGTAGTGGCTGTGGACTTTTAAGTCACAATACATTGTAAAGAAACAATTCCCTTCAAGCAAAATCGAAATGGACCTTTTTTTCAATTTGTACACCGGTGACGTCATACCATAGCAACGTAACGAACTCAGCTGAATGGTAGCGCCATACATCGACTGTCAAATAATTCTGTCAAAATACATCTAAGAACGATGGAAGATAATTTCAACCTTCATACGGGCACTGTAAAAACCTATCGTGTCTAAAAGCTAAGTACCTGTTTGTACTTTGAACAATGTTCTGTCCATGTTATTCACCGGCACGGCCTTTCAAAAGCATCTGTTAACCGTTATGTTTTTATGTTTCTATATGTATTTATATCGTGTAGTTAACTTTCGTGGGTGGTAGGAGGGGATCAGAACTGAACCTTATGGCTTTTCGAACGTCAAGGACAGTTCTGATTGTTCCGTTGGGCCGTTAATTAATTGCATTTAGCGAAGAACCCATCGATGACTTTGCCGATGACTTGTTCGTTCGTATTTGCCATTAATTGACCTTGCATGTTAGGTGTCTAGTTCCGTGAATAATTGGGGTTTTCTACTGTATTCAGTTTCATTTTATTGAGTTTTGTATTATTGTTGGTAATCTATCTCGTAATCCTAACCTTGCTATATTTATGTTCATTTAAATGTATTGTATAACTGTCAGATGAGTCCTGTGACGTCATTATTCTTAGGGTTCATAGTTATCTTGCCTTAGTTATCCTTGACCTCTCTGCATTTCCGGTTATTATACTTAATTCATAAAATCATTTTTAATTGTGAAATGTCACTTTGGTATCGTACTATTGTTTTGTAAATCCTTGGTTGATGAATTGTATTGTTTTTGTTCATCTCATACATTAATAATATAATAATAGTATTATAATTTGATCAATAATAACATAGTAAATTAATTTGATTAATTTTTATGCAATTTGATGATGATTCAAGTGATGTCATCATATTGCAGTAGTGGTCTAATACATTAGTGAAGCACTTTATACATGATGCCTAAGGCATGAAGTCATAACTTCATATTTACAATTAAAATTTTGAATTAAGATAAGTTTATTGAATAACTGTTTGGTATTCACACCATGCATAGGTGTTGAATTGGGTAACTGTATGTGATATATATTACAAAATACACGTACATAATACTACAGTGGTGACTTAGCACATACTATTGATTAAATAACATAATTATTGAGGGATAATACCCATGACTATTAGGTCATGATAGTAGATGCTTGATTTTTAATTCAGCATCTTAAATAAATAAATAGTGTAACTATTTATAGTATATATTAGTGGGTACATATAATATTCTTGCAAAATATTATATATTTGTAGAACTTACAAATAACATTACAAGAGTATTATAATTAATTATATTGACTATTCATACGTTGAGTAAGTACAAATAATTACATATATTCTATTGTTGATTACTATAGATCGGTTATTACTTACAAAATTAACGTCAAGAATGCTTACTTTGGATCATTTCATTAAAATTGGAAAAGATTGTAATAAAAAGGCAGATGCACTCCTGGAATTTGCGACAACTGAACTTGTGAAATATGAAGCAAAAATAGAAGAACAGAAGGCTGCTTTGAAGAAGGAAGAAGCAGAACGTGAGATGAAAGAAATTGAAAAAGAAAATAGATTAAGAGAAATTGCTAGATGAGAAAAAGAAGAACTTAGGCAAGAAGAAGAGAATAAATTGAAACGAGAGGAAATTGTACGGCAACAAGAAATGGAATTGGCACATCTTAAGTGGGAAACTGCAAAATTTCAGGCACAAAATGCTGCTTCAAGCCAAAATGATAATGTTCAAAATGGATCTTCATCCAACCAAAACAAACCTTATTACAACTTTAAATTACCACCTTTCAAGTTGAATTTAGACGACATTGGATCGTATCTATCACGCTTTGAACAGGTATGTTTAACACAGAACTTACCAAAACAAACATGGGCTATAAAACTTAATGAATTGTTGGACGGGGAACCACTAAGTGCAGTTCGGAATGTTGACCCAACAATAGCTAATGACTATGATGCCATTAAGGCCTTATTATTACGTCATTTTCATTTAGACGAAGAGGGCTGCAGATTACGTTTTAGGGGTATTCTACCAGATAATAATAAAGACTTTACAGGTTTTATTGCGAACATACGCAATACATTTAACAGATGGGTGGAACTGGCAGGTGTCAACAAATCATACGACAAATTAGTCGATTTGTTACTTAGGGATAAAGTGTTATCCTCTGTCAGCCCACCGTTCTTTGCATTTTTGTAAGAACGTAAACCATCTACCATCGATGAGTTAGAAACAATTTTAATAAACTATTGCACTGCTCATCCGAATGCGAGCATTTCTAACTCGCTAATAAGGGAGCCTCTACCTGTGACCTCTAATATGTCATACCACAGTCATTACAAACCAAGAACACACAGCGTAGATAGAAGTCGCTTCAAAGGAAATTATAATGTTAATTTTCATAAGGGACATAATAATTTTAACAAAAAGGGTGACTTTAATAGAGGCAGACCACAAAATAGAAATTATTCACCTCAGTCGAGGTACAATAATGGTCAACATAACGCAAATCATAGTCAATCATATAACTATAACACTAGTAACCATTGGAAAAACAATACTCATGGCTCGAGACATCGAGATAACAGTTACTACAGGGGACAACGGGATAATTCCAATGATCATTCTCATCATAGATCTCAGTCTCGTAGATCGTCTCATTATCATCACCATACAGGGGCAGCAATTACTAACAATACAACGCCAGATGTTTCACAAAACGATAAAGTAATACAGTCTTCTTCTACATGTTATGCAATTAATTATAACGTGGCAAATAGTTGCCCAGAATGTAATCTTGTTTTTCAGAAAGCAAAGGAGACAGTATTGAACTGCGGACATATTCTACCAGAGGTAGGTCTTGCAGCCAATGATGGAACAGGCTCCCTAATAATCAATAGAGGGATAGTGAATGGGTCTATCATCTCTGTTCTGAGGGATTCCGGATTGACCACTATCGGAGTTCGGCAGTCACTTGTTCACCCCAGTTGTGCAACAGGGGAATATGTCAGATGCATGACATTTGGTGGAACAATTGAACATTACCCCACTGCTATAATTCATGTTAACACACTTTTTTTCACAGGTAATGTTAAAGTATGCATGTTAAGGAACCCAATTGCAGATCTTATGTTCGGTCGTATTCACGGCAGCAGAGATTGTTCACCAGATGATATTAATGAATGGGAAAGGAAAAATTTGCAATTTTTTGGCAATGCTAACGCCGTCATTGCAATGGCTGCATTACGTGCCAAGAATCTTAATACACGTGGCACAGAACTTTCTAATTTTAGTCTTGGTACTATTTTTGAAAAAGAGGAATATGGTGATACTCTCCATCAAAATAATAATAAGCCTATTTTACGACATGTCTCTTCTTCTTCCATCCTTAGCCACCAACCGGCAAAGCAGTATGTGGCCAGTACGCCTAGTGGCGTCTTAGGGCAACAACAAATTGATCAATCTATCGCTGTTTCCACCATGCCTAGTGGCGTCTTTGTGGAACAAAAACAGACCGAACAATCTATCATTGTTTCCGTAATCAGATTATTTGGCAAGCAGGTGATCAGCCCACTGTGCGAAGTTTTTGCGGGATGGGGTAAACAGCCCCATGCCCATACCCTCCTTAGTCGCTTTTTACGACATGCGTGGTAGGGTGCAGTGTTACTATTCTTTGCTCCCCTTTCGGGCCCCGGTAACACACGGGTGTAACACACGGGTGTTACGACATGTAGTCAGCATTAATAGTGATACTAAGGTGTCTACACACCCAGTGGCAGGTAGAAGATCATTCCGAGGGAGTTATACTTTTCCCCGGCAGAATAGTAATGCCAATTCTGAAAATAAACATTGGCGACAGGATATTATACTTGATCATAATAAAACTGTTAACATTGTCAACAGTGTAAAAGATTTTACTAATAAGAGTAAGATGTTGAAACATGTAGGTGGAGTTAAGAGTAATGAGAAGGGTGCATATTCTCGCACCGTGTTAGTGCGCAATCTGCCACATGACGTTACATGGAAGGCACTTAGTAATTTCTTTAATTACACGGCAGACGTCAGGTTCGTGCATCTGTTGCCACCTACCAACAACAGGTATGGTGAAGCTCTGGTTACGTTTCATAACAATAGAGATGCTCGAAAGATTATCGAGCTTGACAATGTTGCTTATTTTCAACACCATTCTTTGAGATTGAAATTAGTACCTGATTCTGCGTCACGCAGATAACAGGGTACATTAACCCTATTCATCACATCTTTGATGACTCAGCACTAGTCAGTCATCATCATTTGTATTTTCTTTCTTTCCTAGTAATCTATTCGTACATATATTAGTTAAGGTATACTCTTCTATTAGGTGATACTTTTGGTATCTTGTTTACATGTCACTATTCTAATCTGTCAGTTATTCAGGAAGAAGAATCTTCTTTTTCTGAGGTACAGATGGCGTTACCTGTACCTATAGTACAACCTACTGAAACTTGGCGGGACGTAACCATCTCTTCTTTGGTTACACCGCAACAGCGTCATCAGATTGCTGATCTTCTACAATCTTACACAGATGTGTTGACTGACATACCAGGTCGCACATCGGTAATTAGTCATGACATTACCCTTAATGATGATACACCAATTCGTGTACACCCTTATTCTGTTCCACTACACTTTCTTACTAAAACGACTCAGGAACTTGAACAGATGTTGTCTTTAGGAATTATTGAGACTAGTAATTCTCCATTTTCCTCTCCATTAGTCATTGTCAGAAAGAAGGACAACAACATTAGACTATGCGTCGACTATAGAAAATTAAATGCACAAACTGTAGTTGATAGCGAACCACATCCACTTATTGACGATTTACTTCCACGTCTATCCAACGCAACAATATTCACTAAGATAGACTTAACTAAAGGTTATTGGCAAATACCACTAACCGAAAAAGCTAAATACTACACAGCGTTTTCCACTCCACAAGGTCTATACCAGTGGAATGTGATGCCTTTTGGGCTTGTTAACGCTCCAGGAACCTTTATTCGCATGATGCGAAATATCTTATCAGGTAGACCAGACATCATCACATACATCGACGACATATGCTTATTTAGTTCGTCATTTGAGGAACATTTTTCAGGGCTTAAATGTGTTTTGGAAATACTCTGAGATAATCATTTGACCGCGAAACCTACAAAAATACAAATTGCGTTTCAGGAGATAACCTTTCTGGGGCATATTATCAGAGCGGGACGTATTAAAACGGTTCCTTGTACGGTTTCAAAAATATTAAAATTATCAGTTCCTCAAACGAAGAAGCAAGTCAGGAGCTTATTAGGGCTAGTTCAATACTACAGCAGATTCGTACCTAACTTGTCATCCATCACGGCTGTCTTGTCATCATTGTTGAGGAAAGACATGCCGTTGAAAGTGACATGGACAGACGAATGCGACAAAACTTTTAATAAAATATTGCATATATTTTCAAATCCACCTATTTTGAGACTACCTGATGCTTCTAAAAAGTTTATCCTTCGTCCAGCTGCCAGTAATTATGGGACTGCTCCAATGTCATGAAGGCATACTACATCCGGTTCTTTACATCTCACGTAAACTTAAGACTCCAGAGATTAAATATTCAACGGTGGACAAAGAATTACTGGCCGTCGTATGGGCCATCAGCAAATTAGAGAAATTCCTCTTGACATCGGATCCAAACAGACAGAATGCGCAAAATCTATTTAACGCCGCCGTGCTAATTTCATAAAGCCCCAAGCTAACAAGATTCGAATTTACAATTGAATATATATCAGGCACAGAGAATATCGTGGCGGACGTACTGTCTAGAAATCCTTCAGATGTATGAACACTGAAACTCTTCGAATAAAGTAACAAAAGTACCTATCACAAGAGACAGAATCCTATCGTTAAACTCTCGACCTGTGAATGAAATGTCGACTACAATTCAAATAAATGATTATTAGGGACATGCGTCATACGAAATGAATTTTGAAGAGACATTGAGTTCGTATTTACGCTGGGACTTTGGTTAGTGTCCATTCATGCTACAACTAGTTGCAACAAAGTCGGAAAGAATATCTGAATTCAAATTGGACAAATTTCGTTATGTGACATGACTAATTGAACGTTGTGAAAACTTAAATTCATTCAGGATCGGAACAGTTAAATAGTTTTCGAATGGAACTTTAGGTAGATCTTTATGGAAAATAACGACGTCTGGATCGTCATATCCAATATTACTTAATTCTAGTTATTGATTGAATTAATAAAGCAATAAAATTAAATTGAAATGTGAGAAAAAAAAAAAATATGAAAATGAACTATAAAAAAAAAATGTGTAACAAAGAAAACAAATGAATCTCACACAATGCTTATATAATATTCTTAGATGTAATTAGTAATATGATAATGATATAATATATTATTATTTAATTAATTAATTTAAGTATTTAGTGAAACAGATATTTAATTTCAAACCTATTGATTTTTTACCTTAGTTTTCTACATTTCATTTGTCTTTACTCCTCATTTGTCTTTTTCTTATGACATCTTCTTTCACTTTCGTTAATTAGATTTTCAATAATTTGACTACTTACACATACACTATGAGTAATTAGTTTAATTTTAATTGGTTATAATAATTTCATGACATCTCACCTTCGTACTTAGTTAACACTTACGTTAATTAATTAGTTAATTAGTTAATGACTGTTGACAATCCTTTAGGTTATTTAATTTACATGTATAGCATGACTGTCAATATGTTACATGATTATATATTAGCGACATGACCATGACACTGTTCTAGCCAGAACATCGTAGACCATATGTCGGGTTTTTGTTAAATTTTTCATATGTTTTATTAAGATAGTTCCAAAAAATCTATCTAATAGATTTTTTTTCCCCGGTGGACAGGGAATTGTTACGGTATTTTATTGAAGCCATCTGCTATGTTTGGCAGTGTGCTATTTCTAGGGTCACAGCGTTTAATATAATTTGAGATTAAGAATTCGCGGTCTATTGAACGCTATGTACACGATTGATTTATGACGTGTTGGCGTTGGTAGGTCACGCATCGTGACTTAGATACGAGACCCTTTTTACGTTGACCGTCAAGCTGTGAAGACGCGTCCTTTAGACGTCCAGTGTTAGGCATTGTATTGCCACATATTTATATAAGTATTTCGAAGTAGGGACTCAGGGTCAGTCCAAATGTAGGTGAATAAAGTAATATAATGGGTTGGCATATAACCAACTTCTAGGAAGATTATTTCAGTCCATATGATTATATTTATCAGACGCATACGCTCATTGTCGGTTGTTGGAAACCCCAACTACGCGTGCACACAGCTATGCTGTTCTGGCGATGTTGATTCATTTTACTGGACACGGACTGGGAATATGATATGGATTCCCAATGTACTAAATTATAGATGTATGCTATCAATGAATAATATATATAATGTCTTCATCTGTTGTTTCGTCAATAAAACGTTTGGACTCAGGCAAGGACTTACCCACATTACTTCGGTTACGCTCAGTTTGCTTCAACTTGAGTATTGATTGTTGTTTGACCTGATGAACTCTTATTCATATGAAGTTTATATTAATGATAATGAGGTTCGTACGGAACCAATGTTTCTTTGGACACTCAGCAGTCAATGAAAACCTATGTATGGACATTAACTGAGATACTGATGAATATTCAAGCATGCATATTCAAATAATACTAATAGAATGAAAGACCTAACGGACATGAACATGAACCCACGGCAACAGTGATATAACAGTTACAACCAAAAACAGACGAAACAAACAACAGAAACGAGGTAGTCATAAAACTACACAAACCAGCTAGTGGTCATTTGTAGGACTAGCCTTTCTAAGAGTTGCCAGCGAACTAAACAGGCAGGATGGGAAATGCATTACTGAGCACGCAACCATAGTCCGAAATGACAAACGATGACAAGAATCCAGAAAGTCAGCTAGCCGTCCTTTTTAGGGCCAGTCCTTTTCAGAACTAGCATCACGGTAGCACCGACAGATAATTTAACACACAGTATACCCCAAATATAACCTATTGCATCAATCTAAATACAGAGGTCATGACACTCAATGTGAGCAATCCCGAGCACATAATGATAAGGGACAAGAAACTGGAGCAGACAGACATAATTACATGCATATGATGCATAGTAATAACAGACGGTGGAACAATATCTGGGAGTCCTCTCAGTGCAGTACAAACACCAAATGAAGATTATATGAGAGCTGCATAATTTTTTGTGCTTCTCTGGTGCGGAATGTGAAGACTAACAGGGAAGAAAATGTCAAAATCGTCCTATTTCCACGTGTGGCGTTACTTTATGATGTGCAGTGTAAGGAATAGAATTACAAATTCTATTTTTGTGACCAAGTAGTAGGTTCATTCATCCCAACGCTCACAGAGAGTAAAATACACAGTTCAACGACTCCGGTGCTGTCTCACATAGAACTGAAGTTTAATTATGTAAAATACGTATTCTGCTCCCGAGAAAACAGTCAAATGTTATTTTGTATCCTTTTTACATCACATGTATGAGAACATGGTTATCTACCCATCTCAAGTCAGGCTACAGTTTCATCATCTCATAAATCGACACACACACGACACTATCTTTCATAAATACTTCTGAGAAGCCATGTACAATATCAGAATATGTCTGTAATCGCCGACATCAGATGCAGTATTGGAGCAGTAACACAAGCGATCTCACACTGCAAAGACACACACTCGAATGCCCTACAGATCGTTCTTACACTTTTGCTCACACTTCACCGTCTGCATGCATATATATATCAGTGATGTCATATCTTCTGCTAGGTGGTAGGTGGGAGTTTAAACATAACGTCTCAGTCGTTTATAGATCTATGTAAAGAATGGATTCCTCAGCAAAAGAGAAATTGATGAAGAGGGCTGATACCGTTCCACCTATTTTTAAGTTTATGACTTATGGATGCTCAATTACTACACTGCAAGGCAGAAGAGTGATTCATCAGCAGTGTTATGAGTGCAATCTGTCTGACTGCTATCAATATACTGTTATCGATTCCTATGGTTTCACATCTTTTTTAGGCCATGACTTTCTACTTTTTAAATTATTATTAATATTATACAATTGTGATTTTTTCTTAGATGTCCTAAATTATCAACATTTCGTCCGGTGTAAATATCTTGATCTCGTGATTATTTTTGTCGCTAAACGCTCATGTTAACTTGTCATCCGTGATTGTTTTTTTTTTCGCGCATGCATGTTTTTCGGGAATGTCAATTTTTTTTTTCAACGTCAACATTCTCCAGTACCTACTCTTTTTTTTTGTTTCTTTGTCTTTCGTTGTGGATCGTCAATGTTTTTTTTTTTTTCGTTTCTTTGTTTATGTATTTAACATGCCAATAAACTCCAGTACTCGATACATTCCGCACCAGAGAAGAACAAAAAATTATGCAGCTCTCATATAATCTTCATTTGGTGTTTGTACTGCACTGAGAGGACTCCCAGATATTGTTCCGCCGTCTGTTATCACTATGCATCATATGCATGTAATTATGTCTGTCTGCTCCTGTTTCTTGTCCCTTATCGTTATGGGCTCGGGATTGTCCTCATTGAGTGTCATGACCTCTGTATTTAGATTGATGCAATAGGTTATATTTGGGGTATACTGTGTGTTAAATTATCTGTCGGTGCTACCGTGATGCTAGTTCTGAAAAGGACTGGCCCTAAAAGGACGGCTAGCTGACTTTCTGGATTCTTGTCATCATTTGTCATTTCGGACTATGGTTGCGTGCTCAGTAATGTATTTCCCATCCTGCCTGTTTAGTTCGCTTGCAACTCTTAGAAAGGCTAGTCCTACAAATGACCACTAGCTGGTTTGTGTAGTTTTATGACTACCTCGTTTCTGTTGTTTGTTTCGTCTGTTTTTGGTTGTAACTGTTATATCACTGTTGCCATGGGTTCGTGTTCGTGTCTGTTAGGTCTTTCATTCTATTAGTATTATTTGAATATGCATGCTTGAATATTCATCAGTATCGCAGTTAATGTCCATACATAGGTTTTCATTGACTGCTGAGTGTCCAAAGAAACATTGGTTCCGTACGAACCTCATTATCATTAATATAAACTTCATATGAATAAGAGTTCATCAGGTCAAACAACAATCAATACTCAAGTTGAAGCAAACTGAGCGTAACCGAAGTAATGTGGGTAAGTCCTTGCCTGAGTCCAAACGTTTTATTGACGAAACAACAGATGAAGACATTATATATATTATTCATTGATAGCATACATCTATAATTTAGTACATTGTGAATCCATATCATATTCCCAGTCCGTGTCCAGTAAAATTAATCAACATCGCCAGAACAGCATAGCTGTGTGCACGCGTAGTTGGGGTTTCCAACAACCGACAATGAGCGTATGCGTCTGATAAATATAATCATATGGACTGAAATAATCTTCCTAGAAGTTGGTAATATGCCAACCCATTATATTACTTTATTCACCTACATTTGGACTGACCCTGAGTCCCTACTTCAAAATACTTACAAAATACTCGACATATCAATCTTACAAACTTATGCACCAACTAAAGATCACAGCGAGGAAGAAATAGAAGAATACTATGAAGAGCTACAACACACACTTAAACCAGTCAAATCAACAGATGTGTTGATAGTAATGGGTGATATGAATGCAAAAGTAGGAAAAGGAAAATACAAGAAAATAGTAGGACAGTATGGATTAGGGACAAGAAATGATAGAGGAGACAGACTTATCCAGTTCTGTGAAGAAAACCAGCTGGTCATATGTAACACCTTTTTTGAACACCACCCAAGGAAATTATACACATGGAAAAGCCCAGGAGATATAACACGAAATCAAATCGACTATATCATGATAAAACATAGATTTAAGAACAGTGTCACAAGTGCAAAGACATATCCTGGCGCTGACATAAATTCAGATCACAATCCAGTCGTCATCAAAGTAAATATAAAGCTGAAAAGAGCAGGAAACAGAAGACAGAAGGAACCCCAGATAGAAATATCAGCGCTGAAACAACCAGATATAAAACAGAAATATTTAATCGACATCAAAAATAAATATCAACAGTTATTGACAGAAAGCATGGAGCAGTATAGAAGAGAAAACCCAGAAGAAAAAGCAACCGCAAAATGGGAATGCTTAAAAACAAGCATACAATCAGCAAATGCAAATTTACCTAAAAAGGAGTCTAAGAAAAATCAAATTTGGATGACAGATGACATCTTGAATAAAATTACCGAAAGAAAGAAAGCAAAAAACACTCCAGAATATAAAACAATAGACAATGACATATGTACTATGTGTAGAGAAGCAAAAGAACGGTGGATAGAAACAAAATGCAAGGAAATAGAAGACTTGGAAGCAAAGCACAGGACAAGAGATATGCATGAAGAAATAAAGAAATTATCAAATCGGTCACGGTTTGCACAAGGAGGAAGCTGTATCAAGAACAAAAATGGTGTAATATTACTTGATGAGAAAGACATATCAAACAGATGGGCAGAATACGTAAAAGAATTATTCGAGGACAACAGAGGTAAAAAACCATCACCAGATTCTAATGAAGGCCCAAACATTCTCAGATCAGAAGTAGAGAATGCCATTCATATGATACAAAAAGGAAAATCAGCAGGCATGGATAACATAAAAATTGAAATGATAGAAGCTCTGGAGAGCTTTGGTATAGATACAATCACAGAAATATGCAACGATGTATACAATACAGGATATATACCACACGACATGAAGACATCAGTTTTTATAACATTGCCCAAAAAACCAAATGCAACAGAATGTTCAGACTTCAGAACAATCAGCCTGATGAGTCATGCAATTAAGATACTGCTAAAAATCATACAGGAAAGAATAAAAAGTAAAGTAGACAGCAAAATCCAGGAAGAACAGTTTGGTTTTAGACGGAACAGTGGAACAAGAGAGGCAATATTTTGCCTAAGAATATTAGCAGAAAAAATATACAGAGGTCCAAAAAAGTATGTATATGTGCTTCATTGACTATAAGAAGGCTTTTGACAGAGTCCATCATGAGAAAATAATTGAATGCCTCGAAGACATAGGTATTGATGGAAAAGATATAAGAATACTCAGTAACCTTTATTGGGAGCAAACTGCCACAGTAAGAACTGGAAGGAATTATTCACCATACATAGACATAAAAAGAGGTGTCAGACAAGGTTGTGTGCTGTCCCCCTGCCTATTTAATTTATACACCGAAAAAAATTTTCAAACAGATACAGGAAATACCAGGACTGAACATCAGTGGAAGGTCAATAAACAACCTTAGATATGCAGATGATACCGTGTTGTTAGCTGAAAGCGAACAGGAGTTACAGGAACTAGTGAAGCAAATGAACAGTATAAGTCATGAATATGGACTTGACATTAATATTGAGAAAACAAAAACTATGATAATTAGCAAAACAGACGATAAACCCACATTAAAGATAAGCGTAAATGGGGAAATCCTGGAACAAGTCAAGAGCTACGTATATCTCGGTCATATAATAACAGAAGATGGCAGATGTGAAACAGAAATCAAGAAGAGAATAGGAATGGCCAAAGCTACATTCAACAACATGAAACATATACTGACATCCAAACAGTTATCTCACAAATTAAAACTGAGAATCATAAAGTGTTATATATATTCTGCATTTCTGTATGGTGCAGAAACATGGACGATGAATAAGCAGTTGGAAGAAAGAATTGAGGCTCTTGAAATGTGGATATATAGAAGAATGGGGCGTATCTCATGGAAAGAGATGAAAACAAATAAGGAGGTCCTAGAAAATCTAGGTATGAAAAGAGAACTAATGAGGGAGGTCAAAGTTCGACAGCTAAAATACTTTGGCCACATAAAAAGGCATAACACCTTGCAGAAGACCATAACAGAAAGGAGAGTTGAAGGCAAACGTGCAAGGGGAAGACAGCGCTATAAGTGGGAAGACAACATCAAGAGATGGACAGGAAAGAGTCTATCAGAGTGCACCATCAAGACAAGAGACAGAAGACGTTGGAGATCCATTACAGCCAACCTTCGTTGTGGAGATGGCAACTGATGATGATGACTCGATACTTGTGTAGTTTGTATCCGATTCACACGTCCTCCATTTAAATTATACAATTAACCCTCCCTAAAGCTCCAAGGGAAGTAACTCTAAGCTAGAAACCTCTAAAATAGGATTTTACCAATAATTCTTAAAGAATGTAAACAAACAATTTAACTTCCCTGCAGCAAGCGTAAGTGCGATAGAAATAGAATCACAATAAAAATTACAATGGAACCGCCATCTTGAATCATAATCCTAACTCTAAAAAACACATATTCACTGAGGAGCGTTCGGCGACATTTTCTCCTTAAATGAAATAACTCTTTTCTCGAAATGATACCTTTATCGGTAAAATCCTATTACTCGTAGGTTTTTGCTCAGCAGTGAATATTCCCTTGGAGTTATTTCCCTTCCTGCCCTTAGAAGAGTTTCCTGGACAGGTATCGTAGTGTTCAAGTATCGAATATGAAAAAACGATATTAGAAACAAAATGTGGAAAAAATTGTGTTTTTAAGCTTGTTTATATTTTAATACACTTTTATTTGTCACTATTAATATTTTATAACAGCCTCCTCCCCCAGAAATATATTAAAAGTCCAATTTATTAATTTATTGACTGACACACCGAAGGATTGACTGATGAACTATCTGACCAATATATTGATAGAGTTAGGCCTATAGTTGAGCAGACAGAATGTCTGAACCGATAAATAGTCATTTGCTTCAGTGGGAGAGTAAAAAGGTAGTCCCATAGCAGATAATACCGTAGGGGAGTGAAGTGTTAGAGACCTCACTATACTAGGTCATGCATAGAGAGGCGTGGTGACCAGTACCTTTCCTCGCTGCCTTTTCCTTCCCTAACTCAAGTGAGAAGTCAGGTACCCATTTACTGCTGGGTAGACTGAATCGTGTCGATAACCGTGAATCTTTTTACTTTTCAAATGCTGTATAACACTAAATATGGGAGTTCTGGAGTGAAATGGCTGACTTTACTATAATATTGTAACCTGTGGAATGATGTATAGCTCTAGGGAGGGAAGTCTGGAGTAATGTTATTGCCTTTAATATATTGTTGTAATTTGTCAAATGTTGCTTATCAATAAGGATGGGAATAAGGAGTAAAATTGTTGCCTTTACTATAATATTGTAACTCGTGAATTATTGTCTGGCAGTAGAGAGAGAAGTCTGGAGTAACGTTTCTGCATTTACTGTATTGTAATTTGTTAAATGTTGTATATCACTAGGGATTGGAATTATGAAGTGAAATTACTTTCTCTCTTACAACATTGTTATTTATTAAATTTTGTTTAGCACTTAGAAAAAGGAAAGTTCTGTTGTCAAATTGCTGCCTTTCTCAGAATATTGAAACTTGTCAAAATTGGCATTGCTGGGGGAGGTTGTGCATTGAAATGAATAGTTATCCTAGTAAGCGGAGTTCACAGTGGTGGTGATGTTGACGAATATAAAACTGATACAATTTGGTATTGTCCGTGCATGCTGGGATCTCCGAGGAGAAAAAAAAAGAAGAATATGTTGACTTCTCCCGAACTCCACCTAGGTTGGTCCCAAGCCGGCTGAAAAAGAAGAAGGGCGGCCTGCATGGAGGCCGTAAGGAGGCAGCCCCTCCACCATGCAAAGGCACAACAGGCCAATCAACTGTTTGTTTTAAACTTTTGATTACGAGAACTACAAGACAGAAAACCGGACTGATTCTAAAGGCGACAAACTGGAACAGACTACGGACTAAGCCGATAGGATAGTCTGGCGCTCTCTCTCCAAAACATCTACACCTCACGGTAGAAGGGGAACGACTAAATAAGTAAGAATATCTCTCGTTCACGTCTGTCACAGAGAGTTTATTGATCATTAAATTGCCTATATCCTCTTCTTTTTCTTTCACCCGTATCCCCTATTTTATTATCACTCGTTTACCTTTTTTCCTATATTTTTCGCATCCATTCGTTTGCGTAAAATATTTTCTTTCCCCACTCTCAACTTTACCGGTTTCTTTCGCATACTGGTAAACGCATTTATGACATAACGTGTCAGAGAGAGAGCGTTTTTTTAAAATGCATTCTATTGCATTAGATGTCAGTGGACGATAGAACGCGTGAATACTCGTCTGGGCAGACAGAGATAGCAGACATGCGTCTGTACTTTTCTCATGTCACGTGCGTTTCGTCAGGCTAGTTCCCGGTTAGGTGTCATACCGTCTAGCATTTTCACCTGACACTAACGTTTCTCTCGGAGTGAAGTGTGATATGACACTCACGCAGCGCTCGAGAATGAGACATATAGTCTGGGTTTTTCCATGACACTCACGCATCTCAGTCAGTTTTGTTAACGTAGGTGTGAAGACGCACCGGTGGCACTTACGGCATGCGTCTAAGTTACGTGAGTGTTAGGAGACGAGAGATTGCGTGGTTTTGGAAATAGGGCAGATGACGCTGCGATATGGAGAACGGGAAGAAATCTCCCATTCCTCTATAAAACAGTACAAAAGCAAATGGATAAAGTATCTGACTGGATGAACAAGTGGGGATTTAATCTAAACGTTAAAAAAACCCATAGGAATGATTTTCAGTAGAGGGCATGTAATTAAAAACAATATAATTGACATAAGCATTAATGAGCAAAAAGTATGCACAGCAAAATCAACTAGATTTCTTGGTATGGTACTAGACCAGCAACTAAACTGGAACAAGCACATAGACCTATTAGTGCAAAGCAGTAGGGGACTTATTAACATGCTAAGATATATGAAAGGGAGTGGTTGGGGAGCCAGCAATAAGACAATGATAACCTTCTATAAATCATTTATTAGGGGCAAACTTGACTATGCCAGTGTTGTCTATGCATCAGTCGCCCCGAGCAACAAGAAAAAACTAGACACAGTCCAAAATCAGGCACTGTCAATAATAGCAGGTGCCTCAAATGGAACATCAGCAGAGGCACTAGAAGTAGCGCTAGGCATTATACCCCTGGAGCTAAGGAGAAAAGAACTGAGATTCAGCTACTGGGCAAAAGTGGCAAAAGATCCAACTCACCCAGCACACAAAACCTTTAATAGGGGTAACCAGTACATAGGCCACATTCCATTAAACCATATAAGATACCCGTCAGGGTGGAAAACAATGGATGAAGTGGATCAATACCCAGACCTGTTTAATGCGATAAACAGTAGTGCTCAGTACAAAGCAAAGATCCCACCATGGGAACTGAGAGTGCCAGAAACTGACTCTCACTTATCAAAGATCATAAGCAGTAGTGCTCAGTACAAAGCAAAGACCCCACCATGGGAACTGAGAGTGCCAGAAACTGACTCTCGCTTATCAAAGATCATAAGCAGTAGTGCTCAGTACAAAGCAAAGATCCCACCATGGGAACTGAGAGTGCCAGAAACTGACTCTCACTTATCAAAGATCATAAGCAAATCTAACGACATAATCTCAGCAAAAAGTAAAGCACTAGAGTACATAGAACGGTATATAAATAATAGCCTAACTATATATACTGATGGGTCAAAAGATGAAGAAGGACAATTAGGAGCAGGAATAGCAATACCAAAATTAAAAATTTACAAAAGATACAAAGTAACAAGTAATACATCCATCTTTACGGCAGAATTAGTGGCAATCCTAAAAGCTTTAGAAATAGCTGCAGAAAACCCACCCAAAAAAGTAACCATTCTCACAGATTCCCTATCAGCAGTTTTAGCTATCAGAAACAGAAATGGTTGTAGTAGGCCAGATATTATAGAGGAAATACTACAGGTTAATACATATCTGCATACTACAGGATGCAGGGCAACACTAACATGGATACCATCACATGTGGGGATAGCAGGAAATGAGCTTGCAGACAAAGAAGCCAAAGGCGGGAGAACTAGCCATAACAAAATTGAAGTAGGCCTAGCGAAAATCGAAATAAAGAGTTTAATTGCCCAAGCATTAACTAAAGAGTGGATTTACAGCATGGGACCAAAGTAAAAAAGCAAGACACGCATATAAAATCCTAAAAAAAACCAAGCAAAAAATGTCAAATAAAAGATGAACTAAAAATACCAATTAATAAAAAAATTGCTGAGGCTCAAGCTTGGAACTGGATATTTCATGATTGAGGAACCCACATGTGAAGAGTGTCAAGAACCAAACACAATTAGACACTTTCTGGTGGACTGCAAGAAATATGACCAACAGAGGCAAAACATTAAGACATACTGTAGTAAACACAAGGTAGAAATGAGTGTAGAAAATAGCATAGGCACAAAGACCCCTTCAGAAATGCAAAAGTTAATAAAACACTATATTACCAAAACAAAAGCTAACATATAAAAAATAAATAAGGATCCGAGCCAGTAGTCCAAACTGGAGAAAGATTCCCCCCAGATACATACAGATTAACCAAATAAAACATCCAGTGAAAATTAAAAACATACCAGACTAGACAATAGCATATTTTAGATTTTTAAAAAAAACCATTATGAACTATAACTACAAAAGGAAAATACCTACTAGAGATAATATAGTATAAAATAAATACAAACAAAACATATTACAACAAAGGAAACAGGTCCTGATATAACCAAGAACTACATGTACATGGTAGATGGTTGAAACTGGCGTGCTACAAAGAAAAGTAGCAAACACATTAATTTAAAAAAAAAGACTTAATTCACTCAGTAACTTCGCAGTCAAGACTATAACAAGCCTTCGTTCGATTCCTAAGAATCTCTGTTAATAGAGATGGCATTTAGTTTGGTCGAAGTGGTTTAAGTTCTTAGTAGTTCTGTGTTGAGGTAAATATTATATATATATATATATATATATATATATATATATATATATATATATATATAATATATATATATATATATATATATATATATATATATATATATATATATATATATATATATATATATATATATATATATATATATATATATATATATATATATATATATATATATATATATATATATATAGTATTTTTCGAAGTGTTCAAAGTGTTAGATCGCTTATTTTATTTCCCGAGTTCTTTTGTGCAGAGTGAATAATTTATAAGTCTGTTATATTCTCTAGCTGATGAGTTACAGTGGAAAACAGAATAAATTATAATTTTTAGCTTACACTCAGTCGGCTATTAATGAATTAACTTTAACTGCTAAATAAACAGACGAGAATAATTTTTCTAAACCAACTTATAAATGATAGATGCCTCATGAGTGTTGACGGATACGTATGTATTCCTAATTCATGATGATTGATGATTTTTTTATATATAACTTATTTCATGGGAAGTTTTAAACGATAAGTCAAGCTATACGCTTGCAGTTTAAAAATGTAAGTTATATTGAGTACATAATATGTAAAATATTTCATATGTGTTTTTCTTTATTCAGTGAATACTGGGTAACCCAACTTTGCCGGCGTTTAGTACAGAGACATACCTGTGAGAAACATAAACATTTTTTACCTTTTAACCAGGTGGGTTTACAAGTTGACACCTGTCTGACAGTGCGTGTGTCTCCATAAATAGACAGAGTACAACTCTCACTAACGGGTTTTATTAAAGACTAAATGTTGATACTGGGCCTTTGAGCCAGATCAGATTTCTGCACAAACTCTGTACATTTTAGCCGTTGTGGCAAGTAACATATTAACGTCAGTAACATTCCGACGGAGTTTTGATAAGTGGTGGTGTGACCAACTAAACCCCTATAATGAGATAAGGCACCCGACCTGACATTCCTCATTTTCTAGAAACCAAAACTAGTGACCCTGTGCTCGTTGTTAATGTTCGTGCCTTGACAATTTTAATGTGGCCAAAACAGACATCCGAAAAATAAGTACATCCAAGAAATCGCTCCCGGAAGCAGAGAATTAATCCCGTCTTTTTGGAACTGGGGATTTCTTGGTCAAAGACTGCTATTGACGAGTCTGTATGTGAATGTCCTAAAAATTGTGTTTCCAGAACTGGCTATCAAAGCTGTGAGTATGAATAAATACACGTGAACACGACTGAATGAATAGAGTGAATGCAGGACGGAGTGATTTCTTTATTGTTGTAATTTGGCACCCATTTTGCTGTCTTAACTTTCTGTATGCAAGTATTGCTAATCATAATTCCCTCAAAATAGAGCAAAGATAGCAAGTTTGTCCATACCTTAAAAGGGGGGAATATTAGACCTAATCATATGTATCCTTGATTCCTGGGGGCTATCACTTTCTTCCAACAGGACTGTGGGCATACCTTGAGGGATAAGATCATACTGTGGGTCTATCATTTTGGTAGCATTTTTATTGACTTTATGACTATTTGTATATGCTTTGATGTAATTTCTATGTGTTGTGATGAAATTTTAGATGATAACTAAAATTTCTCTTGAAATTAATCAGCGCGTTGGTCAGCTCGTTCTAGAATATCTATATAATCATTGTTATAGGGTTCCCACGTCTGTGTGTCTTACTGTCGTCAATTGTATGTGCGGGCACGTAAGTGGATAGATATATATTAATATATATATTTTTTATAGACTGTCTGACTCCTTTGGATCTGTTGTAGAAGATAGGCGGAAAGAGAGAGAGATTCTCGATTTCCGGGACAGCCTCTATAAATTTCTACCATCTCACTCGTGGAACTCTATTTCTAATATCACATCTCACTGTGGCTATCACTCATTCTAACCTATTCAGAAGGGACCAATCCAAGTCTTAATTTCCCTATCAAAAATCTACGACAACATCGTAAGTGTAATATGACGTTTATGCATGGGACTGGCAACCTTATCATGCACAATAATGTACTACAATAACTATCACCACAGGAGCACATTCATGCTGTAGTGTAAGCTTGCTATAATGTACTACAATAACTATCACCACAGGAGCACATTCATGCTGTAGTGTCAACTTGCTATAATGTACTACAATAACTATCACCACAGGAGCACATTCATGCTGTAGTGTCAACTTGCTATAATGTACTGCAATAACTATCACCACAGGAGCACATTCATGCTGTAGTGTCAACCTGCTATAATGTACTACAATAACTATCACCACAGGAGCACATTCATGCTGTAGTGTAAGCTTGCTATAATGTACTACAATAACTATCACCACAGGAGCACATTCATGCTGTAGTGTAAGCTTGCTATAATGTACTACAATAACTATCACCACAGGAGCACATTCATGCTGTAGTGTAAGCTTGCTATAATGTACTACAATAACTATCACCACAGGAGCACATTCATGCTGTAGTGTAAGCTTGCTATAATGTACTACAATAACTATCACCACAGGAGCACATTCATGCTGTAGTGTCAACTTGCTATAAGGACCTGCTGCAACTTTGGCTCTGTGTTACTAAGTGAGCGAAAATGGAAATTGTGATATTACTTAGAATAGAATTTTATGTCAGATTCCTGTCAAATTTGAGCTGGTAAAAACAGATTAGTCAAATTGTCCTCTTATCTCGATATTTAGCATGCTAATTTGTGAACCAGAAACTGTGGCGCCATCTGCAGAATCATCATTTTCATCTTCGTTTTCATTCCTTATAGAACAGTGTTTCTCAACCCTGACAGTAGCAACGCCCCTTTTGACAACTAATATTTTAAAAAGCCCCCCACCACTCTTTTAACACTCCCTTGCTCTTTATCGTGTGTACACAAACACACACACACATATACATATATTCCACCATACTTTTAAAAAGGCAATGCAGTTAATGAGTTATCTTTTCTTGTAATATAAAGAAAAAGAGAAAGCACATTTATAAAAGCTTAATAATCATATTAATAATAGCCCCTTCAGTCATAACTGACTATGGGAATGCGCCCCAGAGGTGACAGCTGCTTATTTTCCTGATACTCCTTTCGACGTTTTCTCCTCTCTTCGGTTTGTTGTGTGAGCTTCTTTTCGCCCAATCTGAGGTGGCACCGTAAATAGCATCGCCACTTGGTGCGATCGGCAGCTTCATCCTCCTACGTTGCTGGATTTATGTCCAGTGCCATCATATCTCTATTGCACACATCTTTGAACCTCAGCTGCGGTCGCCCAGCTGTATAAAAGCATAGTTATATTGAATATGTGTCTAAGTACGGAGTTATATACACCACAGGTTCATTATCCTTGAATTAAAAATTGGCGGAGCAAATGATATAAAATTAGTTCTTACAACTCTTTAACTATCATAATCATATCATTTTAATAGCGCTTAAATGACTGCATATATGTCTTCAAATCTGAATATTTAAGCCTCTCCTTATGTAACCACTTTAAACAAGAAAAAATTGGAAAAATTATTAATTGATAATAATGATATAATTATGTAACAATTCACTTACTAATGAAGCTTAAATGAGATCATTTCTCTTGGTGTGAGCCAGGTTTGTAATATTTGATTCCAAGTTTGTTAAAAGAAGTCCCAAATCTCCTGTTACAAATCTGCAGTCGGTTTCGTTGCTTTTGTAGTAGCAACACTATTGCACTGAACCCCTTTTGCACCAAATACGACGTTGGGAATGCTGTAATTAGCAATTTAGTTTCACGCCAAAGAACGGGATATGCAAGCCTCTGCTGGATCCAAAATTTTTCGTAATGTGTGTGACTGAATCGGGCTTTTGCCTCGAAGTCATTTTGTAGCTCAATTAATTCTTCTTGTAAATGTTGACTAACTAGCTCCACGTCTGATTCAAACGGATTAATCACCCAGTATTATTAGTTCTTGCAAGTCCTTAAATCTTATGCTCATATCATTTTTAATAGCGTCCAAATGACTGCAATAAGCGCATAAATCGGAATCATTAAGCCTGTCCCCACCTAACTGTAGTAAACATGGAAAATGAGAAAGTTCTCGGCCACTAAGATTATTTTTATGTAATGTCAATTCTTTGATGAACCCCATGATAATTCCTTTCACTTTAATCAGACTGATTTCATTTCCTTGCAGCTTAAGAAGAACCTCATTTAACTTTTCAAATATATCTGAAATATAGGCCACATCGTTTCGCAATACTTCTCTTTCGATGCTAAATTCTTCTTTGATTGAATCCAAAAACTCTACAAAAGAATCAAATAATGCCCATAATCTTTTTAAACAGTTACCTTTCGACAGCCATCGTACTTCCGTGTGTAGGAGAAGACGTTCAATCTCTTCGCCATTATCACAACAAAGTTTGCGAAATAATCTATCGTTCAACGAATGCGCTTAATTTTGTGATATGATGATTTGTGGAGTCTGTCACTAAGATACTTGGCGACTAAATGTTGTCGATGAATAATACAATGAATTGTTAAAACACCTGGTGCCACATTTTTAAGTAGGCCTGTAACCTACGATGAAGACCAACCATAGCTGGTGCTCCGTCTGTCGCACATGCGATGACATTGGAAAACGGAATTTTTTTCCAAGCAACAATGTGTTTCAAGAAGAAAATATGTGTCGAGAGTGAAGAGAGAAGGTTAGCTTGGGTGTGTGGAGAGGCTAATGAATGTTTCTAGTGTTGAAGGGACATAAATCTCCGCCTACTGTCTCCTGACAATGGTAACATCACATGAATTAAAATGTTGCGTTTGGAATCCTTGAAACACTCTATGGGTCGCAAGGCAAATAAAAACTATCGTGTTACAAGCTATGCGAAGGGGAATATCTTTTGTAATTGTTTCATATTGATTCTTGCAAAAATGTACACAACACCCCCCTGAATGGGAGCAGTGACCCCCAATCGTTGCGACCCATTAGATCGCCCCCAGACATCTTGAAAACGGTACCGCCCGCGTTAAAAAAACACTGTTAGAGAGCATAGAACCATCACTACAGCTGATCACCTTATGGAGCATAGAGAGAGTGCCAGACTACCCTATCGGTTTTCTTCCTCCTGGACTGGTTCCATTCTAGTCCTCGGTCCTTCAAAGATTGTCTAATGTTGTCCTCCCAGCAGACTCTGGGTCGTCCTGGGGTCTGGATCCCTGGTTCTTTGTTTCCCATGCTTGTCGTGGTAGCCGATCTTCTCCCATTCTGCAGACATGGCCATGTCGTGGAACGACTCTCCCCGACTTCTTTCTTCTGTCTATTATTTTTTCCCTCTACGAATTTCTCCTATCATTTGACAAGAAACCTAAAGTCTCTCTCTCTCGCTAGTCTTAGATTTCGCTATTCGCTAGCTCGCTAGCGGATTCACGGCCATAAGGTAATAAATTATTCACTTCGCCAGCGAAAGTCGAAGGTGAAAATCAGTCCTACGAACGACCGGAAGTGACCTGTGTTGGGTTCACGAAGGGAACTCATGTAAAAAAACAGCCGGCAACGGTGGACGACGCTAGGGCGAGTTGAAAAGAAGGTAACTTAATACCCCTGGGACCAGAAGATGTATTTGCAACAATGCCACCCAAAATCACAGCCCACCCCTGCCCGGGAACCAGCTGGAATTTTGGGAGGGAATTTTAAGCGGTCATTCCTCTTGTAACCATCATTCGTAGCAGACAGACTCTGGGCCCAAGTGGGCATTTCATGTTGCGAAATAGTTGTAGTGAATTCGTTGAGCGAATCCACCCAGGTTGCGGTTACAAAGATACTAAACCAGGTTGCGGTTACCAGATACTAACCCAGGTTGCGGTTACGAGGTACTAACCCAGGTTGCGGTTACAAAGCAAAAACTCAGGTTGCGGTTACCAGATACTAAACCAGGTTGCGGTTACCAGATACCTAAACCAGGTCCAGGGTACAAGTCCATGGTACCAAGATTACCCTTACCCAACCTTATCCTATCACCCAGTAACCATCCCACACATCCCATAAACAGAAGAGGCATTCAGCAGAGGTGACTTACCCCATCCTTATCTGTGATGTGCACTGAGTCCAGGGAAGCAGACTCTGACACCCTCTGAACCCATTAACTGTTATAAGACCAACCTACTGGGGCAGACCAAACCAAGAGAGTTCGAACCAAAATCATCTCCGCAGCTACTACAGTCCTTGAGGAGATGAGTATTAACACCTACCAGCAACACTACCATAGAAAAGATCTCTGGTCCAAGTGATGACCACACTAGTTGATTTTTTTTTTATAAACAGTAGAGCTAAACTTTTTTTCATATTTATATGTGTATATAAAAATGTAAGATTCCATACCCTTTTATCCAACTTTACATAACAGAGTCTGTTGTTATTTTTCTTGTTAACTTTATTTGGGTTGTATTTTGTTTTAAATATAAATCTACACCCTGGGGGCTCAGCCATAATTCAATTAATTTCTATTGGGTCGGGATATTTTAAATGTGGCTGGACACCAAATCTCTTTCTCAACCTTATGTGCTTTACACAGTCCTTTTGTAGGATTCCTGAGGAAGAATTTATCGTCCAGAAAATATCTTGTTTAGTGTCACCAGAATTCTCTTTTTTTTTAGTAAATTTCTAGTACACTATTTCCCGAGGAGAGGCAGTTTCTTCAAACTCGGAAGCTATCAATAAGACATTATTATCTTTATTCTTCCATTCCATCCAAGCTGTCCTATCTCCTCAAAACACCTCGCGACAGGCCAAACCATCTTAGTTTGCACTTTTATACTTGAGTCTGCAGGGGGCGGCATTTTTAGGCCCTGACGTATCGTCTGGCTGCGGACCATGTCTCTTCTTGTTACTTCAACCGCCTTTCACAGATACCTCATTTATGAGGTTTGGATCTAGCTTTTGTGGGTTGTGGTCATTGCCCATGAATCGCATCCATATGCCAAGACTGGGACATATGTGGAGCGGTATATAGCCATCTTCGTTTTCTTGCCAACGTCTCTCTTGCTGAGGAATCCTCGATTTATGGCCTGAAAAAGTCTCCCACCTGCTGCTTTTCGAGTGGCCAACTCTTCTCTGATGCCTCCCTTTCGGTCCATAATAGCTCCGAGGTATTTAAAGTGGTCGATCTGCTCCAGGACCTATTCTCCCAGCTTAATCTGATGTACTTTTTCTTCTCGTGATATTACCATTAATTTTGTTTTTCAGCTGCTTATGACCATCCTCTCTTCTCCAGCTCTTCCTTCCAGAATTGCGGGTTGGATTGGAGATGTGCCTCAGATTTAGCAATCAGGGCAACATCATCAGCAAATGCCAGCTCTGAAATACAGACTTTTCTCGTCCTCCATTACCCCACTGAACACTTTCTTGTTCTCTCCTTAAATGCCTTGATGACATCGTCCATGAGTATGAAAAGATAAGGTGACAGGATATCACCTTGTCTTACACCAGTGGTGGTCCTGAACTCTTCTGACTTATGGTTTGCTGCCTCACATAATTTCTGCAAGACATGTAGAACCTCTCTATAGCATGAATCAGAGGTGCTGGAATGTTCTTCCTTTCCAAACAGTCCATAGTTTGCTCCAGGGGACCCTGTGAAACGCCTTTTCAAGATCTCTAAAACAAAGATGGATCTCACTCTTTTACTCAAGTGCCTTTTTACTCAGCTGTCTAATTGTGAAGATTATGTCTTGAGTACTTCGGTTTGCTCCGAATCCGCACTGGACTTCATCCAAGTAAGGCTCAGCTAGGTATCAGAGTCTGTGCTCTAGGATTCTAGAGTAGATTTTACCAGGGACACTGAGAAGGGATATGCCTCTGTGGTTTCCATATTGTCGATTGTCACCCTTTATGAAAATCGGTGTTATGATGGCAATCTCCCAATCCTTTGGTATGGCTTTGTTGCACCACACTGCCTGTAGGACCCTTGAGAGTAACAGGTTGCCTGATGGACTTAACCATTTCTGGTGTTATACCATCATGCCCTGCTGCTTTGCCCATCTTGATTTTCTCCAGTGCTGCCTTCAGTTCTTCCATCTTTATGTCATCTTCACCACCATTGGTTTTTTCTTCTGTGCTAGTGGTTATTATTCCTGATGCTTGACCTTGCTCACCATCAAGGAGTTCTGAGAAATATTCTTTCCATCTTTCCATTACTTCATTTGGGGCAGTAAGCAATTTGCCTTGCTTGTCCTTTATAAATTTGAGAGGGCGTTGTTTTTTCCTTTCTCATGTTCTTTAGGGTTCTTATCGAAATAATTCTGGTTTTCTTGCGCATCAAGGCCTAAAATCCATCCGCTGCAGACCCAAATAGAACAGTCCCAACTAAGATGGTTTGGCCATGTCTGCAGAATGGGAGAAGATCGGCTACCACGACAAGCATGGGAAACAAAGAGCCAGGGATCCAGACCTCCAGGACGACCCAGAGTCCGCTGGGAGGACAACATTAGACAATCTTTGAAGGACCGAGGACTAGAATGGAACCAGGCCAGGAAGAAGACAGCTGATAGAATGGTCTGGCGCTCTCTCTCTTCCAAACCTCTACACCTCACGGTAGAAGGGGAACGACTAAGTAAGTAAGTAAGTTCTTGCGCATCTTTTTCTAGCTTTTCTCCAAATTCTTCCCAGGACTTCTGTTTTGCTGCTAGCACCTTGTTCTTTGCTTCTGTTCTGAGTGTCACATATTCTCTATATGTCTCTATTTGTCCTTCTGCGTTTTAGCTCCAAAGTATTGTTTCCATGCCATTTTCTTCTCTCTTATTTTCTCTTTTACTTCCTCTGTGCACCAAGGTGTCCTCTTTCTCTTGTTCCCAAGTCGGACTTCACTTCACCACATGCTTTGCAGCTTCTGTCTTTATGATGTCCTGGAATTTAAGCCAGAGGGTTTCCAAGTCATCAGGTTGTTCTTCTGTTTATCACCGCTGTAGCAATAAGTCCCTGATCTCTTCTTCTTCTTCTTTGATCCATAACCACCAACCGTCAAAGCAGTCAGCGGCCATCACGCCTGGTGGCGTCTTGTAGGGCAGCAACAAATTGATTCCACTTTGCTCGGTCGGCGGCCATCCTTCGTACACTGCCCCAACTGTGGTTCATTCTTTGCATCTCAGCCTCCACAGTTCTCCGTCAAGTTGTTTTTGGTCGGCCTCTCTTTCGCTTTCCCTCGGGCGTCCATAGCATAGCTGTTCTTGTGATGGTAGCAGGGTCTCTTCTGAGGACGTGGCCAACCCAACTCTAGCGTCTGCCAGCTATGATGGTGTGCATGTCCTCCTGGTTACTCCGAATAAGTAGTTCTTGGTTGCTGGTGGTGTTTATCCAATAGATTCGGAGAATTTTCCTTAGGCAGATTGTATGGAAGGAGGACAGTTTCAACATTTCCTTCTCTGTTACTCTCCAACATTCCGCACCATAGAGAAGCACAGAAAGTACACAGCTCTCATACAGTCTTAATTTGGTGTTTGTGCTGTACTGGGAAGACTTCCAAATGTTGTTGAGAACAGCAAAGGCTGTTCTCGCTTTATTCATTCTATTGTTAATGTCCTTGCTTGTTCCGCCGTCAGGTGTTACTATGCATCCTAAGTAAGTAAATGTGTCTGTCTATTCTAACTTCTGGTTCCTTACTGTTATTGGCTCAGGATTGCCCACATTTAGTATCATGACCTCTGTCTTCTTCAAATTGATGTTCAGGCCAACCTGCTGGCCATACTTATTCAGTCTATCGGTTTTGTCTTAAATGTGTTGATTTGAATGCGCGAGTAGTGCAATGTCATCTGCATATTCCAGGTCTTCCAGTGTAGAAAACGTTGTCCATCTAATTCCTCTTGGACTGCCCTCTGTTGCCTGACACATCACCCAATCTACGACTGTCAAAAATAATGTTGTTGATAAGGGGCATCCCTGTCGTACTCCTGTTTTCACTTCGAAAGTTACATTACTCGATCCAACACTGCACGTAAAATTTGAATAGAGGCTTTTTATGAAGGAAATAATGCGGCTGGGAATTACATAAACCCTCAGAAGTTTCCATAGGCTGTCCCTGTGTATGCTGTCGAAAGCCTTTTCAAAATCAACAAAGTTAATGTACAGCTGTCTCTGCCATTCTGAGCACTGCTCTATAATGTTCCTGAGGGTAAATATATGATCTGCACATCTTCTGTTCTTTCTGAAGCCCGCTTGTTCTTTCCTCAGTTTATGGTCAACTGCTTTTGAAATTCTCTGGATGATTATCCTGCCTAGTATTTAGCTGGGAACTGAGAGGAGGGTAATTCATCTTCAGTTGTTGCAGTCAGCAAGGTGGCCCTTCTTGGGCAATTTGACAATTATTCCTTTACTCCACTCTGTGGGTGTTGTCTCAGTTTCCCAGATGTGTGCAAATAGTGGTTCTAATAGTTATGCTGCTATTTCAGGGTCTGTCTTGAATAGCTCAGCATTTAGATTGTCTTGACTAGGCGCTTTTCCATTTTTAGCCCTTTGATGGCTGTGATGATTTCTTCTTTTCGTGGAATGTCTGTATTTACATCTAAGTCACTTTCAGCCTCAGGAACATTCAGCTGAGTGTCTGGTTGTTCCTTATTCAGTGTTTCTCTGAAGTGCTCTACCCATCTTGTTTCCTCCCCCTGTGCTGTGGTGATGAGATTTCCTTGCTTGTCTCTTACTAACGTTATGTTGTTTGCACCTCGTTTTCCACTGATAGTTTTAGTTATTTTATAGACTGTGCTTTGTTCATTTTTCAGTGCTGCCTCTTCTGCGTGTCTTGCAAGGTCATCCAGAAATGTCCTTTTGTTAGAACGGGTTTGACGTTTTACTTCCTTGTCCAGCTGACTGTACTGTTCACTATATATTGCCTTTAACCCGGGAGACTAAGCTTCTGTTTTCTTTCTTTTCATTTCCTTTCTCTTCGCTACGGTACTTAGTGTTTCTGGTGTTATCCAGTCTTGGCTCTTTCTTTCCTGGAATCCCAAGCATGACTTGCTGCTTTCTTTGTATATTGTTGAGATGGTGTGGAATTTCTGGTCGACATCGTCGGTCTCTGTTCTTTCCTGGCTTTTGGTAATCAGATATCGTCTCTTTGCGTCAACCACGAACGCTTTTCTGGTGAGGGGGTCCTTAAGTTTCGTGATGTTGTATCTTTTCTGTTTGGCTACAACTGGTCCAGCAGCTCTGAGTTTCACCTTCAGTCTTGCTACTACTACGAGATGATGATCACTTCCCACATCTGCGCCTCTTCTTACTTTCACGTCTTGTAGTGCATGTCTCTATCTGCCATTGATCATTATGTGATCTATCTGGTTTTTGTCTCGTCCGTTTGGTGATTCCCATGTTAACTTGTGCACTTCTTTGTGTTGAAAAAGTGTTCCTCCAATGACCAGGTTGTTAATACTGCAGAAGATTATTAATTTGTCCCCATTCTCATTTACTGTTCCACAGCCGCATTTCCCCATTACTCTTTCGTTGTAATTATTGTCTGTTCCAACTTTCGCATTTAGGTCTCCCATTACTATAATAAGATCGTACCTGGGTACAGTTTCCATTTCCTTTTGTACCTGTTGATAGAACTCGTCCTTAATCTCTTCATCGCTGTCATTTGTTGGTGCATAGCATTGTATAATTGTGGTGTTGGTGAACCTCCCTCTCAGTCTTGCTCTTATCAGTCTGTTGTTAATGGGTTTCCATTCCAGTAAAGACCTTTCCATTCCTTTCTTCAAGATAATGGCTACACCTTCGTTGTGCTGACCATCCTCTCTACCAGAATAAAGTACTGTAGCTGTTTTTATTCTCACCAATCCCTGTCCATCTGCTCTCGCTTATTCCCAGGATATGTAGTTTGTAATTCCTCATCTCTGCTGTGATCTGTCTCAGCTTTCCATTGTTCTGACATTCCAAAAACCAATTCTGGTTTCGTGTTTTGCAGTCTGGGCATCTGTTTTCATACCAGTGGCTTCCTTTTGGTTTTCACCACTGTCAGTCATACGAACCTGATACTCCGGATGTCCGTCCCGCATCAAAGTTTTTTCATTTATTGCCGTTTCCGTAACATGTGCGATTTTTTTACATAGACAGGGGTGTCGGCCCTGTGCTAAAACCCCCAACCTGAAGGACCAGGGTACCAGCTTTTGTCTGACCCCTACCCAAGCAGACCACTGGCATAGCTCTGGGGATTGTCAGGGCACACAAGCTGCCATACCGCTGCTACAAGGTATAGGTACCATTGATGGCAGTAAGCCCCTGATATCTGGTCTTAAATTCTGGCTCTCTCAGCTTGTAGGTCTTAATGCTCATTTCTCCATTTCGTTTACTTTGTTTCTTGCATGATGTTGGGTAGTTCCTAGGCTGTGCAACTTTCAGTTGTTCTTTTGATTGTAAGCAGGTAGTGATCACTGTGACAGATGAAAATGAAGCTACACGTTAATCCCTCAGTCACCCCTTTCTCTCTTACAAAAAGAAAAAAACTAGCTCAAGTGGAATTCCCACGCTTGCTGGTTGGTATGCAATAAGTTATCCTGCTAGCAGCCACGACATTCGCCCTTTGTTGTCTTCTCAGAGGCGGGCCACCGGCAATCAGGTTACGACGTCAGAGCCGAGATCTGAAACCTCTGATTAACGCCTGATAATAGAATGGACAAAGAAATTATTTCCAGGTGCGTTTTTTGCCAGACATGGGGACATCGGGCCGATTCAGTATACATGCGCAGTCTTCTAAAACTCATTAGCAGTCTGCCCCAGGAATTGGTAATATCTGCTAGCGCGAATCTTGGAGTTTTTATATAGAAATAATTTCTTAGAATCGTGGAGAGTGTCATTTTTCTTACGGGGTGGTAATCATAATATATATATATTAGAATTTTGAGTGTCTTAACGTGTTAACGTTTTTCACTGGAATTTCTGTGTTTATTAAATAAGCATATTAAATAGCTCCAGCTGTAATAAGTAAATTTAATTTCTTGCTATTCCTCCAGTAAGAGACGCTTTATATTCATTAATATATGGTAGGCGGTAGGCGATTGATAATTAGAGATAAATCTACTTTTATTCATCATGCGTAATTTTGTGAATTACTAGAGTTTACATCTCGTGTTAAAGCGCGATAATATTAGCTAGACGCGTGTGGGTTTTAAATATAATTTAATACCGGAGTGGTCAAGTGGTCTCTTGATTTCTTAGATGTCCTACATTAAATTGTTGTCTATAATGTTGCCATGTTGCATATCTCTTGAGTTTCATTTTTACTTTGGCTATCAGAAGGTGGTGATGTGATGCCACATCTGCTCCTCTATATATCTTTACATCCTGCAATGATGATCTGAACTTTTTGTTTATGCATATATGATCATTCTGATTTTCCGTTATATGTTCTAGTGATATCCATGTTGCCTTGTGTATTCTCTTATGTGGAAACATGCTTCCTCCTATAGCCAGTTGATATGAAGCACAGAAGTTTGAGAATAGTTCCCCATTTGTGTTCATTATTCCTAGCCCATATTTTCCCATGACTTCTTCAAAGCCGGTGTTGACTGTACCTATCTTTGCATTAATGTCACCCTTCAAAATTGTGATGTCTCTTCTTTTCACTTTATCCATAATTTCCTGTAGTCTAGTTTAAAATGCTTCTTTCACAGACTCTTCTTTGTCATTAGTAGCTGCATAACATTGGATGAGATTTATATTTATTTTCTTTTTAGCTGTTTTAAAAGTTGCTGTTATTATTCTGGGTCCAATGGCTTCCCATTCAGTGAGTGCTTTCCGTGCTTCTTTAGATAGCATAAGAGCTACCCCTTCACTGTGGTGTGAACTTACGTCTTCATGTCCTGAGGACAGCACCAATTCACCTGTGATGAGTTTCTTCTTGTCTACCCCCTTCCACTTTCTTTCACACAGTCCCAGAACCTCGATTTTATATTCAGGAGGGCCTATTGGGCTAAAAAAAATTTCTTGCATTTTGATGTCTGTAAACTATACGTTCTGATGGATAATATTGATGTTGTGATTTCTTTTTAAGATATTAAACCTTAAGTTATCGTGTTGGTCAAAACCCCTGCCCAATATATGTTATCCATAGCTTGGTTCACGTCTGTACGTATTATGTCACAGAAATGTGTATATAAGTAAAAGTAAAATATATATATAATATATATATATATATATATATATATATATATATATATATATATATATATATATATATAATAATCAGGAGAGAAAGTGCGTCTTATTAAATATTGTCGTAAGATAGGCTGGATTAGAGCAATTACTCAGTCCAGAGACTGTCCTTTATCTTACAGTCTCACCCTTGTGAAAAGTAAAGCTATTTCTTACCCCTTATTCTCAAATAGTTTATCATCATCACCTCTGCTCAGACGGGACCCTAAACATCTTCAACCTATCTCAATAAAATCTACGACAAGCACTTCCAATCTCTGGCCCCCTCCAGACTCTGGCATCCCGGACATATTTGCATGAGCTCCTCATGACTATGGCATAGTCGATCACTGACTTCTCATTCTTTGTTGGTTCACATCTTGTGTATGCATGTATGCGCTTATGGGGGAACTTTGTGCTTGTAATTATCAGATTCTGCTCACTGCGGAATCTAAGCAGTCGCTTTCCATTGTCATTGACAGTATCTTCTCCATATCTTCCGATTACTCCACCTTATCTAGCATGGTTATTTCCATCTCTGTCATTGAAATCTCCGAGCATGATAATCGCATCTGTCTCTTGAAGCAGCTCGAAGAATTTCTCCTTGACCTCTAACTCTCTCATCCTCATTTGGCCCATACACTATGACCAGTTTGACTATAGTCTCTCCTTCTTTTAGTTGTACAACCATAATGCGCTCTGAGACAAATTTCCATCCTTTGATACTATCTTTTTGGTTTTTTGGCCACAATGCAACCCACGCCCCCTTTAGCTCTTTCAGATGTGGGTACGCCACTGTAGAGCAGGATGTCGCCATCGAGATCCATGACTCCTTGTCTATTTTTTTTTTCTTCGTTTCCGTTATAGCCAGGATTTCTAGTTTTGCTTTCCTCATCTCTTCCACCAGCTCCTCTTCTTTTCCATTTATACTTCTTGTGTTCCAAGTTCCATAAGTCATAGTCCGTTCCAGTTCGTCGCCACTAATGGAATATTAACAATATACAGTTTTTTTCTTCACTTGACACAAAGCCTGTTTTAAGCCAGGGATGTTACCTTTTTTATACTATCCTCAAAGGGAATTTACTGATTGTATACTTTTTGGGTTCAGGTTAGATTTAGTTGTTAGCTCCCTTGTCTTGTCAGATGGTCATTTAAGATTTCTCTAGATCGGTTTTTCCAGAAGGTTCTAGTTTATTCTCGTGTGAGCTCGACTCAGGGCTCGTGATCATCAGGACATGCGCGATGATTTGCGCGGGACCGGAAGACTGTTTTTCGTGGCAGTCGGCCGGGCGTTTTTGAGCTGAGAAGGTGTTCATCGATCTTCTCTGACTGTGTGAACGGGGAATAGAGTTCTTTGTGTGTTAAACAGGTTTGAGAGTTTTCCCCGTTATAATTATGACATATTTTCTGAGAGCCAAGGATGGCATATGAGTTGTGTCTTATTCCTGGAACTGCAGTGCAGGTAAAAGTACTTTTTGAAGCTATTTTTTGTAGCCATAAACTTAGCACTATTGAGGTGACTTTGTCCTGGTGCGGAGAAGCGTTTATATAGAAGATTGACATTATATGTATATGGAAGCCCGGCACTATTGAGGTTACTTACTCCTGGTATGGAGAAGCATTTATGAGAAGATTGACATTATATATATATTTGGAAGCCCGGCAATATTGAGGTTACTTACTCCTGGTATGGAGAAGTGTCTATGAGAAGATTGACATTATATGTTTTGAAGCCCAGCACTCGTGCAGCTTTTTTTTGCCAGAGTCTTACCTGGCTTATCTCGTCAGAGAGAGTAGAGAGACCTTATTGACATACTACAGCACTACGATACGTGCCGGCTGATCAAGTATAATTGATATTAGAGATGTACTGAACTTGTTGTTATAACCATGATGTGCTTGAACAAAATGCCATTGACAGTATGTTTGTTTGATGTCGACGTGATGTTATCGTAATAAATAGTATGAAACTGCACCATTCGTTTCAACGCCTCCTGACCCCTCCATACGTTACTGTGATGTTTTTTGTGACTGCAGCCTGTGTGGCGCATTCTATGAAAGTCTAACTTATTGCAACAGTGTATAAGAAGGGTAACAATTATAGACATTAACAGTGTCAGGAAGGAAGTTCTATATATACTGCTACAGTGGTTCAACCAATAAACATAGAACTTATCAGATAAGGCAGAACTTATCAGTAGTGCCCTTCAATATAGCAGTCTTCTACAGTGGCGTTATCAGACCCTCTTTCTACATGGCATTATTATCATCAGGAACGTACATTCTATAGTGGTGCCCCTCTACAATAACACCATACTTCTACAATAAGCCCAATGTCAAATGAAGTAATAAGCAGTCTTCTTAATGTTCACTATGGAGACGCTGTACTGGCATTCTCACAATTTGTATTATATATCTTCATTTAATAGACATTGTCGTCATAAATACGTCCTGAGATTCGAAGAAACTAGGGACACCTCGACATAGTATCTTGATGCCCTAGTGATGTTAAGATTCAGGAAAAAAACACAATAGACTGCAGGAGCTTTCACACATACGTCTGCTCACACTAAAACACAATCCACATCTTCAAAACTCACGTCTGCATCTACACCATATCGGTATGACATCACTTCTTTTATTAGTGAGTAATTCCTTATAAAATTATCAGAAATGGAGCCCTGTCGAGCTTACTATAATACATACATAATCGTTATGAATTTTAATCATAAAAAAACACATACATTAAACATTGCCACAGCAAAAGGCACATACATTACATCATGGAAGAGCCAACACATAAGACAAAGAATAAAGTAATACACTGTATGGAGTGATGAATACTGTATACCCAAATTATAACCCACATAGGGATGAACTGGGTATACCTTGCACCCAAAAACACCAGCTTTCAAATGCGGTGTTCAAAAACTTATCACAACCTATTGCTTTCTTTTGTAATGGAACTTATAATAAGTAAACAAATAATGGAACTTCAGCACAGAAAAGACAACACAACACCAATTAGTGATGAAGTATTTAATTTTGTAGAAGGTTAAACTAGAAACAACTGATAATATATTATAATGAAAATATTATAGAGGACCAATGCAGTAAAACTTATCAATATATTCAGCTTTATAAACAATACTAATGCATTTGACAAATTTAATAAGGAGTAAATTATAAAAATGTAACAAAGCATAGACATCTGTGTTAAGAAATAGGTTAAACTACAAACAACTGATAATATATTGTAATAAAAATATTACAGAGGACTAACGCAGTACAAGTTATCAATATTTTCAGCTTTATAAACAATACAAATGTAATGAACAATCTGCTTATACCAGAAAATTTATGGCTCATGCAGGATACAAAAAAAAATTACTTGGCATTTGATATTCATGCACAGTGTACATATATGTGACAAGATGATATAAGTGCATATGCAATAAGTGACATATTGTGATCTGAAGCAGTGTAATGAACAATCTGCTTATACCAGAAAATGATGGCACATGCAGGATAACAAAACATTACTTGGCATTTTATATTCAAGCCAAGTATTCATATATGTGACAAGGTGATATAAGTGCATATGCAATAAGTGACATATTGTGATCTGAGGCAGTGTAATACAATATGTGCTTATATCAGAAACAAAAAATCACTTGGCGTGTCATCTACGTCCACATTGTTTATTTATGTCTGTATATTAAAATAACTACAAAAGCAAGAAGTGAAACATTGTGATGTGAAGTGGCAATTAATATGACATTGTACATGTCACTAGGAACATCATCATGTAAAACAAACAGAAACCACCACCACGAGAGCAGATGGAAGCAAGTAAGGAGGTTTCATGCAAGAATACCAGCTTTGGTGGTGGCTCCTTGTTGAATGACGATCAAAGATAATCACAAACTACCAAGCCTCTCAATGGCACACAATAAAAAAAAATTAATCCCATACTACAGAGAACCACAAGCTTATCAATTCTCTCAAGGAAGCCATGGTCTCACATTATGTCTAATCTAAGACTAAAAGTTAAAAGTATGTAAAAACAACTAACTAGCAACCCTCTAAGGCAAGAATAAATTCTCTAAGCTCTTTTAAAATTAATTCATTTCCAGTTTTAACAGCAACTGACCATACCAAAAATTGCTCTGTGCTTTTCTTGTTTTATCTTTTGATGTACTTTTGATCTCAATCAGGTGTATTTCTTGTTTTACTTATTGTAACATTTGATATCAATAAAAATTACAAAGATGCAAAAAAAAAATTATAAGCAATACACACACCTTGGTTTTGTGATATAGCCAACACTAGATATGCCATAAGGCCACAGGTTCCAGCCAGTTGTATAAAGCATCCTGTCAGCATGAATGCCTTCAGGCGTAGAGGGTTTGAATCCGAAACATGTTTCACATAGGCTATTGTTACTGCGAGCTTAAGAGCTGCTGCTAAGCCTGATAAAGAGAAGGATGTCTACCATGTATTAGTCAGCTGGTATCACATATTTTTATCGTCATCATCACTTACTTTATTGCTACTTATGGATCATGGATCCACCAATACTTGCTGAAAGCCTTCTTCTTCTTCTTCGATCCTTAACCACCGACCGTCAAAGCAGTCAGTGGCCATCACGCCTAGTGGCGTCTTGTAGGGCAACAACAAATTGATTCCACTTTGCACGGTCGGTGGCCATCCTTCGTACAGTGCCCCAACTCTGGTTCATTCTTTGCATCTCAGCCTCCACAGTCCTCCGCCAAGTTGTTTTTGGTCGGCCTCTCTTTCGCTTTCCTTCAGGGGTCCAAAACATAGCTGTTCTTGTGATGGCATCGGGGTCTCTTCTGAGGACATGACCAACCCAGCTCCAGCGTCTGCCAGCTATGATGGTGTGCATGTCCTCTTGCTTGCTACGAGTAAGCAGATCTTGGTTGGTGATGGTATTCGGCCAAAAGATGCGGTGAATTTTTCTTAGGCATGTTGTGTGAAAAGAGGACAATTTTGACATTTCCTTCTCTGTGACTCTCCAGCATTCCGCACCATAGAGAAGCACAGAAAGCACGCAACTCTGGTATAATCTTAATTTTGTGCTTGTGCTGTATTGGGAGGACTTCCAGATGTTATTTAGGCTAAAGAAGGCTGTTCTTGCCTTATTCATTCTGATGTTGATGTCTTTGCCTGCCCCACCGTCTGGTGTTACTATGCTTCCTAGGTATGTGAAGGTATCTGTCTGTACCAGTTGCTGATTCCTTACTGATATGGGCTCAGGGTTGCTCACATTGAGCGTCATGACCTCAGACTTCTTTAAATTGATGTTCAAGCCCACCTGCTGGCTAATTTTATTAAGTCTATCCGTTTTTTCCTGGATGTGTTGATGTGAATGTGCCAGCAGTGCAATGTCATCTGCATATTCCAGATCTTCCAATGTAGAAAATGTAGTCCATCTTATTCCTCTTGGACTGCCCTCTGTTGTCTGGCGCATCACCCAGTCTATGACTGTTAAAAATAGAGTGGTTGATAAGGGGCATCCCTGTCGTACTCCTGTCTTCACCTCGAAGGTTAGGTTGCTCTGCCCAACACTACACGTAAAGTTGGCATAGAGGCTTTTTATGATTGACACTATGCAACTTGGAATTCCATAAGCCCTCAGTATTTTCCATAAACTGTCCCTATGTATGCTGTCAAAAGCCTTTTCAAAATCAACAAAATTTATGTAAAGCTGTCTTTGCCATTCTGAGCACTGCTCTATAATGTTCCTGAGCGTGAATATATGGTCTACACATCTTCTGTTCTTTCTAAATCCTGCTTGTTCTTTCCTCAGTTTGTAGTCTACTGCCTTTGAAATTCTCTGTATAATTATCCTGCCTAGTATTTTGCTGGGAACTGAGAGAAGAGTGATTCCTCTCCAATTATTGCAGTCTGCAAGATCTCCCTTCTTGGGCAATTTGACAATTATTCCTTTCTTCCACTCTGATGGTGTTGTCCCCGTTTTCCACACTTGTGCAAATAGTGGTTCTAATAGTTCTGCTGCTAGCTCAGGGTCTGTCGTAAATAGCTCTGCATTTAAGTTATCATGGCCCGGAGCTTTACCGTTCTTTAACCCTTTGATTGCTGTGATGATTTCTTCTTTTCGTGGAATGTCTGTATTTACATCTAGATCGTTTTCAGCCTCAGGAACATTCAATTGTGTCTTTGGTATTTCCTTGTTCAGCGTTTCTCTGAAGTGCTCTGCCCATCTTGTTTCCTGTCCCTCTGCTGTCTTGATGAGATTTCCTTGCTTATCTCTTACTAATGTAATATTGTTTGCACCTTGTTTTCCGCTGATGAATTTAGTTATTTTGTATACTGTGCTTTGTTCATTTCTCAGTGCTGCCTCTTCTGCCTGTTTTGCAAGATCGTCTAGGAAATTCCTTTTGTTGGCTCGGGTTTGGCGTTTAACTTCCCTGTCCAACTGGCTGTACTGTTCGCTATATAGTTTGCTGAAAGCCTACACCAGCAAAAACACCTGATGACAAGCAAAAAACGCGATGTAGCGATGGACGAATGAATAACAGCGAAAGAAAGACAGCGAAAAACTATATAATAGTAGTGCGATACTTATATTAACCGTTTTTCTCTTCGGTTTCCACCCTTTCCTCTACTAGCAAAAACACCTAATGAAAAGCAAAAAACGCGATGTAGCGATGGAAGAATGAATAACAGCGAAAGAAAGACAGCGAAAAACTATATAATAGTAGTGCGATACTTATCAATTGGAAACCCAATTCGATACCCCGCGAAATGCCCGGAACAAAAAATTTTAAAGGGAGATAAATCTAAAATACCCATATTCACTGCGGATGAAAAACCTACGAGTAATAGGAAATTACCCATATGCATATATATATATATATATATAATTTTTATTATTATATAATAATAATATTATAATTTATTATATAATTTTCTTATCATCATCATCATGTGACGTATTCTTTCCAGAACGTTGTCTCCATTACAGCTGCTCCGAACGCATTCACGATTCTGGGCAAGTCGACCTGCATCAGCCAAAGACCAGTTCAGACTCTCTGTGATGTCCTGGGTCCACCGTCGTCTAGGTCGACCCCTTCCCTTTTTTCCAGGGACCATGCCTTCCATCACTGTTTTTTCCAGACTATTATGTCTTTTTATATGACCGAAAAATTTCAGCTTCCTTATTGCGATGGTATTTAGGAGCCAATGTTCCAGTACGTTTTATGAGTGCAGTACTTCTCTGTTGGTCTTTTTTTCTGTCCAGGGTATTCTCAACATCCTTCTGTAGCATTTCATATCGAATGATGTAATCTTTTTTGCAACTGTTTTATTGAGTGTCCAAGTCTCGCAGCCGTATGTTGCTACTGGGAATATACATGCTCTGATCAGTTGTAACTTTGTTTCTTTGCTTGTGCCTTGCCATAGGTTTTTCATCTGTATTAGTTTATGTGAAGCAATTGCAAGTCTTCTTTTAATTTCTACTGCACAGTCGCCAGAGCTGTTGATGATTGATCCTAAGTATTCGAATTCATTAACACTTTCTAGTTCTTCATTATCAATTTCAATTTCTGTTTTGGTCTTTACTTTGTCTGTTGTCAATACTTTGGTCTTCTTAGTGTTTAGGAATAGATTCTGGGCCTCGCTATGTTTTTTGGTGGACAGAAATAATTGTTCAAGTCCTTTTGGGTTGGTCGATAGGAGGACTGTATCGTCAGCATATCTGATTTCCGGGATCTGGTACCCGCCGATGTTAAATGAGTCAAACTCTGTGTGTTCTTGGTCATCTCTTACGTTTCTCATGATATTCTCGGCATAAATGTTAAACAGGTAAGGGAAAAGGGTACAGCCTTGTCTTACTCCTTTCTGTACTTTAAACCATTCTGATGTTTCCCCCTCTATTCTTACGGCTGCCTGTTGTTCTTGGTACAGCAGTGCGATGAGTTGTATAAGGTGGTTTGGAAATCCCATATTTTTCATAATAGCCCATAACTGCTGATGTTGTACACAATCGAAAGCTTTGGTGTAATCAATGAAAGAAGTATGTAGGTCAACGTTGAATTCTCTACACTTTTCTATGATGATCCTCATGTTGAAAATATGATCTCTAGTGCCTCTACCTGGTCGAAAACCCGCCTGTACTTCGTTTATTTCTGTTTCTAGCTTTTGTTGCATCCTTTTCATTATGATTTGTAATAGTATTTTGTTGGCATGGCTTATAAGAGCTATAGTTCTGTAGTTTGTGCACAGTTTCATGTTGCCCTTTTTTGGCAAGGGTATGTAAATTGATCTTTTCCATTCCTTGGGCCAAATTCCGCTTTGCCAGATCTTGCAGCATAATGCATGGTATATACGAGCGCTGCCTTCTCCTCCTGCCTGTATCATTTCAGCTGTTATTTCATCACATCTAGGAGATTTTCCACTTTTTAAGTGTTTGATTGCGTTCCGGACTTCCTCTATGGTAGGTTCTGGTTCACGTTCCGCTTCATTCATGACGTTATCTGCCGCTTTATTTATTTCCATATACATTTCTTGACAGTACTCCTTCCATCTGTTCAGAATATCTTTACGTTCTGTTAGAGTGTCGCCTTTCTTGTCGTTTATTGCACGAGGTGATGATTTAAAGTTGCTGTTCTTCAATGCTCTTACTTCAGAAAACATATTCTTACTCAATCCCTGTTCGCGCATTTCCTCTAATATCCTGCAGGGTGTCGTTTATGTATTGTTGTTTGTCTTGTCTGACTCGTTTTTTTTATCATGTTATTATAATTAATAAATATTAATAAAATATAACAAATATAAAATTTTATTATATTATATAATTTTTATTATATAAAATTGATATTTTATATATTATAATTATACAATTATATAATTTATATTATATAATTTAAAATTATATAAATTATATAAAATATATATATAATATATAAATTTACAATTATGTTGTATATATATATATATATATATATATATATATATATATATATATATATATATGTATGTATATATATATATATATATATATATATATACACACACACACATACATACATACATACATACCTACCTACCTACCTACCTACCTACCTACCTACCTACCTACCTACCTACCTACCTACCTACATACATACATACATACATACATACATACATACATACATACATACATACATACATACATACATACATATACATACACATACATATACTTACACATACATATACATACACATACATATACATACACATACATACATACATACATATATATGTGTATGTATATATATGTGTATGTATATATATATATATATATATATATATATATATATATATATATATATATATATATATATATAATCTTATATATATAGAAGAGGTGTTAAGAATAGACAGACCTAGGGAACTGCATAATATAGTCAAACAATATTTATCACGAACAAATGTTAATATATAGTGGCTGGGAATGTGAAGGTCTGATGCTATTCTTACAATGCATATGACTTTTAACAGATGAAAGTCAATTAATTATCTGTTAAAGTCAGTTATACAACTGGAACCACCAGGCCTTTACACCCCTCCATTTTAATATAATTCTTGTTCAGAGTTTCTTCTTGATTTTGTTTGTTTTTTGTTTTTTTGTTTATTTATTTAACGTATTAGCATAATTGTGATTGTCCCTATTTACAATGATTTGACAAATGTGATGCCACTTTCTCATCGGCAGTTGTTCATGTTATTTGGAATTGAAAACAATATATATATCCTAATTATAACCCATCACAGGTTGAACGGGATATTTTTCTTCATTAAAAAAAAAAAAAAAAAATCTTACTCGACGCTTATTCCCGCTACTAACCCAGGTATTGTCGACAAAAAAATGGCGTCCACGTCGTTCAGCCTCGTTTTCGATTCTGACTCAGTTGACGTCACTCTATATAGAAATACAGGGCACTAGTCCAGCCTATCTATACGACTATAATTTAATACAAGACAACCTTGCCTTCCTCATACTTATAAATATAAGTTTAACTACACACACACACAGCTATGTGACAAGAAGACACACAAACGTGAAAAACTACGGTTAATTGGGTATGGGTCTGACCAACACACAAAGGTAAGTTTTCTTCGTTGTTTATTATCATTAAACTTGACAACACCAAATATCTAAAGAAAGATCAAATTTAAAAAAAACAGATTTACATATATATGAAACAGCAGAATAAATGTGCCCTCCCCTATTGAGAAAAGAACCCAAAATTTAATAACCTCAAAGGTCAAAGGTTAGCACTATGTTACAGAGTAGACTGTAAAGAAAACAAGAAAACAAATGCTACCAGTAAAGTAAACAAGTTTAAGCAAAATCCAATGTTGGTAAAGTTCCTGTAACAAAGAAAAATATTCACTCTCTCTGTCATACAGTTGCCACTCAATCACGCATACCTACTCTTGGTGATATCCCTTTGAAATACAATTATCCTGAATATAAAAATGCCAGGTTTAATTCCCAAATTGGCCCAGTCCATCCTCTAACAAATAAAGACTAGTGAGGTGAACGCCGAATCGGGTGTTTTAATTTTCCCTGGATGAACAAATGTCACCGCGAATAGTTAGTGTAGCAAAACGTGCTCTTGAGGTTCACAGTTAAAAAAGAGGAAAATACTTCCAGTATTGGGAAACATCTTTTTGCTAAAAATGTTACAAATGATGATAATCCTATCGGCTGACTCTATGGGAGAGTGCCGATTCTGAAACAGAGTAACTTTCTGGATAAATCCGCTTGCATACGACTGTCAGAAGTCGGGAGTGTAAGTGTTATTTTGTATACCCCAGTGGGCTGATAAAAATGGGAAAAATATCTGGGTATGGTAAGTCCAGTTAAATTTACAAGTTAAAATGTTTTTCATGTATCGTTGGCAAATACTTGCTCACAAATGAAATTGGTGACGCACAAGCCAAGAGAAAGACAACATTAACCAATCAGTAAATGAAGAAAAGACCGCTGGACGCCCTAGTGATTAGGTCTGCTAGGGATATAACAAAACAATTATGGAAAGATGCTACTCCTCCATAAAGCTATATATATGCACACAGACGGGGACAAGACGATCTCTTATCCACTCGGTCAGTCCTGATTAAAGTTAAACGGCACAGGTGTTTTCCTTTACGCCTATACGGTCAGCTTTCGCTAGCGCTGAGATTAGGTCAGATGGAGTTACGCAACTCTCCCGCCCCCTCTCTCACCGGCAGTAAGCATAAAATGTTAATTATTATTCAATTATCCATAGGCGCCCTTAAATAAATATCGCCTGTAGTTAATAGCTATTAAATTGTCGGCGTCTGTTAGTTTAGTCGTATGATATTAACTCTTTAAGTCCCAATCGACTTTATGAAGGCTCATGGGTTAGACGCGCTTGGCCCAATCGACTTTAAAAAGCCTTTAGCATATGTGACTGTTCGAGACTGTTTCTAATTATAACAACCCACAAACCACCCAAAACGTCATTTCCGACTGCAAGTACATTCTTTTAAATACCGCACGTGTTTAAGAGTGAACGTGTTTCTGTTTTGAGATATTTATTTTAGATTTTTAAAGCGATTTTTTAAGCGCATATCCTCCATTTTACCTTGAATAACTAATCATTTTTTTAAGCGCATATCCTCCATTTTACCTTGAATAACTAATCATTTTTCAATGAAATCTTTTATACTTGTAGCACAAGAGTAAAGTACATCCAATTACCTTCAGTTTCATATACAACAACAAAGTTATTTATGCATATGAACATTTTAAAAATTATTTCCAAACAACAACAATAAAAACGTACTGGGGTGGCCATTTTTGCTTGGGCCAAACCCACTTTTTTGCTTGGGACTGAAAGAGTTAAATAATAAGGACTTATAATAAATACGCACAATGAAATAAAACGTGAATTCGTTTCTGTAACTATCAGTCGCGCCTAGCATGTAAATCAGTCAACTAAAACCGTCTCTTTTTATGTGAGAAAGCGGGTGGTGAAAATTAACATTATAACTGAACATCTGGTATGAAATAGCTACGCGTTATTTATTTCACTCGTTCTAACAGCTAGAAAATCTAAGTGAATTCTAATGGTAAAAGCTTAACGCTTTTAATCACGTAAACACTAAGTTCTATTACCAGAAAATCAGAATGAAAATCCCCACGAATGCTATTAACACATCTTCCACAATGGTTCTAGAACTATGTGCTTAGACTATCCAAAAATTTAAGAAAACACAGTTTATATCTCGCTATATTTCTCTGATCTATAGATGATGTTAATTTTCACACAATTGTGTGTACCGGAGAACCAGAGTTCCCAGATAAAAGCTTACGGCCACTTGGTCGGGCGTTGCTAATCGACATCAGAAGAATTATTACGTCTAACGGGTCTCTCAAAGATTTTGCCCGTGAGTCTACTTCAAACCGTATTCGGGGAACCCTTCGTAGTCTTCAAAAGGTTCTGTGTTATTCACGTGCGGTCTGTCAGGTATCGTATTATTGACAAATAAGCTCTCGTGAGGAGACCAGGTAAACAAACCTGAATCGCCACCTGTTATGATGACAGGTCATGCAGTTTGTAAACATTGCGTTAGCTCGTGTTCACAGAAAAAGAGGTAGGACGAAAAGTACGCTTGTGTAAGTAAAACACACAGTAGAGAAATGCGTGGTTTTGCTAGCAAATCATAGAACGCTACCAGGTTACAAGCCTGTCAGATTACTGTAGGCTCTCCTTATATTATACGTCACACACACTGAGACAAGAACGGGAGAAGAAATGAAAATGATGAGGCCTTGAGTTGGCATGCGACATGAGGACTTGCATTGTGTTTGTTTACGGCCTATGCTCCTCAGAGTGTGAATGGGTATTGATTGATTGATTGATTGATTGATTGATTGACTGATTGATTGATTGATTGATTGATTGATTGACGCAAACTTTGTCAAACACCTTTTAAAAAAGTAGAGTTTTTACTAATGTGATTATAGCGTTATCATCATCACCATAATGGAGCAAAGAGCCACGACTAAAACTGGTGCCGTTGCGTGAAACCAGCACCAAGTATTCACACAATCTTACAGTCCTGGTTTCTGCAGCAATTAGTTTGACATGATGAAGTTACCGACCTCATGCACAAACTTAATATTAATTGTTTAGCACGACATACGTGAGGCACAAGTTGGGCTATTCTTTCCTTGCCAGCTTAGAGACCCCCAGAAACTATATGGGTTTATAATTATAATACACACATATCCGAGGTCAGGTTAATGTTATAAATTGTAAGAGGTAATTGCAGCTGTAATACAAACTTTACCAAATTTATTGGTACATTTTATACCTTTAGGAACAAGTAGATTGTGGATTAAGACAAACGAAGCTGCAGCTGCGGGTTTCGCAGATTTGGGACCATCTAAATTGTTGATATTTCAAAAGGAGGGCGAATTTTCTATCATAAGCACAGAGCGTTAAAAAGTTTGCAATTAAGGAGAAAAAGAACATTACGATTCATATTTTCGAAGATCTTGGTTATCTTACTGAAACAGTGGTAAACATAGACGTAATGCTAGTAATACGATCATATTAATGTCAATACTTTTTAATGAAGCTTCATTAATTTGTGGTTCATTGTTCGATCCCCAGTTGAGGTGGGATTTTTTAGACCGCAAGAGGCTCCGGGGTCCACCCAGCCTTATGAATTGGTAGCAGTGCAACTCTGGGAAGGTTAAGGCGGCAGGCGTGATGCTGACCACATCACCCCTAGTGTGCCGATGGTCAAGAAAATATGGGCCTACCGCCATATTTCCAATATGCCTCAAAGGGCGTTTAACGGGTTCTTCATGAATTTACAGTTTGTGTTCCTTTTTTAATATTAAAAAATAATTAGGATAAATTATTGTGTACTGACTAACAATTATGTTGTTTTGTCATAAACTGCATTTGGTTTTTGTTTTTAACAAATAACAATTAATATTTTGGTATGGGATTTGTGTACGTCATTATTGAATTAGAATAATTAATGGAGCTGTAATAAAACACATTAGGACAAAAGGTTGATGAACATTTTAATGAACAAATATATCGCCCTGAGCTTATTATTTTTGTACATTCAAGTTACATAAATTTGTATCTCTACAGTGTTAACGAGGACACGGAGACCAACCAGAAAAGAGCCGAATAAGATCAGAAAGCAACACAAAGAAAGGAAACAAGGACGGAAACTGAAATTTCTCCTCAATTCACACAACGTTTATTATTAAAACAAACAACTAGTTAACTTATAATCTCCATACGGCTAAGTGCATTATTTCTCTTCTGAGTAACAGAGACAGTAAGAAATATATTAGAGCTTTATATAACTATGTGTTATTTAAGCGGGCTGATAGATTAATGTATGCCATTTTAATACATACTCTACAAATATGACGATATAGGTCGTCCACATATGACGTCACGAGGAGGGGGTCTACAATTTTATGACGAAGTGTGACGATAGAGGGAGGAGGTTTTGAAAAAATGTTACGTCACACAAGCGAATACGTGTAAGGTTCACCTCTTACATAAATGATGTCGGAACAAAATATATTTTGTAACCTAAATCCTCAAAGCTAACTTTTTACACGCAGTAGTTAACAGCTACCTCGTGGACCGTTTATATTAATATTATAACCTCATTTGAGATATCGGATATTTGTTGTAATCTTTAAATGTTTTTAATTGGTTTTAATTACACATTTTTTAGAAAATGCAATGTAATCCACAACTTTCCGGTAAACGATGTTGATCTGGAAGAAAATGAAGTTCTAGTTGGTTCAGTGGAGGAACATCTTACTTTGCTATAGTATAATGATAACGAAGAGAAATAATTCACTAATAATAACTTCAGTTTTTTTCAGTTATTATGTTGTGAAACTTTAGCATAACTGAAGTTATTGATGTGTTTACTTTAAATTTATTTTATTTTTTTATTATTTGAAATGAAATTATGACATAATAAACGACATTTTAAATATATTTATCAACATTTAACATGCAAAGTTCTTGTTGTAAAAGCCTGATTAATTAAATACTATTTTTAATTAAAATATTGTTTTTTTGTCTGCACCAGTTAACTAATTTACATTTGATTATATTCTTTTTTTTTTAGCTGGACGAACAAGAGGGGGCGGGGGAGGGAGTGTTAGATATGTGACGTCACATAGAAGTGGGTCTGGGTTTTTGTGACGAAGTGTAACAAAGGTGGGGGGGGGGTGGCTAAAAAGTGCCAAACATTGCTTGATGACATATGCGGGCGAACCCATAAGGACAATAACTTACTTGGTCATTTGAAAGTATGTTAAAATTATGACGAATGATGAACTTAATGAATGTTTTTAAATATTTTTTTTTATTTCGTTGCATGTTTACGTGTTTTAATTGGTTGATTTTATCTGTTTTTAATTTTTTTTAAAACCTTAACTATATTTTGTATTTTAAGAAATAAAAAGGTTGGCGAGAAATAATGTGGTTTATTAAAAGATAATGTAGCTGTGAATGTTCAGAGTTTTACTGCATTAATTACATAATCAAAGTTTATTTTTGAGCTTTATGTCTTGTTGATCATTGTATTAACAGTTAGAGGACTAGAGGCCAGTATTCAGTGCCAATTTTCCATAGCGATTGTGACGGGGGACCAGTTTTCGGAGCTGGTACATGTCAATTAAGATTTTGTTATGTTTTGTCCCGATTTTATACTTTATGAACCCTCATTCATGTTTATTTGTAACTGTGTATATTTTTACAACAATTTAAAACAAAACACTTCGAAAGAACCAACCCTGAAACTCGGAAACTATGTGAAAACTCATAGCAGCAGAAAGTTAATGCGTCAAACATTGGGAAACCACTATATCCTTTAAAAGTGAGTAATTAAAAATGTCTGTCCAAAATGGTGAAAAAATATAAGCCAATCACATACGGTTATTCAATTGTCTGATTCGGTGCAAAAATATAAGCCAATCACATACGGCTATTCAAATGTTTGAAACGGTGCAAAATATATTAGCCAATTACATACGGTTATTCAAATATGGGGAGACAGCCCTGCTGAAAAACGAAATAAATTGTTACACGCCGTAAAGACACCAAATTGCGGGTTTACGATCGAATTGTAACAATTTTGTGAATCAAAATCATGCAGGGTCTATTTAAAATACAAACATGTACATTGTGAAAACTTTCGTGAGAGGACAGAGATAGATAAGTAGATGACGTCAAATATTTTTACAGGCCATTTATGTAATACATAAATTGGTTATTTGAACATCAATTATCTGAACTGTCACTTATCAGAACCACTGCTGCCGCCAAAAAAATGCAAAAACGGCCTCGGTCTGACTTTGCTGTTCGCCTTCACCCTTGCCAAGTCTGTTGTAGCAGCCAGCTCATACAGTACTCTTTTGTGACGCCGTGTGTATAGCCCTTGACCCAATGACACCTTACAAGCTAAGAGAACATGTTCAAGTGTCTGCATCCCATGGCACATGGAGCACTGTGCATCATCAGATTTTCCTTATCTCACAAGGTTTGCAGACGATAGCAGGAGGTCATACATTGATCTGATAATGAAGCTAAGTAAGGAATGTCCTATGCCATACAGCATTACATGTCAAGGACCTTTGCAGGGCTTCTTTCCATGTAGTCCATTGGCCTTTTGGGCTTGCTGTACCGCTTTTTGGATCCTCTTATCATTCCCAGCTTCTCGAATTTCCTGAATTGCCATATCTCTGCGTTTTTTTTTTGTTCGATGCCTTGGACTACCAGCGGATGTTACCATGACCCAATCCTCTTCATTAGTCTCTGTGTTTCCAATTACCTCCTTCAGCTTAGGCGACTCTTGAGCAGTGTCATGGGATTTTCTCCCCTTGCTGTGCAGTGATGGTCCAACAGTGACCAAAATTCAGAGTATCTACTGAGGAAAGGTGTTTACCTTTCGCTCAAGATTACTCTTGGCAGAAATGTGAACTGAAGAATGGTGCTTCCATAAATTTAAGGAATCAAGTACTATGGCTGATAGGATCCAGGCCGTGTAAATTGTTATCTTTCCTGACCTTCTATGAATTAGGATTTTGCTCTTTTTGGTGAGCCCCCAACTGATTTAACTGGGTAAAATATTACTTAAATAGCTCTGTTTGTAAGTATTTAAAAATGACTGAGACATACGGGTGATGGTCTGTTATGACAAAAAATGTGTTCTGATTTGAAAATACAGTGTTCACTTGGCAGCTTTGAATGTGTACTTAGCTGCCAGTAAAATGTCGGTTGGTTTCTGCTCACGCCGATGCTTGTACTTTGCAGATTATGGACTGGTTCACTCTCGTCACTGGTCACGTCTGGTGGCTGCAACACGTCCCTCGTACTATCGTGGGGTAATTGCGAAGATGGTCTAGCGTCTGTTTAAGACCTGTCTGCTGAAGGTGTCTAGTTTTGACTGCAAGATATTTAAAGGGTATAAAGGGGTAAAGGATCCCGTTACACGCCTATTGAGGCATATTGGGAATATGGTGTTAGGCCCATATTTTCTTGTCCATACGGCACACTAGGGGTGATATGGTCAGCATCACGCCGGCAGCCTTTAGTCTTCCCATAGTTGTTCTGGTACCCAATTCACGAGGCTGGGTCGACCCGGAGCCGTTTGCGGTCTAAAAAAATCACCCCTCAACTGGGGATCGAACCATGGACCACAGAGCTAGGAAGCCAATGCACTAACCACTACACTACCGCGGCTCCCAAGATACTTATACTACTCACTTATTCCAAAGATAGCACCACCAATTGGTACCACCACCTAGTATCATGAAATAAGAGAGAAACAAATACCCTCCTAAGTATTGGGTTTCCTGACACAAAATCAGGTGTCTCTTACCCCCCCCCCCCCCCCCTCTTTTTTTTTAAATTTTCATTCCGCCATTCCATCTGCCACAGAACTTTACCCTCTCTGAGCATGAACATTAATTTCAGTGAGCGGAAAACATCCATTGCATTAATATTGAACATGTTTACATTTACATTTGCACTGGTTAAAAATGTTAATATAATAAGTCTGTACATCATTTATGGCGTCATCAACTCTCTGCTCCAAATGTAACTTGGGACTACCTCTGCTTTTGGTTCTCTGTGAGAAACCCGCATAAAGCAGCCACCAGCTCTTGCAGTGGTGGTTCATGAAATCATCATTCTATATGCGGAGGTTGCTAGCCTCGTATGGCTCGGACATCCAATTGCAATTTTCATATTTTAATAAATGCAAAATATAGACAGACAGCCGATAGGATAGTCTGGCGTTCTTTCTTCCAAACCTCTACACCTCACGGTAGAAGGGGAACGACTAAGTAAGTAAAATATAGACTTATAAACTGTACAACTTACCCAAAATCTTCAGATAAATAGTTATAGAAACTTGTTTAAGATTCCTCTTACACGTGGTCTAGGGTATTACTTTGCAAATAGACTCCCACTATGACGGTGTTAGGTTTCTAGGATTCCGGGCTTTCCGTATTAACGAAATTAGAGTTTTCCTGTGATACAAATCCACATGATGCTTAAACACGTTGTCCGGTCCTTTAAAGTGGAATCATGATCTTATTCCTTACTCTGTCTTGTCATGCTGTCTTCTTGACGAGTTGAATATTCACAGTGCGCTAAACTCACAAGGCGCTAAATTATAAGGCAACATTCGGCCCACATCCAGATTGCTACTATATGACAAGGTTTCAGCCAGAAATGTTGAGCTTTTTACATTTCAGATGCTAAGCATGTCAGGTGCGTAAATTTCCCTTTTTCACACACAGAAACAAATTCCTACATAACAAACACAAACATAAATGTGTTGTTTACAATCGCCATATATGGTATGCCAGCTTCCGTCTATTATCGATCATGTTTACGCTCACGACTTCAAAATGTATCACAGTAATCTCTTTGAAGATGGATAATTATTCTTCCGAAAGTATTGTCAGGAAACGATTATCTTATTTACCTGGTCTAGTCACCATTGACAACCTGGTCAGACAGGACTATTAACAGTTGATAAGATAATAAGCTGTGGTCATCCCAAGGTTGTTTACTTATTAATTGGCAGCATGAAAATGTGTTACACATTAATAAACCAGACTTCTCTCTACCGATTACATGTGTCAATATGGGTTCAGACGAAAGTGGTTGATTACCCTAATCAGCAAAAGATGGTCACTGAAGTCCGGACATAACATTAATTGAGGGAAGGGAGTGTAAACAATGAATAGAAAATACCAAATACTGTCAGAGGTCGGAAAAACTAAAATGAAGAGCACATAATGAATTACAGGATAGCACAGGTAAATGTGACGTTCGAGGTTATTTTGTCACAGGCAGCACCAACAGCATCATCCACTTTCAACTTCCTTCCTGCTTTCTGTGTGGGCTGAACTGACTTTACTACGTCATCTGCTTACTCGCACAAAATCATTGCGAGCCTCGCTTTTCCTACTTTATATTCTCCCACAACTGACTTGAAATTAAGAATAGTGAGTTAAAAACAAAATGGTCTTCTCTTGTATAAATTAGAGGGGGATAAGAGTTCATCAAATCTGGCTCTATCAATATATCAAGTTGTGCCACACTTCCCTTGACTTCTGAGTTCAGTTAATCACGGACGGGATGATCGAATATGATGCTGCCAAACCATGTACGTGATAAAGCGTACCAAATGGCGCAACATGTGTATTGACTCCGAAAATCTGCTAATAACAAGCCAATTTATCTATTAGATAAAGCAACGTGAAAAAGGTTGACTTATAGTATTTCTTTCTTTGGATGCTCAACAAGGTAGAATACATCAATATTGACCTCTTCAAGCAGTTATATTGTCCGAGATACGGAAATTATTTTACTAATTACGTAGTTAAAGTTACAGTATACTCAGCCCAGTACTTAGTTTAGTTAGGTTTATTTCAGTGCACATTTGTTTAATGATATGTTCGTACGATCCATTCAATTGACTGCTTGAAAAAGCAATGATTATAGATAAGTTTTGGAAATATATTTAAATTTAAAATACAGTAGGGTGCTCTTGTAACGAAACTGAAGGAGCTATCCTCCCTTTTTTCTAATGAATACACTTGAAAAAATAAATGTAAATTATTACTAATACACATGAATTAACAATGGAACATAATTTATATATGCTATAGGTTCTGTCTCAATAATGATTGCAAGCATCAAGCAACCTTCAAACAGGGAATCAGATAGTGCGCAGTGTGGAGAGGAGGGGGGAAATAAAACTTCTGCAACTTATTTCAGGTCACACTGCGAAAACGCACGTGACATGAGATGATTCATGTGTAGGCTAAATGTAATATCTTCTTTATCCATTTCATATATGCCCCAGTTCTCTTTTCTTAAAGAACCAATTTAATTTGAATAAAAATTATCAAATTTTCAAACACTTTTTGAGTTTTTGTTTTGTTTTTTCTTTCATGAATAAATGAATAGTTAAAAACGTAATCTACGAAAGTCATGTATTCATGTATTCACACATATATCATAATTATAATTAATATAAGTGCATCATTGTATTCCGTATGGCTAGTAACAGAACTAAAGTCGGAGTCGGGAGTCCGGACTTCTATAATTTCTGGAGTCTGAGTAATTGTTGAACAATTCCGCGACCTTGGTTCGGAGGCTTTCTAGGAGAGGTCATCAAAGCAGACATTGACACTTTTGCAGAAATTATATACAAACAGCTTGATAACGTCTGGGACAGAGAAAAAAAAGCGTCAGTGGACAGGAAGGAAAGATATCTGGTTAATCTGTCAAAGAATGGTAAGTTGCAAAGAATGCACACATTACTGAGGAAAAGTGCTTTTATCGGACCCAGGACAAATATTACACATAATCATCTACCTCGTTCACCAAAACTTGTGATCTGACAAAACATCATTTTACTACCACATCATTTACTACTCGGCGGAATAGCAGCTCACCACATCGAGCACTGTAATGTTAATGTTAATCAGAATCGACGTGATTGCAATCCGGGCAAACCCATAGGTGCTCAGTTTCCCTCAGCAAATGTCGAAGTGTATGAATGCTAATTGTTCCTGTTGCGCACTGGTTGTATACACGGCGCATGCGTCCTCCCATACGTCCATCCCTGCTGGTCTTACGTTTGATGCCAAATTACAGCAGTCTTAGCCTTGATGATTCATCGATTGCAGTGTCATTCTCTACTAGACGAACATGAATTGCCCTCAGTATTTCTTCCTTATCCTTAGCCAATCCACCTTTTATGGGTGCTCTTGAACCTAGTCTGTCAGCTCTTTCATTGTCACGTACCCCGGCATGATCTACTTCTTCTTCTTCTTCTTCGTACACTCTCAGACGTCCACTTGAATGTTCTCAAAGAAAGCAGTAGTCAGTTTGAGGCTATTTGAATCCCCATATAGTTTTTCCACGAAAGGAACTAGCGTCGGCCATATGCACTTTCTCTATACCGCATATAAGAGGCAACTTTAAAGCAGATGTTCAGCAGTCATTTTATCAGTGCCACAGTTACACTGATCGGTAGTTCCTGTGGTGGGTTTAGATGTTATGAATGTTGGTGTTGTATTTAATTTGTAACTGAGTGAGGTCAAGCTGTGAAGGCCCCTGAGTCTAACAATTGATGGGAAGTGTTCTCAGGTTACCTTTCTGCTACCACCCTAAGATCTCACTCAGAGTTTTATTTTGTACTATAATAAATGATGACAGCGCAGACTTCGCTGGCTTGGCCATGTTCGCCGCATGGAAGATGGTCGCATCCCAAAAGATATCTTCTACGGACAATTAGCAGATGGCAAGAGAACAGTTGGTCGACCACAGCTGAGGTTCAAAGATGTGTGCAAGAGAGATATGAGGGCACTGGACATGGATCCAGCAACATGGGAGGATGAAGCTGCCGATCGCACTAAGTGGCGATGCTATTTACGGCGCCACCTCAGATTGGGCGAAGAGAGGCTCACACAAGAAGCAGAGGTGAGGAGAAAACATCAAAAGGAGCACCAGGAAAATAAGCAGCTGAGGGCTGTCACCTCAGGGGCGCATTCCCATAGTCAGTTATGACTGAAGGCGCTATTATTATTATTATAATAATAAATGATGACTACGTCTAAATGTCTAGGGTAATGTACGTGTGGTGTGATGGTAACCCAATACACAAACACACACAGATATTAATTTCTATAATCAACTCAACTAACACTGTGTTTTAAATTTGGTATTTAACAAATCTTTTTACAATTTATTTTGTCCTGAACCTAATATTATTTTGGTCAGGACTAGCAAAATAAAAAGAAATCAATATATATATATATATATATATATATATATATATATATATAGGCAAAATCAAATAACTAAAAAGGACAATCTGTCCAAGAGCATAATATGAAATATAATAATGGTGTTGTTAAATATCTAACTACTTATTACTGGTACTAGATGGCGGGTTGGGGTGTTTACATCATTCCCATGTCCTTATTCACAGATCTTCTTTGCATTTTTATTAGGTGGAAATGGTGTTTTAGTAATATAATCAGTTTATAATATTCTGTTGTTGAATTGTCGTGTGCCAGATTATATTCACTTATCTGGCACGTGTAGTTGAAATACAGTTGTCTTTCCGGCCAACGGCCACTGTCACACTTGTCCTGAGGTAATATGGTAGAGAGCTTGTGCTAATATTACTCCTCCAGTGGTAGAGAGCTTGTTCCACTAGAGAAACTTCCACAATCATACAAATTCTTTTCTCAGGAAAACTGGCACTTGGCTAGTGCCAGTAAGAAACCCTGCAATATGAAAGTTATGTTTCCTTCTTTACATAATATTTATACTACCATTTCCACAAACAACACATTCAAAATAAAAGAACATGGTCAGATCTCTCTGACCAACCCAGCTCATCCTCATAGATTGATGTTACAGTTTGTACCAGTTTTCTTTTTCTTCTCCCCTAATGGCTGCAACACCTCTGCCATTTTCAATGATCTTTTTCCATACAATATGATAGGTGATATGATCCTTGATGACAACCTATATAATATTTTGGTTCTACCTCTCTGGTAGTTTGTTATATGATGGATCAACATATAGGCCCTGCATAAGTCTGCTAGGGACCTATGTACTTACCGTCGTAATATTTTTCATTTGGCAGTATCTCACACTCAAATGTTTTAAATAAAATATAAATAATTTCGTTCTTACCACAATTCAATGAAATACACACAGGTACGCTGATTTGGCCCAACGTTAGCTGAGCCGCTGCTAGACTATGACTGCTTTATGTCTTTATTATGTATTTATTATATAATTAAGCAAGTCAAACTTCTGGTCTATCAATCGACCTGTTTAAGGGAATTATTTTATACAAATGGCGTTCAGCCTTCCAATTTTTCCTCAATATCCCCTACTCTGGCCAATAGAAATCGGCGTCTACCAAAATTTTAAATTCAAAGTTCAAAAAACATAAAAACAAAACTCCAAACAACTAGGTGTTCCGCTGTCGGTTGGTCCGTCCGATCTTGGCATTACATCTAAAAATAGGCTTGATTTTTGGGCTAACAAATATTCAATTTCACCTCTCACTTACTCTTAGATTTCCCCACTTGGTTTTGTCTTATGCCTCTTTTTTTTTTAAATTGCATCCCCACATGTTACCGCTAAGATAAGCAAGGACGATAGTCCGTTCGTCAGTCTGTTCTAGCATACATAGGATTATTGCAATATCTTGGGTATTAATTGGACGATTTTGTAAATTAAAATATGTTAGTGATCAGGAGATCCTGATCCTCAAAACTATCCAGGTTTTATGGCCCTATGTATTATATTTCGTAATTCCATATTTTTTTCATGTTAGTCGTCAATATTATTTGAATCTAGAAAACTACCATCTTTTCCCTCCCCCAACACTTTTTTTTCAAACCAAAACGACAATGTCTGTGTGACGTCAGAAAATACGCTACCATACCAAAAAAATTAGGGCTGTGTGTGTGGTTATATATTTCCACTGCGTGACTATAGGACGATACAAGTCTTTGCCTTGCGTCGTATTTTCAAATCTACCACTAGCCATATTGCGCGTTCGTTACCAATTGTGATTCCAAACACCGCGTGTCGATGGCAATCTTCTGTCGCTCCTTTCGTGTCTTTCACTCCGTCTAACACAAAATTTACGCCTTGATTTTTTTGAAAACATGTTATATTTATTTTCCTACAGTAAGGCCTATTGCAAGCGATACGTTTGCAGGCGGGGCGAAGAAGCTAATCGCAACCCAATATTTTATTTCTACCTTATTTTAACTTTATATTCTATAATGTTTTATCTAATTTATCTATTGCATTGAGGATATCGCTACACATCTCCCCACTTTAGAACATGCTATCTGAAGCAAGTTCATAATCCGAAATACACATAGATAAAATTTTGCTCCTTATGCCTTGTGAATACTCTGATTTTCGTCAAAAGGGTGCCTACTCAAGAAGTCTGCACCAACATTTTGCGACCCGGGAATGTATTCAATAGTGAATGAATAAGGCTGTATGAGCAACGACCATCGTAATAACCGAGCATTTTCATGCTTTGCCTGTGACAGAAATACGAGCGGCTGATGATCCGTTTGGACCACGAATGTTCTACCATAGAGATATATCTGGAACTTTTTTATAGCCCAGATTAAAGCTAAACACTCTTTCTCACTTGTTGAATAGTTTTGTTCCGCTTTGTTCAACTTGCGGCTAGCATAAGCGACTGGGTTCAGTTCCCCATCTTGTGAGGTGGACCTCTGTAACAATGTGGCGCCCAATCCCACGTTACTTGCGTCCGTTCTCACAACAAATTCTTGACTCAAGTCAGGCAATTTCAATATAGGCTTGCTTGTGAGCTTTTCTTTTAACTCTTGGTATGCCAATTCACACTGTGCTGACCAATTAATTTTATCAGGTTGTCCCTTTCGTGTTAAATCCGTCAGAGGAGCACATATAGAGTTAAAATTTTTAATGTACTTTTGATAAAATCCACACAACGACACAAAAGATCGCACATCTTTCTTTGTCTGTGGCCTCGGTGCTCTCTGCAATTTCTCTAGGTTCTTGGGGTCAGGGGTCATGCTACCCTGAAATACTGTATGTCCCAAGAACTCCAACTCTTTACATCCAATACAACATTTGGTTGGTCTAGCAGTCAGGTTTGCCTCTCTGAGTCTATCAAATAACATATTCAACGAGTCAACGTGTTCATCAAATGTTTCAGTAGCGATGAGGATATCATCCATGAAATTCGTAATACATGGATTATTCAGGGGATCCAACAATTTTCGCATCATCCTAGAAAACACACTCGGAGCATTTTTCAACCCAAACGGCAACATGTTGAACTCATAATGTCCTTCCGAGATGCTAAAGGCTAGATAAGGTCGAACCTCAGGCTTTACAGGAATTTGATAATAGCCTTTGCTAAGATCAACTTTAGAAAAATATTTTGCCTTGTTCAGCCTGGCAAATAATTGATTTGTATCAGGTAATGGATCCACCTGACCTTCTGTGACAGCATTCAGTTTCCTGTAATCTATGCACAGACTATGTTCCCCAGATGGTTTCCTCAACAAAACCACACTAGAGCTATAAGGAGATTCACTGTGAGAAATAATCCCTTCTTTCAATAAGTAATCTATCTCCTCTTTCAAAGCTTTTTCCTTAGCGAAAGGAATGGAATAGGCTCTCATACAGATTGGTGTTGGGTCTAATAGTTTCATATCATATTCCAACAAATTGGTGTGCCCCGGTTTGTCCGTTAACACGTCTGTATGTTCATCCAGAACCTCTTGAACCCTCTCTCTCTGATTTTTCGTCAAGTGTTTACTGACTTTTACCTGTGCAACTGTCTCACAGGGGTTTAGGGGGTATTCGGGAGAGGCGAGTGGTTCATTTTTCATCTCCATTGCGATAGACAGGGTCATTAAGTGTGTGCCTTCCTGAATTTGTCTGTCCAGATATTTCTTTAGAAGGTTCACATGATAGATTTTCTCTTTCCCCTTCTTATCTATCTTATAGTTAGTTCTAGACACCTTCTCTAGAACTGTATATGGACCTTGCCATCCAATTTGCAACTTGTTACTGCTGCAGGGTAGTAGAAGAAGCACCTTCTCTCCCACAGCTAGTTCCCTATCCTTCGCTTTCTTATTATAATATGCAGCATGTTTTTTCTGGCTTGTCTCAAATTATCATTAGCAAGTTTCCAGCCAGTTTTAAGACGAGTGGTCAGCTCGTTCACTTATTGATATGATGAGGTAACAGTCTCTTCTGCCTTATCTTCGGTCCACGTCCTCAATAAGGCTTCCAATGGACCTTTTATTGGCCTCCCAAATAATAGGGTTGCCTACATATTTTTCATGGCACCGGCAATTTCATGTAATTGGAAGTGTGGTGGTGGTGACTTTTTCTTCCTTTTGTCATCACATAAGAACCTTCCACTACCAATTCTTTTCCTGGGGATGTCTCCCCTCAGGTTCAAATTCAAAGTGAGAGAACTTCGCTCTCTTTTATTTTCATCCAGTTCACGGAATTCCGGTCGAGGGATTGTCGGGTGAGTCTGGATTGAGATCCTTTTTTTGCACTCGACGCATAGTGGCCATTCTAACAAATTCAATTGAAGACTGTGTGTGAAAAGGGGGTTCCCATTCCACTATGTCTACTTTACAATAGTTATTTTTAGTTTCAGGCCTAGGTTTGCCCCGTGGCGTTTCTAGGTCCTGATTATTTTCCACACGTTTGGGCGTTCCCTCGTAAAATTGGCCGCAGGCCTCCACAAAATTCTCAATGTCTTCCTTTACGCATGGTCAATAATATTTTTGAGAAACGTTTTGGCAGATGGTACCTATTTTCTCACGGTCCCCATCTGTTCCAACATGTAAACTCGTTATTACCTCTGCCCTATACGAAGTGGGAAGTACCAGCTGTCCGTGACCAGTGGATCCAGTTCCAGCCTTCCTATAGATCAGTTTATTCTTCATATAGTAGTCTCCTTTGCTTGGAGGTGTATGGCATTTAGGCAATTTCTTAAAACACGGCTTGAGTGATCTGTCCTCCGCCTGTGCCTTCCTCATCTCCTCTGGATGAGTATTTATAGGATTATCCTCCTCCTTCTTTGACTGTGATCTGGTCTGCACTGTTGCCATGATCACAGGTCTCTTGGGATTCCCCAAGAAGACATATCTACACCCCAATATCAGAGGGTAGATTGGTTCGTTTATCACTGCTGCTTTGATTACTCCTTCCATATAGCGAGTTTTCACAGTTATCATGGCGATGGGAAGTGTCATGGTTGCTACGTCCTTAGTTGCCCCTTGTATATCCACTGTTTCTGTGGTATACTGATCTGGATTTAATAGGTGAGAACTCACAACAGAATCAAAATCTAATCCAGTATCATACAGGCACCTGATGGTGACATCTTCACAAACTGGGGGGTGATAAGGTTCCTGCTGTCCAGCGGGTTTGTCCTTTAATCCCTTGTTCCCAGTTTTCATAGCAGCGAAGGTAGAAGGTTTCCTTTTACAAACATTGGTGTTATGAGTGTCCCTCTTGCACCATTTACATCATAACTTTCCTTGGTAGAAAGGTTTTCTTTCATCATATTTTCGGTCACTGAACTGTGGGTTTCTATCTCGATAATCACCTCTTGGCCTATCAAAGTTGGGTTTGCCTCGGTTTCCCTGATCTTTATTTTCAAATTTATTAGAGTTTGGTGGGGCCTTATAATTTTCTAAATGTTTCTTTTTAGTGCCAGCCTTTTCTGCCTGGGCTGCCTGATACCTCTCAGCGACATTTAATACCTCACCCAACCTCTCTGCACCTTGTTCCATGAGAAACTTTCTCAGGTCTGGAGCCATGGACTCTCTTAATTGCTCTATCATGATCATCTCTTTAAGATCTTGGGTCTTCCCCAGAGCAGTCCATTTCTCCAAATAGGTTTCCAATCTGGCAGAGAATTGGTGGTATGTCTCCCCAGACAAAAGCTTGGCATTTCTAAACTTCTTACGATAAAATTCACCATTCTTCTCATATCTTAACAACAAAGCCTGCTTTAACATGTCATAATTGTCTTGGTCATCCCTGCTCATCTTTGAAAAAACTTCATAAGATGTTCCCCTAAGACCCTGGGATAACTTTAAACTCTACCTTTCTTTTTCCAACCCATAAGTGGTGGCTAATACCTCAAATCTGCTTAAAAATGATTCTATGTCATCATCTTTCTCAACAAAATGGTCCAGGTGAAACCCCGTGGCTGAGGTTGAGGCCCCCTTACTGGTAGTGGCATCGGAGTTAGAGGGGCTGTGGCTAGATTCGGGAGCATGGCCTTGAAATTCCAAGTCTCTTAGTCGTAACTCGTGCTCTCTCTGTAATCTCTTCTCCTCCTTTTCTGCTTCTATCTGCATCCTCTTCTCTTCCTTTTCAGCCGCCAGTCTTCTTTCTTCAGCCTCCAATTTCTTCTCTTCAAATTGGAGCCGCTTAATCTCAGCCTCCCTATCCGCCTCCAATGCCCTAGCCTGTTTGTCAGCCTCAATCTGTAACCTTTTAATTTCTTTCTCAGCCTCTAATTTTCTTTCTGCTTCCTTTTCTAATCTTTTATCTTCTCGTGCAATAAATTTATCAACCTCTGAGGTTACATACTGGACCAGCTGTGGCCAATCCATACCCATATCTCTTGCAATCTGCACAGAAGCAGATCTAAATTTTGGCAAAATCTGCCATTCTGTCTTAAGCAACTTTAACAATGTACTAAGACAAATTTAAAATTCCAATAAAGCAAAGTACCAACTATGACTAATTAATTAACTACTGGCCGTGACAATTCAACAATTCATCAACGGTTAATTTCCACCTTAAATTACTTTTATCTTTAATATATGATATTTTTAACCTTTAGGGACAATAGTGATACAATCTTAAATTTTATATTAACTGATAATTTTATATCCCGGACGAGCCCCCAATATGTGTGGTGGGTTTAGATGTTATGAATGTTGGTGTTGTATTTACTTTGTAACTGGATGAGGTCAAGCTGTGAAGACCCCTGAGTCTAACAATTGATGGGGTGTGTTCTCAGGGAACCTTTCTGCTACCACCCTAAGATCTCACTCAGAGATATATTTTGCACTATAATAAATGATGACTACGTCTAAATGTCTAAGGTAAGGTACGTGTGGTGTGACGGTAACCCAATTCACAGACACACACAGATATTAAATTATATGATCAACTCAACTAACACTGTGTTTTAAATTTGGTATTTAACAATTTTTTTTTACAATTTATTTAGTCCTGAACCTAATATGGGACCTCAAGACGCAGCAATAGAGACCGCAGTCAGCGACTCATAGCTTGACTGTCTGCGTCAGGACCAGCGAACCAGAGCTGGTCAAGACCGCACTCTACCTCCACGTGGTGGTCCTGGAAACAGTCTGCAGCTGTGCAGTCTGGCTGAGCGAGTGTGGATCGAAATGGGAAGGCAAACCCGGTCCTAAAAATGCCGTGCAGAAGTCGGATGTGTCGACCGAAAGGTGCAGATATCACAGCTTAGGTGTAAACTGACACAACGCAACCACCGTCCTTTTCAGGACGAACGAGGAAGAAGAAGAATCTAATATTATTTTGGTCAGGACTGTCAAAATTTAAATGAAATCAATTTATATATATATATATCTATTTATAGGCAAATTCAAATAACTAAAAAGGACAATCTGTCCAAGAGCATAATATGAAATATAATAATGGTGTTGTTAAATATCTAACTACTTTTTACTGGTACTAGATGGCGGGTTGGGGTGTTTACATCATTCCCGTGTCCTTATTCACAAATTTTCTTTGCATTTTTATTAGATGGAAATGGTGTTTTAATAATACAATCAGTTTATAATATTCTGTTGTTGAATTGTCGTGTGCCAGATTATATTCACCTATCTGGCACGTGTAGTTGAAATAAAGTTGTCTTTCCGGCCAACGGCCACTGTCACACTTGTCCTGAGGTAATATGGTAGAGAGCTTGTACCAATATTACTCCTCCAGTGGTAGAGAGCTTGTACCACTAGAGAAACTTCCACAATCATACAAATTCTTTTCTCAGGAAAACTGGCACTTGGCTAGTGCCAGTAAGAAACCCTGCAATATGAAAGTTATGTTTCCTTCTTTACATAAAATTTATGCTAACATTTCCACAAACAACACATTCAAAATAAAAGAACATGGTCAGATCTCTCTGACCAACCCAGCTCATCCTCATAGATTGATGTTACAGTTTGTACCAGTTTTGTTTTTCCACTCCCCTAATGGCTGCAACACCTCTGCCATTTTCAATGATCTTTTTCCTTTTTTTTAATGATGGATCAACATATAGGCCCTGCATAAGTCTGCTAGGGACATATGTACTTACAGTCGTACAATATTTTTCATATGGCAGTATCTCACACTCAAATTTTTAAGTAAAATATTAATAAGTTCGTTCTTGCCACAAATTCAATGAAATACACACAGGTACGCTGATTTGGCACAACTTTAGCTGAGCCGCTGCTAGACTATGACTGCTTGTACTTTATTTATGTATTTATTATATGATGAAGCAAGTCAAACTTCTGGTCTATCAATCGACCTGTTTAAGGGAATTATTTTATACAAATGGCGTTCAGCCTTCTAACTTTTTCCTCAATATCCCCTACTCTGGCCAATAGAAATCGGCGTCTACCAAATTTTGAATTCAAAGTTTAAAAAAGAAAAAAACAAAACTCCCAACAACTAGGTGTTCCGCTGTCGGTTGGTCCGTCCGAACTTGGCATTACATCTAAAAATAGGCTTTATTTTTGGGCTAACAAATATTCAATTTCACCTCTCACTTACTCCTAGATTTCCCCTCTTGGCTTTGTCTTACCCTCTTATGCCTCTCTTTTCAAATTTGCGTCCCCAAATGTTACCGCTAAGATAAGCAAGGACGATAGTCCGTTCGTCAGTCTGTTCTAGCATATATAGTATTATTGCAATATCTTGGGTATTAATTGGACGATTTTGTAAATTAAAATATATTATTGATCAGGAGATCCTGATCCTCAGAACTATCCAGGTTTTATGGCCCTATGTATTATATTTCGTATTTCCATATTTTTTCCATGTTAGTCGTCAATATTATTTGAATCTAGAAAACTACCATCTTTTCCCTTCCCTCCAACGCTTTTTTTCAAACTAAAACGACACTGTCTGTGTGACGTCAGAAAATACGCTACCACCCCATAAAAATGAGTGCTGTGTGTATGGTTATATATTTCCACTGCGTGACTATAGGACGATACAAGTCTTTGCCTTGTGTCGTATTTTCAAATCTGCCACTAGCCATATCGAGCGTACGTTACCAATTGTGATTCCAAACACCGCGTGTCGATGGCAATCTTCTGTCGCTCCTTTCCCGTCCTTTCGTGTCTCTCACTCCGTCTAACACAAAATTTTTGCCTTGATTTTTTGAAAACATGTTATATTTATTTTCCTACAGTAAGGCCTATTGCAAGCTATACGTTTGCAGGCGGGGCGAAGAAGCTAATCGCAACCCAATATTTTATTTCTACCTTATTTAGACTTTATATTCTATAATGTTTTATCTAATTTATCGATTGTATTGAGGATATCACTACAGTTCCTATCTTTAGCTTGTTGAATAGATGGTATCTCAATCTGTTGTGGCCAGTGCGGAGTCTGAAGATTACCACTTGTTCTCTTCTTTTGAGCTGGTAGTAAGTATCATTCTGTGTGTGACCTGGATGTTCTACATTCCATTTGTTTCTGTATCTGCTTCTGATAAAGCTCTTTGCATCCTCGAAAGTTATACTTGCATCAGGCTGAGGTAGATGTGAACCTTCTTTTGCCATTCTGTCAGCCTCTTCATTGCCGGTGATGTTACAATGAGATGGGATCCATTGGATCACAACACTTTTGAATCGTTGACAAAGTTTGTGGAGCACTATTCTGAGGTCATCCAGTGTGATAATGGTAACCCAGGTTCTATGCTTGTGAAGTTATTCGTTACGCACTGACACTGTTGTGTGTACGTTCTTGATTAAAACAATGATGATAATGACCTGTCTTTGTTCTTGTGTACGCGTATCTGTTACGTTAACTATTGAGCCTATCTTTCTAATGTGACTGACGAGTGACACCCAATGACCAGACAACTATGATGACTGCAATGACTGATAGACTCGTAGCTGACAACAACATTCCTTTATTGTTGGCAATAAACATATTCACAATTGGCCATCTCCGTGCTTAATTATAAAGGTAATAGAACACATATGACTTCTACGTTGACCCTTCATACAGCATTTAATTCACTGGTCAGGAACTAGTTGATTAACGCTTGACCATTGCTGTTTACTGTAATACTGTCTACTATTCTATACTTGTTAATGGGCTGTTCTCAATATATACAATTTGGCTTCTAAATATTAGCTGGGTCACCACCAGTGCTGAAAACATATTCTTAGCCACTAGAACTGATCTTTATAAAGTCTGCCTATGCGTCCGACACCGGACCACTGCTTCTCAACACCTGTCCTTGACTATCTGCACTTGATTAACTATTCGAGAGTTTACCTACCAAGGTTTTTCTTGAATGAACTGCTGGCGACATACTTGGACACAGCTCGTCATGAAAACTATTTTGTCGTGAAAACATCATTCGTCTGTCTTCCTTTCTGCAAACTGCAGCGGTACCGTAAACACAATGGTACCTGAGCTGGCCATTACTTTATAGCTGGTCGTTACGGTCAGTCTACGCCAACCTGCTCTCAGCTGGCGACGAGTGAAGAGTGAACTAAAACTCTTCTGTCAGCGCACGGACTTCCCGTGTCGCTGATGACGTATGAACTAAGTATGAACTAAGTCCCGCTACTCAATAATTATCCCTGCTTATTCTAATCCCAGTTATCTCACTTTTTCTATCACATTACATATCCTAAAATAAGTTTTGTCCCCAGGACAAATTTTTTCTCTCCCCTTAATTAAGACACCTATCTCTACACCAACACTTAATTTGTACTTCCTTGACCAGTATTACCATACATAAATACATAAATAAAATATACATCATCATTCTACCCACATGGAATAATCCCTTATAATCATCTTCTTCCCACTACCTCATCATATTGTAATTACATCATACTAACTACAAAACATACTCTGTAATCACTACTATCTGTGATTTACGTATATCTTGTACGCTTCTTTCATCCACAATTTATTATACCTTTCATCCACCATTTTCACTCTCAACCTCTCCATTTCCTACTTTGTTTCCGAGCTCAATCTTTTATGTATTCTCTTATATCAAGCTTTATTTGTTTACCATCGTAACTCATTCCATCATGACTTACTGAGCATCATCATACCCGTACTCACTTTCTAATTTACTTCTTCTGTAGCAAACACTTTTTCCGTAATGTACTGTAACTGCCTGTTACACTTAATTTACAATATATACAGCCGTTTGTGACCCATTTAAAACATCATGGTGTCACTGATTCATTATTACTGCTATTCCCCTGGCTTAATCCTTCATTTATCTTTGGACCTAAAAAAACAATCTGTGGTCCTCTAATTCGAACTACTTGCGTTTCCGTCTCATCTATCTATTCCTAATATTTTTAACCTTCTTTCTATTTCGCTTATTTCACGTGCCTCTGCACTAATCTATCCTGCTATCATTTTATCCATACTTTCCATTGTCCCTGTTCTCTCTTCCTCCTATTTCTTCCTTCTCAGTTATATGTGTTTCTCTTGTCTTCGCCTCTTTTATTTCACTCTCTCTATTATCTGCCTTCTGTATTTGTGTCACCTCTTTTCGTCTCACTTTCAATTCCTCCGTTATATGTTCGTTCCTTCTAGAACCTTTCTCGGTATCTTTGCCATTTACACATGGCTTCTCCCAACATACCTATGTACCCACCATGTATCTCTGTTATTTCTCTAAGGTTTCGCAAACTTCATTATCTCTATCCATCTTCTCCTCCCGTACCCACTGTATTCGTTTCATCTAGAACAATCTCCCTAAATACTCTTGTCTGTCATCCCCCTATGACTTCTTCAATCCCCGACATTTTTTTTCTGCCTTCACCACGGCTTCTTAATTACTCCTATTTTCCATGCTTCTCAATTCTCCTATCTTCACCATTTTCCTCATGGCTCATCTTCACTATTTTTCTTCTCCTCATCTCTTCTGACATTACACATGTCTTCTCTTTCTCTTCTATTATCGCCAATCTGCCATGACCTCTAATATGACTTCTCGACGCTCGAATCCTAATTATTCTCTCTCTACTGCAGTAGTCTATCGTTCAGACCTACTCAGCTTGTTAGTATGTTCAGTGTAAAACAATTGCATCTAGTTTTCCCACAACTAGACTCCCGCTGCAATTTTCTACTTCTCTCCTTCTCACCCTTATCTCCTCTACCTCTCGTTCCCTGCTTGGAACTGTGCTCTCCAATTTCTCAATCATAACTCTCTGTTTATATCCAAATACTTCTCACTATCACTACTGTCTTCCTCTACGGTTTCTCAAAATCTCAATCTTCATTATTCCATTTTACTCCGTATTCCTGCCGTCCTGCTCTACAACTTCTCGAAATCTCTATCTCCATTATTCCTGCCGTCGTTACCACGGCTTTTCAAGTAATTTCCACCATACTACCATGGCCTCCCATCCCAACTGTTTCTCTTAACTCTCCTTTACTCATCTCCTCCTGTACTGCAGTACCCTATCGGTCAGGTGTACTCAGATTGCTTCAGATGTGCGGTATAGACCAATCATACTTAAGTCTCCTCAAGACTCCGCAACCGCCGCCATCTTGTTTGTATTATATATGCTATGCCTCTCCTTACACAGCTTTCTTCTTCTTCTACTTCACTTACTCATAAACTCCAATATTTTTGCCATTGTGGCCTCTTTAGTTCTGGCTCGGAGCGTTTCTAACGCTAACTGTTTATCTATATCGTGCGTCTCCTCTACTCCTCTAACTTGGTTAACATTTTGCTTCCTCTCTGCCTCTCCATCTCTCGTATCTCCAGAATTTTTCTCAACCTCTCTACTCCTTACATCTTCAACAGTTTGCTTCGGTTTCTCTTCTACTGTTTCATATCTCATTTTCCCTGTGTTTCTCTTAACTCCTGAATTTCTCTTTACTTCTCTTTCCCTACTTCTGCATCTTTCTCTACTTCTTCCTGTAATCCTGGGATTCTCATGTCTGCTCCTACTGACAGACCTATCCCTACTACTGGATCTCACTCGACACTTGCTTTTATTTCTTGTCTTCTGACTCCTCCTATTCTCTTCCTCGTGGCTAGTGGATCTTTCTCTCCGTTCATCCCTGCTTACACTTCCTCGACTGTTATTTCTCTTATTTGTCTCTCTATGTCTTTCTCGACTCTTGGATCGGTACTGTCCTCGATCCCTACTTCCTCTTATGATGTCCTTCTTTAACTCTTCCAATTTTCTATCAACCTCTTCACAAAGTGCATTTATATCCTCCTTTTTCTTTCCTTTACTGTTGTTTCCTGCATTATTCTTTTTCCTAGCTCTCACCTCTACCTGTGCTACCTGTCTCAACTTTTCGAGACGCCTTCTATAATCTGATGAATTGTCTGTAGACGACCAACATCGCTTCGTCTTTCGTATACTCCCTTCCTCTATCTCTCTTCTATGGAATCTCCGTTTGCTATGTCTGTGACCTTCGTCACTCTCCTCAGACGACATACTGTCTGAGTCACTTGACATCGATACCTCTTCTGGAGTCCTTGTCCGTCTGCTCCTATTTTTCCCCTCACTAACCGTTTTCCGACCCTTTCCTCTTGTCGGTCTATCCTCCTCTTGTGTTTCTCCGTGTCTGCCTCTCCACTTCGGGCGTACCTGCATTTGTGCTGTATTTCTTAACTTCGCGAGGGGCAAGTTATATTCAGACGAATCATCGGATGACGTATAATATCTCTTCTTCTCCCGTCTAATGTCTCTTGCCCTTTCCTCCTGCTCGTCTGTTTGTGCCTTTTCCTACATTTCTTCTTCTTCCTGCTGGTTTTCTTGTTGTCTCTCCGCTTCCTGCATCTGTCGTAATTGTTTTTCTTGCTCTGCTAATCTATTTTCTCTCTCTTGCAGTCTCTGTACATATTCCATCAGCGGAATGTACTCTTCGCTGTCTGAGTTGCCTCTTACATTTCTTAACCTCCTTAATTCTTCTGGTAATATTCTGTCAACCTTTTCTCTTTCCGACGTTCTCGTCTAATCACGCTGTAAATCATTCTCTTCTTCCTCTATTTCTATCTTTGTCTGCTTTCTCTGTCTATTTCTCTCTGTATCCTGTTTTTCCCCTCCTCCTCTCTTCCTCTCTCATGTTTGTTATGTGAATCGTTAAAAATTCCAGATCTTTGGTTTGGGTTTTTCGGTTGTGTATTTTTCTCCGCTCTAGTGACTATCCGACTTCCACCTGCTCTTGGTCTGTATGACTCTTCTGGAGAACTTTCATCTGATGTACCCTCATCTGTGTCCTCTGGTACCACTACATAATGGGTCTTCCTCTTGTTCTGTTCCTGCGGTGGTATGTCTATAGGTTTCTGCTTTTGTAACCTTAGATGTTGTTCATGTGCCTTGATGGTTTTATTTTGATCTTGTTTCCATATTTGATATGTTATTTCTGAAAGGCGTCGTAACACCTGCCAATTCGGAATCCAATTCTGGTCTAGTTTTCCACTCTTAACGTGTTTCCTATAGAACACTATGTCTTCCGGCTTGAATTCCTGTGCAACTGCATTTTTATTTGCATTCCTTTGCCTCCTTTCAAAATCTTTCTTGATGTTCCTTTGTGCTAAAGTGTGTGCTCGGTGTTTTTCCCGGATTAGTATTTCCATGGGGTCCTTTCCCATATATTTCCTCCTTGGCTGCAGTATTAGTGTCCATTGGCATCACTGGCTCCCTACCGTTCATTATATAAAACGGCGACATTTTAGTAGTTTCGCTTGTGTTCATACGGACTACATCTAGCGCCTGCGGTAAGTACAGATCCCAATACTGCGGTTTTCCTTCTACCTCTTTCGCCATGATGTTATGTAAGGTGGAATGGGGGCGTTCGTTCTTTCCATTTCCTTGGGGGCGATAAACGGATGTTCTGATATGTCTATTGTTTCACTGATCCACAAACTTCTGGAACTCTGTTCCTGTAAACACCTTGCCATTGTACGTAAGTATGGATAAAGGACATCCGTGTCGAGGGATAAATTCCCTAGTAATAATTTGCAATATACTGTTTGCCGTGGCCTCGCTGAGTGGATAAGATTCTGGCCAACCTGATAGCATATCCATTATATATAGTATGTATTTATTCCCCATTAATGTTGTTGGATAAGGTCCAGATATATCCATGCTGATCTTCTCCATCGTATAATTTGGCGTATCCATCTCTTGGGTGGGATACTTCAATGCCCTCAAGTTCCGTGTTTTACACGTGATGCACTGGTCCACATACGATACTATATCACTGTTCATCATGTGCAAGTAATATCTCTTTTTAATGACATCCAACGTCTTGTCTCTCCCCATGTGACCGTTGTTGTCATGATAAGCTTTGAGCACTTTCCTTACTAGATGTTTCGGAATATATTTCCTCGGCGAACCATCTCCTTTCGGGTTAAGGTATTCCGTCACATTGTCCAGAGGGTTTATCCTAAAGTTCTTCGCTTCTTTATCTTCATTCCATATCTTTCTTTTCATCTGTCTGATCTCTGGATCTTTATCTTGTTCCTTTGAAGTCGATAACTTTCAGTTGTGAATCTTCTTCCGAATGATCTTCATCCGTTCCCGATATTGACTGCGTCTCCATTTTATTAAAATTTATGATGTTGACCTGTTTGAATCGATTACACTGGTATACACACATTTTGGTGCCTTAAATTTTATAGCTGTTCTCGGGTAATTTTGGGTTGCTGATTCCAAAAATGTAATCAGATTTTTTCTATCAGCTCTAGTTTTTGAGATAACTAAGAATGACCATATTAGTAGGGCAATTGTTATGTACAATCCTAGAGTTAGGTGCTATCAGTGGCATTTTGACTTTAGTCTGCATTCATATTATATGTAATTACTGTGCATATATTACCAAAAATGTAATAAAACTTTATCCCTAGCACTTGTTTAGTCAACACCCAAAAAGGATCTTTTCGAGGACTTCCTGGAATGTGATATGCCCGGACAGTCACGCTTAAGGGTCCAACAGTAATCTGCCATCATGTGGGCATCCTAAAGTCCATGATATCTCTCTTCCATTGTTTTTATATCTTGGTGAAATCTTGCTCCTCACTAAAGTCGCCAAGATTCTCCGGAAATAAATGTAAATGGTTATGGAGGTAGTGCAATTTTATGCTCATGTTGCATCCAAGTTCACAAAAAACTCGACAGCATGTTTCCAACTAATTCAGAATAATTGTCTGCTTTAAAGTTACCCAGAAAGTTTTGCACAACTAAAACAAATGATGACCAGGCTGTGGACTCTGTTTTGTTCATGGAATCAATAAAATTTGGATCGTTTATTAACTTTCTAATTTGAGGTCCATCAAAAATTCCAGCTTTAAGTTTGTCTATGCTCAATTCTGGAAACTTTCTGCATAAGTAATTAAAACAGGTACCATCTTTGTTCAGTGCCTTAACAAATTGCCTTATCAAGCCAAGCTTTATATGTAATGGTGGCAGTAGAACTCTTTTTCGATCAATGAGAGGCTTATTGACAATATTTTTTTTCTCCAACTTTAAATTCATCCCTCAACGGCCACTGTTTCTTTGTCCAGTGCATATCTTTTGCCCTGCTATCCCACAAACATATAAAGTATGGATATTTGGTGAATCCCATTTGCTGGCCAAGCAAGAAGTTCATCATTTTAAGATCTACACAAACCATCCAGTTATGTTCTAAATACTTCAATTTTTCCAGAACTGTGCTTATTGTAGCATACTCCTCCTTCATTGTAGTAGAATGAGCAATTGGAATTGAGCCATATTTGTTACCATTGTGTAAGAGAACACCCTTCAAACTTCTTTTAGAGCTGTCAATGAAAAGTCACCACTCATCTGGTGTATAACTTACACCCATTTTGTTAACAAGACCTCCTACATTAGTACAAAACACAAGGTTGTTTTCTTTACAAAAGAATGGAATAAAACCTTGCTCTCTGCTGCGATAAAATGTAACCTTTGTTTCAGCGGTCAGTAATTTTTTTCTTTCAATCTTGAAGCCAAAAGTTCTGAAGATTCCTTGGAGAGATATAGATCTCGGATTAGATCATTTAGTTCAAGCTGGTCGAAGCATTGAGCATCTGAAAAATCATCTTCAAAATCACTATCACTGTCACTTGTCGTTCCACATGCCACTGCTGTCTCATCTTCTAGCAGGGAATCCGAAATCTGACTGAAAGTTGGAATTGGTATGTCATCTCCGTGTGGAACAGGTCGCCTAGCAGAATCTAAATCTGGATATTTCCACTTTTTGTGATTTTTTTTCCATTAATTCCCTTAATATTCACAACACAGAAATAACAGTCATCATAGTGGTTCTTGGGCTCTCTCCAAACCATTGGAATTCCAAATTTTAAACATTTTCTTTTCCCACAAGTCCACTGTCGCATGTGTTCAACACATGTTTTGCAAACAATATGAGGAGCCCAAGACTTGTCCTGGTCACCTAGATTTACATTAAAGTAAGCAAAGTATGCCTTTTTCACAAAAACAGTAATATGCTTTCTATGTTCTTCTTTGAAAGTGCACTCTCCACAAATATAACAAAATAAATGCAGTGAAAGAAAACATGCTCTTCTTGAAGGTGATGCCATTCTCTGTTAGTGTAATAAAATAAGTAGCATACTAACATGCATGCAGTGGCTTAAAATCTAAAAAAGGCAATTCTGGGAAGATTCTTGGAAAACTGAAACTGAGAGTAAACAAGCAGTTTTCTTTTGTAAAGGACTAGACAGCAATAGTTTTTTTTACATAGCCTTATATAGAAAATATTGTAATAATACAGGGTGACACCAAAAAAAAAACGGGCCCGCGCGCGCACAAATAGTGCGCGCGCGGGCCCGTTTTGTTTTGTGTGGGTCACCCTGTATTAATGAAATACAAAAATGTCTGTATCTCAAAAACTAGAGCTGCTACAGACAAGTAAATGTGATATTTGGATTGAGCAGGCCTCATTTATGTACAATCAAGAGTAAAATGTTTGGCACCAAATAATTTATTTTTTTTTTTGGTAGGGCTGTGTTATCTATCTCTGGCGTATCATCCCCTTCTGTTTTCATCCCGTTCTGGTATGGTATAATTGACAATAGATCAGCGCATGTATTGTGGGTACCTTTGATGTACTCTATTTTCATGTTATAACTTTGTAGGTTCAACGCCCACATTTGCAATTTCCTTGGCTGATCTTTCGCTTTAGTTAACCATGTCACTAATGGCTGATGGTCTATCTTAACCGTAAATGGCATTCCCCTTAGATAAAAGTCCAGTTTCTGTACCGAATAGTGGATGGCAAACTCCTCCTTCTCTATGGTAGGCCATTTCCGCTGCGTTTTGCTCAGCGCATGTGATATAAATACTAATGGTTTCTCGTTTCTCACGTTCTTCAAAACCGGTTCCTCATCCTCCTTTGCCGGTTGCACTAAGCATGCCTTTATCGCTGTATCCGACGCATCAGTATATAGTAATATTTCCCTATTCGGGTCTGGATGCGCTAGATATGGGATTTTCGTTAATGCGTTCTTCGGGTATTCGAAAGCCCTCTGCCAGTCTTGTGTCCATTTTAACCTGGCGAACTTTCTTGTGAGGCTTATCAAGGGTTCCGCTGCTTGTGAAAAATTTACGATGTGGTTCCGAAAATACCCACACGTTCCCAGGAATCCCCTTGTTTGGCGGACACTGATTGGTGCTGGCATTTGTCTAATGGCTCGCACTTTCTCTTTATCTGGTCTGATGCCTTCCCTATTGATCATAAATCGTAAGTATTTAATTTCTTGCTGCAAGAAGTTACACTTGCTCAACTTGAGTTTCACCTTGTGATGTCTTAATCTATCAAATACTTTCTCTACATGGTATAAATGATCTTCCATCGACCCTGTCGTATGTACAAGTATATCATCAATGTATGCTGTGGCGAATCCTTGCATCCCTTGAAGCACTTTGTTCATCAATGCCATATATGTCGTCGGGCTTCCCTTTAGCCCAAAAGGCATCACGTTCCATGCAAACGTGCCGACACGTGTGCAGACGGTGCTCTTCCTTATAGCGTCTGGTGACATTGAAATGCACCAGAACCCTGACCTCGCATCTAGGGTTGTGAACCATTGTGACTTTTGCAGTGTTGCCAATATGTCATCTATTCTAGACATCTGATACGATATCGCTTTTGTAATCGTATTCAACGCCCGGTAGTCACAACAAAATCTGTTGGTTCCGTCTTTCTTCTCAACAATGACTATCGGCGATGCCCACTCTGACCTGGACCGTTCGATTATTCCTGCCTTTAACATGTCCTGTATCGCTCGGTCTACTACCTGTCTATTTTTTAGCGGCGTACGATATGGTTTCATACTATAGTCCGTTCGGAAATTCGTGCCCACACATTGAACGTTGTAACATTGCAACCCCTTGACGGATGTTATTGAAATTTGCTACGTGCCCTACTGATATCAATGCAGTTATTAATATATTTTTTGCCGTTACAAAACTCATGTCATGTTCGAATTTTCTTCTTTAAGTTATATAAAAAAACTCTTACCGTTGTCTGGGTTAATTTTTATTAGTTCTACAGGAAAGTTACAAGATCCGTTCAAAAATTGCCCACTTAATTTTTGTTACAGCACAGCACAAGCGATGATATGTGCTATTCAATATTTTTTTTTTTTAAATTAATGTAGTGACTACATGTCCGCACGTGTGCGCACCTATTGTACACATCCGCGAGTAATTATTTCAGCGGCGTATGCTAATTGCAATGAGTTGGCTGCAATGAAACAAAACGACACCAGCGTATAATATATTAATAAACTAAACTGCATAATTATGAAAAGCGCAATAAATCTGAAATGCAAATTTATCACTTTGCAGAAGGTAACTGTTATATTGTACAGGCATTTTCGCAGAGAGGCTAAGATGGGTTGTTTATACCACGACATCCAAGAACCAGGTAGGAGAACACGAAAGGCCCTGGGTGTGGATAGAAGATCTTTTCGACGTTGGATACAACAGGACGGTGATTGTACTGAGGCTGCGGTTAAGCAAGGAAGGAAGAAAAAAAATTGATGATTTTGACAAGGATGTCATTAGACGTTTGATTTTGAAGATGTTTGATGCCAATCAACTTGTTACTCTCCGCATGCTGAAAAGTCGGCTGCAAGCAGAATGCGATATTAACGTCTCAAAAACAACTCTTTGGCAACTTGTCAGAAGTGTCGGCTTCACTTTTAGAAAAACGTCTGGCGGAAGGAATTTTTTATGTGAAAAACCACATCTGGTTGCAGCTCGAAGCAAATACCTTAGGCAGATTCGTGAGAGAAGGCAAGACGGCTGTGATATAGTGTATTTGGACGAATCTTGGGTTAATGCTCATCATACGAACGAGAAAGAATGGCAATCTGTTGACGGAGACCATAGAAGGAAAATTCCCAGCAGCAAAGGTCAACGCATTATATTAACACATGCTGGCAGCAGACAGAATGGGCTTGTCCGTGATGCAGAGCTTATTTTTCAAAGTCTGTAGATGGTAGGGACTACCACAGTGAAATGAATGGGCAAATTTTTCGAGATTGGATAGTGAATACACTCCTCCCAACTTTAGATAGGCCGTCTTGCCTGGTGATGGATAATGCGTCCTATCATAATGTTCTAGCGCAGGAGGATAAAGCTCCCACTTCGGCAAGCACGAAAGACGAAATCAGGAGGTGGCTTGTGAATGAAAATATCTTCGCTGACAACAGCTATTTAAAACCAGAGTTGTTGCAGCTTGTGAGACAGAGGAATAAGACAAAAGTGTATCTGATTGATAAAATCATCCAAGAGCAGGGTCATGTTTCTCTTCGACTCCCACCTTACCATTATCACCTTAACCGAATAGAGCTGGTTTGGGCTAGAGTTAAAGGGCAAGTGGCCGCCCAGAACACCACTTTTAAAATATGCGATGTTAAAGACATGACTCGTGAGGCCCTTTCACGAATAGACACACAGTACTGGGCTAAATGTGAAGAACGCGTGCTACATGAAGAAGAAGATTACTGGCATTGAGATGGCTTGCAGTTTATCCAACCAACAACTGTTGTGAACTTATTGGAGTCGTCCGATTCGGAATGAGGCACGTCGATCGCATTCCTTCGTTTGTGATAAACTAATTTCATATGCCAATCTATAATAACACATAAACAGTTACGATTTGTCATAGCTTCCTGATGATTTACTGCTATCATGGTTCATTATCAGAACATCATTCCTGGTATCAAAATCACGTGAACAACCAATCACACATTTAGGACACGCCTTTGAACCGTCTTGTCGCACAAATGTTGTGATTTACAGTAAGAATTAATGTTACGGGCAGATTTAGGCAAATGTTCCAAGAAGATCAAAGAAAATCGCCGTTTTGCAAATTTCGCGACAGCTGTGGATGTTATGATGGCAAAATCTTAACTGCATGGTAAATCTAAGACTACATGCAAAAATTCATGTCCATACAACAAACAGTTTTGGAGAAAATTGACGCTTTCTGTGGGCAGGAATTTCCGAACGGACTATAATAGGCTTGTCCGTCGTTGTTTCTATTTCCATCTGGACTGTATTTGTTCTCCCTAGTTCCATGTCATTTGGCGCAAATACATCATGATGTTTCGTGATAAAGTCTTGTAATCTTCTTTTGGGGTCTGTCCTTATGTGTGTCATCATCTCCTTCATCCTATTCTTCGTGCTGTCTTGTTGTGTAATTTGTCCCTGCATTCTATCTCTTCTCTTTGTTGACCACTTCCAGTCTCATATAGATTCTTATTCGTATGTTTATCTTTGACGCAAAGTTGTCGATTCCTTTCTTGAACCATTTCTATCCTGTGTACTCGATCTGATGTGTAGTACGGTCTGTGACAATTGTTTTTCCATCTGGTGTCTCTTTCCCTGCATTCTATGCGATTGTTGTTTCTATGGCTCCATCTTCTTTCCTCCCGCATACGTTCCTGTTCTCTACACGCTAGACAATTACTGGTATTCATATAATCCCGTCCTAACTGTTGGCTACCCCTCCTAGTGTATGTTCTCCTATCTCGGATACCACTATGTTTATCTTTCCTTTCGTTATAGTTTTCCTGTCATTGTCTGCTGCCTTCAGTGTGTGACATGTGTTGTACTCTCCGCACGATGAATCCTCTTGGTATCGTAACATGCTTTGCTGCTGTGTTAAGAAGTATAACTGGAAATTGAGACCTGTTTCCTATCACTACTATGCGCTCCGTCATGTCTATGCCTGGTTCATCGGCTATGTCTGCATCCTGGAATTCCACTGTTCTGACTGTCTGCCCAACTTTATAATATGGTGACCTCTTAATCTTTCCTGTGACAATGTTCACCGTATTCCGACGTAAAGTGATTGGCTTCTGTAATCTGATGCGATATGCATATCATCCTGCATGTCAGTGTACTCTTCCTGAATTCTCAGCTTCTGTATATCAAAGTACAATCTTACGCTGTATTTCTTCATAAAATCTCTGCCTAATATGCAATTCCGTGACATACCTTTCACTATAATAAACGTTTGCATCAACGACTTCGTTCCAATGGTAAACCGTAACGGTGACATTCCCATCACCTTTAACCTTTTACCTGACACTGACGTGAGTTGCGTGCGTGTTTTTTTCCAATTTGGGTGGCTGACGTAGCTGTTTTTACAACCCGGACCTTAACAAGCTAACACTAGCGCCTGAGTTCAAGAGACTTCTGATCTTTATGTCACCTATTGTCATCAAACAAGAACTCGGATCTGTATGGTACGTTCCATTCACTGTTGGTATTTCTCTATTCTGTTTCCATATCCTTGGTTTTCTTCCCATAGGTACCTACCTATTATTCTGAGACCTATCAGTCACCCTACTCATGACAGTCTCCCTCATGTGAGTAGGTTTGCCTTTTCCCTGACTACTGTATCTACAGTACCGAGGCGTCTCGAAAGCCCTCGTGTGGTGCGTACATGAGTGTGCCCCTTGTGTGCGGGTGTAATATTGAGGTTGACACCAGGTGTCATCCTTGTCCCTACACATAGTCTGTCGCGGACTTTGATAACTAGCTAAATGTGCAGACCTATTGTTTTGATACATGCGTGGTGGTCTCCATGTACACCTGCTAGCTCTGTGTCCCCGCTGATGGCAGTTGTAACATTCGATATCTTGCACCAGTCGGCTACATGTTTGTTGTCTTCTTCCACCATTGTTTCCTCGACCTATGTTATCTATTTCCATTGGTTCCTCTTCATCAACCTTTGCTTGTTCTACCCTCGATTCAAATCTTCTTCGTATGTTTTCTTCTGCAATGGCAGAAGCCATTGTGTCTGTTAACGTCTTATGTTCCTTCCTTATTAGGGGGAGTTTGATGGCATCACTATACAATCCATCTACGAAGATACCGATTAATTGGCTATCTATTCCCTGTCTATCTATCGTTTCAGATGGAAATACATCTTCGATGATGTTAAACATTCTGTCAGTATACATTTGTATCGTTTCCTCTTTGTTTTGCTTTATCTTCCTAAGTTTTTGCCATTCTAGGTGTACATCCTGTAATTCTCCGTATCTCTTCACCAATTCCTGTTTGAACTCTTGCCATGATTCATTTGGCACTGTGTCCAACCTTCTTCTAATGAAATCGCCCACCAGATATGTGCTAGTAAGTAAAGCTAACAATCTCTTTTCACTATCTGAGGCCTGAACCGATAAAGAACATCATTCTAATTGTAAAAGCCAGGCCTTACATTCAGTAGCTTTACCTGAAAAGGTGTTAACATTGCCTTTGACATTGGTAAGTTTACAGTTTTTATCCAGCTTACCCAATGTATCAGATACCTGCCGTAACAAGCCTACTACTGTCTCTGTACCGTGTTCCATCTTGGCCCTGAAATCCAACAAAAGTTATATTATTGGGAACTTCTTGGGGCTCTGAAAGGAAAAATTGCTTCGGTTAATTATCTTGCCGCTGTATAAAAACAAAACAATTGATATTCACAGCAAATCACTACAACAAATTTGCGAGAAAAAAAACGACTATACATTCACCAGTTCAATGTTGTACACAATCACTAATTATACCTAATCTCTAACTAATTAACTAACTCTATTCCTAGACGTTGGTTGCTGATGAAGGTGTCTTTTCCGGACCGTTGAACTGAGTGTGCACACTGTTTTGTTCCGTTCTTTCTCCCCTGTTTTCAAATGTGTTGTGAGCGATGGTAATGGATACTTGATCTTCACTGTTCATATAAAATCACTCTTGTGTGATGATGCTTGACCCGTTACCCGATTGTGGAGTTAAGTTGTAAAAGAAATTGTCTCTTCCCGTATTTTCGTTGCTGTCAACCTGAGTTTATTCGTTGACCTCCTTTCTGCTGTGTTGTTTATCTGTCTTTGTTCACCTTGACCTTGTCTACTTCGGCTGATCTTGATATGACTCGGCTCGTGCGGGATAAACTGTCCCTCACTTCAATATACGCTGACTCTAGGAACGAACATCTGATTGTACTTTGAAATTCGTTTGTAAACTGTGTTGTCCTTGATGTTGTCACTCGTCGCTGGCGTTATGATAAGTGGTCATTTGTAACAAACGTAATATTTTCACAAGTGGTCACTGGCACCATAAAGAGATGATATGTGATAGTGGTAACCCAGGTTCTATGCTTGTGAAGTTATTCGTTACGCACTGACCCTGTTGTGTGTACGTTCTTGATTAAACCAATGATGATAATGACCTGTCTTTGTTCTTATGTACGCGTGTCTGTTACGTTAACTATTGGGCCTATCTTTCTAAAGTGACTGCTGAGTGACACCCAATGACCAGACAACTATGATGACTGCAATGACTGATCGACTCGTAGCTGACAACAAAATTCCTTTATTGTTGGCAATAAACATATTCACAATTGGCCATCTCTGTGTCTGATTATAAAGATAATAGAACACATATGACTTCTACGTTGACCCTTCATACAGCATTTAATTCACTGGTCAGGAACTAGTTAATTAACGCTTGACCATTGCTAATTACTATAATACTGTCTACTATTCTATACTTGTTAATGGGCTGTTCTCAATATAAACAGTTTGGCTTCTAAATATTATCTGGGTCATCACCAGTGCTGAAAACTTATTCTTAGCCACTAGAACTGATCTTTATAAAGTCTGCCTATGCGTCTGACACCGGACCACTGCTTCTCAACACCTGTCCTTGACTATCTGCACTTGATTAACTATTCGAGAGTTTACCTACCAAGGTTTTTCTTGAATGAACTGCTGGCGACATACTTGGACACAGCTCGTCATGAAAACTATTTTGTCGTGAAAACATCATTCGTCTGTCTTCCTTTCTGCAAACTGCAGCGGTACCGTAAACACAATGGTACCTGAGCTGGCCATTATTTTATAGCTGGTCGTTACGGTCAGTCTACGCCAACCTGCTCTCAGCTGGCGACGAGTGAAGAGTGAACTAAAACTCTTCTGTCAGCGCACGGACTTCCCGTGTCGCTGATGACGTATGAACTAAGTATGAACTAAGTCCCGCTACTCAATAATTATCCCTGCTTATTCTAATCCCAGTTATCTCCCTTTTCTTATCACACCAGGTCTGTATTATTTTGGCTTTTCAACGTTGCCATTACTGACTGTGCATCAGTAAAGAAAGCAACTTGTCTCCCTGTGCTTTCTTCTGTTAACATAACCTCTGCTGCAGTTTTCAAGGCCTCTGCCTCTGCTCTGAAGTTACTTGAGAATTGTCCAGTTGCCACTGACAGCCTTTTTCTGCACCAGTGCTTAAGGTCAGAAAGACACCCCTGTTACGCACAAATAATTACTTTTTCCAAAGTCTTTGTATGATCATTTTTCGTATGTATGATCATTTTTTGACTGAAAGGTGTATTATGTTTTTTACAGTCAAAGGGACATAACCCGAGATATCGAGACTACAATTTTTTTATGAGTTTGCCTTCTCTTGTATAGACTCACGTTCGGTCTATAATTTCTTGAACGAAGCGTGACCATATCTCCTTATTTGGTAGTATCAGTCAACTGTTGTAGATGTCTGAAACCTGTCTTAACGCTTCTGTTCATGACCATAAAAGGCGCGACTGTGTAAGACTTTTATCTCGAATGTTCTTAGAATCGTCTTATGTGAGCGGCGACTCAGATATTGGAGTTCTGCGCATGTCAAAACTGGTAGTTCGTTTGGTGTGTTCCGCCCAGCTGGGGAGTTTAGAAATGGTCTGAGCAGCGAGCGGACGCAATGTGCGTCTTGTGATTTTCTGAGGGAAATACATTGTCTTTGTGAGTTAGTTAGCTAACTAGACTATTTCCCAGTATTATTCAAGCCTGCCTGGAGGCATATGTTCGTGGTTGATTTCCGAAGAAAGGTAATTCCTCTTGTATTGAACTTTATGCTATCATCTAGAAGTTCGTCATTTTGTGGCTCCTTGCTCGCCTGTGTGATTCAAAATGGAGAGGTACTTTGACTAGGATTTTCGCCACCGGTATCTTTATACCTGAACTAGTTATATATATATATATATATATATATATGGGTCGCTCTAGACCAACAAGACTATTGTCTGTGTTCCAGGATTCGTTATATCAGAGATCACGTCCAAGTCAGATGGTTAGACTTAGGAAGGTTATAAGGGTCGGTTTGACCTGTATTCCATGTATGCTATTCACGTGCAGACAGTAAACGGACTTATTGTACACATCTGATCTGCTAGCATCAGGAAGGGAGCATTTATTATTGTCTATGAACATTGATGATCTGCAGCTGACACTGTTGCAGAAGTTATATATATTATTTATACAGCTTCATGAACCAGAACTTTATGATATCGAATATACAGAAGCTATCTGTTTACAATAGAACTATTGAGTATTGAATCCTACATGACTATCAGCTAATATGATTTTGAATGCAGACATTCCTTGAACTGTAGTATGTTATAACGGAGCTAACGTACCTGGGATTTTGGCGCACCATTATCATTTTTGGTGGCCAATTGTTGGTTTACTCTGGTACCAGCTATCAAGGGGGTCAACAAACCCAGACATCATCATCAAGCTTTCAACATTACAGTTTCAACTCATCACCTCAATGTTTGATGAAAGATTTTGAAAGTACCCGGCGTTGCTGAAAGTTGGAAATTGTTTCAAAATACCCGGCGTTGCTCGTCAAGTTGGCAGTTTTCCTACGATAGAAGGACAAGTGCCGAGCAAATCGATTTCCTGATCTGTTAGGAAGAAGGACAAATGCCGTAACAACTGTTCCGGATTGAGAAGGTCAAGTGCTCAAGTCAATTCAGAAGGTCAAGTTCAGAAGTTGTTTTCTGTCAGAAGCTCATTTCCGTCGTCGTGGCAGTTTATGAGAGCAGATATGAATCAACGTTGGATCATTGTCCTAAGAATGCTGATCACATCCTGTTCTGAACTTTGCTGACGTTGTGGATTCATAGAAGTTAAGTGACCTGTTTTGTTTGTGAACTGTGCCCTTATGTTCTAACTGAGCCTTCTGTCTCTCACATTTTTCACACTATTTACATGTTACATGTTAAATGTTATTTGTATTTGAATATTTATATGTTTATATTTCAGCGGGTTTTTCGGTTGGGCGGTGTCTTTCAGTAGAAGATACCACGTCACAGAGGTTCTACTGTTAGCGTTTTCGTTAGGGACTGTGCGAATTTCCTACTGTGAAATTTGCTAGCGACAATCGTTGCTATATCTGTTTAGTTGTGACGAGTTGTGCTTTATTTTCGTTTTTTGTATATTTTTTTTTCTCTCTCTCTTTCTGTTTTTTAGTTTCGATTTCATTTGTTTGTATTTGTAGGTCTCCTCTTTTCTATTATTCAATTCTTTACAAAATTGCTGTCTATACACTGTAGCGTCATTTGTTTGTCATATCTTCGCATATTTATTTTTAGTTTTCGCTGTTTATTTATTTGACTTATGCGAATGTTTTCGTATTGCTTTGATCTTTGTTATTGTTTACATTGACTTTGATCTTTGTTGTTGTTTACATTGACTCTGATCTTTGTTATTGTTTACATTGACTTTGATCTTTGTTGTTGTTTACATTGACTTTGATCTTTGTTATTGTTTACATTGTTGGTGACCTTTGTTATTGTTTACATTGTCTTGTTATTGTCTACATAGTTCTTGCATAGTTAGCTTTCACTATTGTTACATATATGCTCATGCACTATTGGTCTATAGTGCACATATCATAACTAACTGGTGGTTTTTTGCTTATGCACTATTGTAGTGCAGTTATGATAAATAACTGATGGTTATGCACTGATTTGTGTAGTGCACTGATGATAAAGAGGTGACTTGTGATATTATTATACATTTGATAATACAAGTTGGTGTCAAATCTTGTTTCCCACAGAGATTGGAGTAAACATAGTGATTATACAAGCACTTTATTAAGTCTTGTTGCTATTAAGATTGAAATAAGATAATTAATTATTTCAGGTTCTGTACTCACATTTTAGACATCATGTCTACATTTGAGTACTTTATTGAGCAGGGTAAAACCCTTGGGAAGACTGGTGATAAATTAGAAGAATTTGCGACTGTTCAATATGCCAAGGCATTGAAGTCGGAGGAAAAGAAAATGAAAGAACAAACTGAACAAAAGAGAATAGATGTTGAAAATTTAAAACTGCAGATGCAGGTAGATGAAAAAAGATTACAAATGGAAATGGAAAAACAAAAAAGAGAAGCAGAATCTCAGGAGAAGAGGCTTGAAAAAGAAGCTGAAAATAAGAGACTTGAAATAGAGGTTGAAGAAAAAAAGTTACAGGCTCAGGCTGAAGAAAAAAAGTTACAGGCTCAGGCTGAAGAAAGAAAGTTACAGGCTGAGGCTGAAGAAAGAAGGTTACAAAGAGAAGCTGATGAGAGAAAAGCAAAAATGGAGCATGAAGAAAAACTCTTAGCTTTAGAGTTAGAGAAGTTAAAGTTATTGAACACTGGTAATGCTAATGATGCAAATAAGGTGTCAGATAAGACTAATGCTAAGGATTTCAAGCTTAATCTACCAGCATTTAATCCCTCAATTGATGATATAACATTTTATCTAGATAGATTTGAAAGTGCATGTAAGGTGCATAATATAGATAAAACATTATATGTTTATCATCTGTCCAAGATACTTAGAGGTGATGCTTTGACTTTGTTGAGTATGGTAGATGTGCCGGACAAAAACAACTATGAGGTTGTCAGGGCGGCATTGTTAAAGAAGTACCAACTTAACGAGGACGGATATCGTCTTAAATTTAAAAACATGTTACCAGAAACTGGAGTTGAATTCTCTGAATTCATCTCAAGCATACGTCTTACTTTTTTACGATGGGTTGAGTTGTCTAAGACAGAAAGTACATTTGAAGCCCTTATGGATTTACTACTTAGAGACAAGGTCATGTCTTCTGTTAATGAAGCTTTTCTTTCTTTTCTTCATGAGCGTAAGCCTAAAAACATAAAAGAAATGGAAGAATACTGTAGCCAGTATGTTACTGCGCATCCTCACATAACCATTAGCAACTCTAAAGTAAAAGAAGGTCTGCCAGTTGCTTCGGCAGCACCTTATGGCCCAAATTTTATGCGTAAATTTCAGGGTAGCCAGCAAAATTTCAATAAAATGAGTAACCGTAATTATGCCCAGAACCATAGTAATCAATTCCAGGGTGATTCTTCTTCCCAGAACTGGAGACAACCTAATACTACACGGTATTCTACTCCGGTTAACTTTAGAAATTTTCATAAACGTAATCGGCATAGAGGGAAATATTTTTTGCAGAGACCTCAATACCAAGATAATAGAGGTTCTCAACAGCATAGAAATGGTAATGACAGTTATGGAAACTGGAACTCAAACCAGGATAAAAATTACAGTAGGGACTTTAATGATAATTGCAGAGGCAATAATGGTCGCGGTAGATCGCAACATAAGAGAAAAAGATATCAACAGACGAATTCTGTTCAACAAGAATCTCAGGGAGCAGATAAACAGATTAATAGTGATAAAGACCATAATGCTATCGGATGTTCATCTTTTGATTTTGGTAGAGCAAATAAATGTATCCAATGCAGTACTTTATTTGATCCGAAGACCGTTAGTACTCTAAGCTGTGGTCATCCTTTGCCCGCTCTTCCTGCTAATGTTGCTCATGATGGGAGAGGTTCTCTTATATTACATAAGGGGCTTGTAAATAGTAATCCAGTCTCAGTGTTGTTTGATTCTGGATGTACTACTGTTGGTGTTAGGCAATCTCTTGTAGATCCATCCTGTGCTACAGGAAAGGTCATCAAATGTGTCACATTTGGTGGCACGTTGGAAAAGTATCCTACTGCCATAATACATATTGCTACTCCTTTCTTCACGGGAGAGGTCCACGCGTGTCTACTTCCAAATCCTATTGCGGACCTTATTATTGGTCGTATTCACGGAGTTAGGGAATGTACCCCACAGCAGATTGCTGTTTGGGAAGAGCAAAACATTGAAGCTACCAATGCGGTGGTCACAAGAGCACATGCTCTGGATCCACCTCAAACTTCATTAACTAATAATGATGAAGTAAATGACCAAGATAGTCACTTGACTATTACACGTGACTCATTTATCAAATTGCAAGAAGAAGATCCTTCTTTACAAAAATTCTTCATTCTAGCAAAAAAAGGTGATCCTAATCAGAATACTAATAGAAAATCTTGGATTTCTATGAAGAACGGCGTACTTGTACGTATGGTACAAGACTCGACTACGTCCACTCATTCACAAATTCTTGTGCCCAAGAGCATGAGATTGCAAATATTGCAACATGCTCATGACTCGCAATGTGCTGGACATATGGGTTTTTCCCGTACAAAGTCGAGGGTTCTTGCGGCTTTCTTTTGGCCATTTGTGAGCAAGGACATACGAATTTACTGTCGCTCTTGCAAAGTATGTCAGGAGGTCAAATCTAAAGGACCACGACATGCTGCGCCTATCCAGGCTGCTGACATTCCTATTCGCCCTTTTCAAAAAAATGGCAATAGATATTATCGGTCCTTTTAGAATTAAGTCAGCTAGAGGACATCAATTTATTCTTAAATGTGTCGATATGTGCACACGTTGGCCAGAGGCAATACCTCTCAAGAGCATCTCAACTGCTGATATCGCAGACGCTCTTTGGCTGATATTTTCTCGCTTGGGTTTTCCCGGAGAAATATTGTCAGACCATGGCACTCAACTTATATCAGACACTATGTCACAGGTAATGTCTATGCTACATATTAAAAGGTCTCTCAGCAGTATCTATCACCCAATGTCTAATGGGTTAGTCGAACGTTTAAATAGGACTCTGAAAACTTTACTTGGTAAGATAACTGAGGATCATCCTCAGGATTGGGACAGGGTCTTACCCGCGGCTCTCTTTGCGTATAGAGAGGTCCCCAATGAACATACAGGGTTTTCCCCTTTTGAACTTGTCTTTGGCGCGCAACCGCGCGGCCCTATGTCTTTACTTCACGATCTAATCACTGCCGATAATATTAGCGATGAAACTCAATCTTCTTATGAGTACGTCATTGCTCTTAGGCAAAAGATCATCGAGGCATGCAAACTAGCAACTTCTTCATCCGAATTTGCTAAAGAAAAGGCAAGGCAGTTTGGAAATAAAAATAGATGTCTACGACAACTTTGTCCAGGTGACAAAGCTCTCGTTCTACTTCCTTCAAGGGAGAACAGACTTCTAATTGCATGGAAAGGTCCATATGCAATAGTCTCCAAAATTTCTGATGTCGACTATGTTGTCGATATTGATGGAAAGCATAAAACTTTCCACATAAATATGCTCACGGAATTTTATGAAAGACCTGACTATTTGCAGCCTATTTTCCAGGCAACGGACAATTCTCAAGCACCTCATGGTCAGTACTCATCTCTGTCAGTTATACAGGATGAGGAAACTACTTTTTCTGATGTCAATCTTCCTCTTCCTATGGTCTCACTTTATTCTACGGAATCTTGGAAAAACGTGACCGTTTCTCCAAATCTTTCCGCTGAGGAACATCGACAAGTTTCTTCGATGTTGCAAACATTTCAGGATGTTCTTACAGACATCCCGGGACACACACATGTCATTGAACATGACATTGTGCTAACTGATCATAATCCTATCAGAGTCAGACCTTATCCAATACCTATCCATTTCCAGTCTCAAGTCGAAAAAGAATTGGATGAAATGATACGTTTGGAAATCATTGAACCATCCACTTCAGCATACTCTTCGTCTATGGTTATTGTTCGAAAGAAGGATAATAACATTCGCATTTGCGTAGATTATCGCAAATTGAACCAAGTTACGAAGTTCGACGCTGAACCTATGCCTTCATTAGAAGAGCTACTCAATAAACTTGCTAATTCTAGATTCTTTACCAAACTAGATTTGTCTAAAGGTTATTGGCAAGTTCCGCTAACTGAACGTGCCAAACCTTTTACAGCTTTTTCTACACCTAGGGGTTTATTCCAATGGAATTTCATGCCTTTCGGTCTTATGAACGCCCCTGCTACATTCGTACGCATGATGCGGCGAATTCTCGCATATCGTACAGATGTCATAGCATACTTAGATGATATCTGTCTATTCAGTGATTCCTGGGAAGATCACTATTTGGGTTTATACGAATTACTGTCTACTCTTCGCGAGTATAACTTGACTGCAAAACCCTCTAAAGCCTTTATAGGATTTAGCGAGATTTCTTTCCTAGGTCATCGTGTTGGTCATGGTCTTTTAAAGACAGAGGACCACAATGTTTCAAAAATACTTAACATTTCGGTCCCTAAGACGAAGAAACAAGTACGGAGTCTATTAGGTTTGATCCAATTCTACGGACGATTCATTCCGAATCTGTCCTCCATTATGGCACCGCTTTCTACTTTATTGAAGAAAGGGTCGCCTAATCTGATCCGCTGGTCTAAAGAATGTCAATCCTCATTGGACCAGGTTAAAGCCCTATTTTCATCTCCACCTATTCTTAGGTTACCTACTATTGAGAAGACTTTTGTTCTTCGAAGTGACGCCTCGTCAACTGGGATTGGGGCAGCACTAATGCAGGAGTATTCTGATACTCTGCATCCGGTGATGTATATCTCTAGGAAATTAAATGCTGCAGAAAAGAATTACTCGGTTTTAGACCGTGAGTTATTGGCTATGGTATGGTCTATTCTGAAGTTACAAAGATTTCTTCTAGGCGCACACTTCATTGTGGAAACCGACCAGAAAGCGCTTACTGCTATTCAGAGCAAAAACTTGAAGAGCTCGAGGTCCACTCGTTATGCCATAGCTCTTCAACCATTTCATTTCTCGGTTCGAGCTATCCGTGGTTCGGATAATGTGATGGCAGACATTCTGTCCAGATGCCCACACGATTCCACATGATTCTTCTGTCATATATATATTTCCTGATATACAGTCCAATATTATAATGACATGTTAGTAGATTTTTTCTCACTTTTTTGGGGGGAATTTATAACATTGTACCATGTAATTATCTAAGAAGGCTTAGTTAGTGATATACGGGCCAAAAGATCACTCGGCCACATTTAGATAATATATTTGCATAATTGTATTAAGAGATTTACCAGTTGTCTTTAAGATTTGTGTTATTGATATTTTCGCAGCACATCAGTGAAGTCTGCGAGATTATGTCCATTGTGGAACATTGAGGATATCAAGTCCTGTCCTAGATTGGGAGCGGATGATGTCCACATCTTCTTCTATTGATTGTTTTATGTCAACGAAGAATAACATTGTATTAGTTATTAATTACTGATGCATTATATAATGTAATAATAATATAGTGCGGTATATTAGTATATTACACCGCTATTTGCACAACACATTGTATGATATCATAATGATATATTTAATTTCATATATTGGTATGAGAGTAATTTGACTTTTATTATGATGTTGCCATCATTGTGGCGTGTGTTGGTGGCACCTTCCTGGAATATATACGCGAATACTTAGATAAATTTTTTCTCTAAGGACCTGAGATATGATCTCAGTTTCGCTCCATGCGTTGAGCTAGTTTGTTAGGTATATATCCGCGCATCATACGTGCGTTAGGAGCCTAGATTTTTCCGGCTCCAGGATTTTTAAAAAAAAATGTTTCATTTTTTTTTTCCCGGGAGGGTGCGGTAATGTTACGCACAAATAATTACTTTTTCCAAAGTCTTTGTATGATCATTTTTCGTATGTATGATCATTTTTTGACTGAAAGGTGTATTATGTTTTTTACAGTCAAAGGGACATAACCCGAGATATCGAGACTACAATTTTTTTATGAGTTTGCCTTCTCTTGTATAGAGACACGTTCGGTCTATAATTTCTTGAACGAAGCGTGACCATATCTCCTTATTTGGTAGTATCAGTCAACTGTTGTAGATGTCTGAAACCTGTCTTAACGCTTCTGTTCATGACCATAAAAGGCGCGACTGTGTAAGACTTTTATCTCGAATGTTCTTAGAATCGTCTTATGTGAGCGGCGACTCAGATATTGGAGTTCTGCGCATGTCAAAACTGGTAGTTCGTTTGGTGTGTTCCGCCCAGCTGGGGAGTTTAGAAATGGTCTGAGCAGCGAGCGGACGCAATGTGCGTCTTGTGATTTTCTGAGGGAAATACATTGTCTTTGTGAGTTAGTTAGCTAACTAGACTATTTCCCAGTATTATTCAAGCCTGCCTGGAGGCATATGTTCGTGGTTGATTTCCGAAGAAAGGTAATTCCTCTTGTATTGAACTTTATGCTATCATCTAGAAGTTCGTCATTTTGTGGCTCCTTGCTCGCCTGTGTGATTCAAAATGGAGAGGTACTTTGACTAGGATTTTCGCCACCGGTATCTTTATACCTGAACTAGTTATATATATATGGGTCGCTCTAGACCAACAAGACTATTGTCTGTGTTCCAGGATTCGTTATATCAGAGATCACGTCCAAGTCAGATGGTTAGACTTAGGAAGGTTATAAGGGTCGGTTTGACCTGTATTCCATGTATGCTATTCACGTGCAGACAGTAAACGGACTTATTGTACACATCTGATCTGCTAGCATCAGGAAGGGAGCATTTATTATTGTCTATGAACATTGATGATCTGCAGCTGACACTGTTGCAGAAGTTTATATATTATTTATATATATATATATACAGAATATACAGCTTATCAGCTAATATGATTTTGAACCAGAACTATGTTTATGACAAAATATATCGAATATACAGAAGCTATCTGTTTACAATAGAACTATTGAGTATTGAATCCTACATGACTATCAGCTAATATGATTTTGAATGCTGCATTCGTTAAACTATGTTGGTGATGACAAAATATCATGACTGTTTTGTGGCGTGCAATAAATGAGTATAAAACATAAAGCGATAAGTTACCACTTTTTTCATGACATTCTACATCATCACTTGTTGCCATATTAGTTCTTGAAGTTGCTTCTATGGAGGTTTTCCCTGTGAAACTATTCTACTGCAACATACACAAGCAACACTGCCTTTTGTTATAAAGTCCAGACAGCAATTTTAAGGACAGTAACTGCCTCTACCTCCATTCATGCAGGCTGTTATCATATAAGCCCCGCTATATTCAGGTGCCCTTTCGATAGCAGAGAAGCCCCACCCCTGGTGATATTACCACAGATTACAGACCCATCAGTGTACACAATGGCATCATCATCCCATCATTATAATTTATAAGCTGATCAATTTCCAGCTCTGCTATCCCATTGGCCCAAATTCTGCATTCTCTACAAAGGCTGATGATGACTTGCTGGTAGTTCGTTCAGCTCTCATCTGACTTACTCCATTCTTCTTTCTTGAATATACTTTCAACTGGGGTCACCTGTCTAATAGTCTCCTCTGCCTGTGCCATCAATGACATCCCCTCTTTATTCTCGCTCCTTTGATGTCAGCTATGTTCCTATGAAGGGGATGCCTTTTGTTTGTGGTTAAACGCATATACGCTTTTACCTGGGCCATCGTATATCTGGATCTAATTGACAGAAATTTGCAATATGTGCGGCATCATCACAATAAGGGTATCTCGCGTGCAGCCCAAGACTATACGCATCTCTTCGTTTTGAATGCGTTCCAGTCGTTCACGTTGTGATATTGACAGCGTGAGTATTCCCCGGCCATACTTGATTACAGACAAGACCAGCTGATGATACAGGAGAAACAGCAGTCTCTGCTCCAGGTGCGCTGCAGCCATTGTTTTTAGGGCTGCCAGACCTCTCTTGCACTTCTGTATGAGTGATCAACATGGTGCTTATATGATAGCCCACGATCGAATGTTACTCCAAGGTATTTCAACTTGTTCTGCCTTTCAATTTTCTGTCCACTGAGAGTAATGTCTGGAAGTTATGCTTTCAATATGGAGTTGTTCAAGGAGCACCAAAGCACACAGGCTTTGTTGGGATTGACCTTGGAGCTGGTTTCGTCGCACCATTTAGAAAGTGCCTGAAGTGTCTCATGTATGCTCTCGTGTGTCTCTTGTAAACCCTCATATATATGAGGGTCTCCAGGGTAAACAAGAAACTGTAGAAATTGACCTAGAGGATGCTACCAACAGTGTTGACTTTGCAACCTTCATGGACTGTGTAAATGAATGTGGTGTAAACCCATGGCTAACAAGGTGGATAGCAGCTGTCTTAACTGAGAGAGCAGTTGCATTTCGCTTTGTAACATGGACATCAGAACCAAAAATAGCTGCAATCCAACTAACAGGTTTGGGACGAACATTAACTTTTGCCGATGGCTTGCTCATTTACAAGACTGGATCAGATTACTGTAAAATTACGACAGCAAAAATATACACTGACACACAGAACCTCACAAATACCAAATATAGCTCCCACGGGAAAAGAGGACGATTCATACAAGCAAACACATTCAAAACACATTCCTTGACAAACACGTAATGTAGAATTCACCAAAAAGGACAGCTTTGAGATCCGAACTGGTGCGGGGGAAGGATGTCTCTTGTTACCATTTTTTCTTCATATTGTTTTAAATGGATTATGAAAACAACGTCAACCAGCAGAAATCAAATTCAGTGGACTTAACATAACCAGGTCTGTGATCCAGAATGTGCTGACGACCTATCTCCTCTGTCCCGTAACGATAACAGGTAAAAGAAAGTATGAGAAAATCGCGTGATTGTTGATTGTTGATCAGAATCGACACCATTGCACTCCGGGGAAACGCGTAAGTGCCGAGTGTCTCTCATCAAATGCTGAAAGATATGAATGCTAATTGTTCCTGTAGCTCACTAGTTGTATACATGCCGGGTGCATCCTCTTGTGCGTCCTCGTGTGCTGGTCTTGTGTTTGATGACAAATTCCCGCAATACTAAGCTTGCTGATTCTGTTGCAGTGTCATTGTTTAACGCGTGATCATTAATTGTCCTTAGTGTTATCTCCCTTATCAATATCAAATGTCCCCACTTTGGGTGCTGTCGAAGCTGATCTGACAGCTCTCTCATTGTCGCGTGCCCCTGCCTGACTAGTACAGTAGATCGATACCAGTTTCTGAATATTAGAGGCTTCTATGGATGTTTTTCATTCACGCCAGTCCATCCATTTTGGACCTTCCGAAGCATGGATGCAATAATTGATCTAGATGGAGTTTTAGACAGCCACCTCAAGGCTACATTAGAGAAAAACGTGATGAGTAGCCATTGCAAGTGTCTGAAACTAGACAGGGAAAAGTCAAGGATTTTGAGATGCACTTAGAAAATTGTCCCTACACGATGGATGGGTGGATGGATGGATGGATGGATGGATGGATGGATGGATGGATGGATGGATGGGTGGGTGGGTGGATGGATGGATGGATGGATGGATGGATGGATGGATGGATGGATGGATAGATAGATAGATAGATAGATAGATAGATAGATAGATAGATAGATAGATAGATAGATAGATAGATAGATAGATAGATAGATAGATAGATAGATAGATAGATAGATAGATAGATAGATAGATAGATAGATAGATAGATAGATAGATAGATAGATAGATAGATAGATAGATAGATAGATAGATAGATAGATAGATAGGCAGGCAGGCAGGCAGGCAGGTAAATAGGTAGGTATGTATGTATGGTAGTAGCACTACTTCATGACGACACTAATTATACGGTGGTTATTTATCTTGATGCATTGGTTATTAAGTATGAGCAACACGTCCAACAAGGATTTGGTTAGATGTGAAATAAAGCCAATGAGCTTAAATTTGACTAATTAACACTTGTTTCATCACAACATGATTTGTAAATATTCGGATATCTTTTAAAAATCTTGTATTGCCACGTATTAAAACACACAAGCATACACAAAACAAAAATTCAAAATAAACCTTCTGCAACTCCGTCTACGAATCACTATTTCAGAGGATATCAACTTAGGCGACTAAATCGGCCAAGATGCAGCAAATGTAACAAACTCTAGTCTCCATTCATTCATCACCAGCTGCCATCTCCACAACGAAGGTTGGCTGTAATGGATCTCCAACGTCTTCTGTCTCTTGTCTTGGTGGTGCACTCTGATAGACTCTTTCCTGTCCATCCTGTTGATATTATCTTCCCACTTACAGCGCTGTCTTCCTCAACCATTAACTTCTGCTAAATATATATATATATATAAGATTACGATACTTATTCATACTAACCTGAAATACAAAAGGGGAAAATTCTTGAATTTGTTTACAAAACAAGAAAAGGCTTGAATATTTTTAAAACAACAGCCATGAAGCGATGGGGGCTCGTTATTTCATTGGTTATGCTTTACGTTTTCATGCGGCAATGCGCGGTTTTTTCGTACTTTCCACACAATACACCATGAAAATACTGCAAATTGGTGGGAATTTGTTACGAACGGGACACTAAGAAAATTAGGGTTTGATACATATATAAATAGAGAGAGAGAGAGAGAGAGAGAGAGAGAGAGAGCAATATAAGCAAAAATGAAGGAACAGTCACAGCAAGATAAATATACTAAAATCAAAAATGGCCTTCGCATTGAAATTGAGAAACATTTGGGATTCAAAATAAATCAAGCCCAACATAAAATTAAGAATCTTCAACTCAAATATAAAAGGCAGATATATTGAAAAGGTTGCTGGATTTATGCCCAATGCCGTCTTTTCTCTCTTGCAGATATCTTTGATCCTCAGTTGCAGTCGTCTGTCTTTTCTTTAGCCATCTGCCAATTCTCTGCAGAAAATATCTTTGGGAATACAACCATCTCCCGTGCGGCGGACATGGCCAAACCAGCTCTTTCTAAGCAGCGTATACAAGCTTTGAAGGCTAGCGCGTGACAGCACCTCGACATTTAAGGTTTAACTTTGTTGGATACGTTCTTCAGTGTTGAGTCGACGGAGTGTGAAGACCTGTAGACAAGAGGTGAGACAAAGACATTGACGTTGTATAGGATACACACTGAGGAAGCCTGTTGATAGTATTACAACATAGTCCTTGTTCTGGAACACCCAAGGTTAAGAGAAATAGAGGCTGGCATACAAAACAAATAGAAAATTCTAGAAGTGGAAACAAACATAAAAGGATAAAGAAGGTTTGTAAGACCAAGAACAGGAAGACTGTGTGTATACTTCTACACTGAATGATTATTATTATGACATCAACTTAACATTAAAAGGAGTTGTTCTTCATATACTCCTCTGTCTATTTCTTCTTTTCAAGCACCATGCCTGACGATAAAGTGATCATGTCTCTCCACAGCTTTGTTTCCAGTGTTTATCAATTCAGTTGTTGACCTCTTTCCATGCCCCAATGTCAAACTGTCGTGTATCTTCACTCTTTGTCTTGTTTCCCTTCAAATTTTCCTGTTGTCACAATTTGACTTCAGAAAATTATTTCATAAAATCCTGGGACGTCTTGGCTCAAAATAAAATATTGTTTCTTTTGAAATACTTGTATGTCGTATTGTTTTTTGCAATATTTCTGAATCGACATAATTGCACCCCGGACTAAGCCATAGGGGCTCAGTCTCTCTCAGCAAATGTAAAAGTGTATGAATGCTGATTGTTCCCATGTTGCGCTGTTTGATTGCACGCCTGATCCATCACCTCCTACATCCATCTGTGCTAGTTTTACGCTTGATGTCGAATTCCAGCATTCTAAGTCGTGTTGATTCATCGATTGATGTGTTGGTTTCTTACAGGCGATCATTAATTGTCCCTATTAATGCTGTCTCATCTACACCCAATAACTCCACTACAGATGTTATCGAGCCTAGTCTGCCAGCTCTCTCGTAACCAGGACACTAGATCCCTACCAGTTTCTGAAGGATTGAGGGCTCTATACAAGTTTTCCACTCATGTCGCAGCCATCAATTTTGAACCTTCCGTACTATGGATTGAGAATTCGATTCAGTAACTGTCCTGGTTAATTTAGATTCCAACAGCCATCTTGGGACTGCCTGTATCTCCGTTCTCATGCTGGTGGTTGTTGTCAAGTAAGATCTGCTCTGTTTAGTGTAGGTTCTGAGCCCCGATGTCCCGCCTATATTAATGGATGTTGATGCGAACACACAACCTCTCACATCTAGGGTGCAGTGATCGCCATGGAAGTTACTGTCTGGCTCTTTTAGCATATGGTGTCTCTTTCATAAACGTGTTCATGGCTACACCTTCACATGGTGACCTTGTTCTCACATAGTTTGCTATGGGGCCGACGGAGTGCCTAGCGGTATAACCGGGTCGGAAGTACTTTAAGACCCCTTAAGGTGCAGGCGCAATACCCACCGGCGAGTGGACCATGCTCTGGCTAGCACCAACCCAAACCCAGGCATGGGTTAAATTTCTTGTAGATGAAGTTCGTAAGTCTCGGGAGGCAGTGTGACGCTGGGTTTAAAACTTTGGCCCGAGAATGGAGCTTAGGCAACCCCCTAAATTCTTTTTTTACTTTTGGCCCGCCCATTTCATTTCTTTTCGGTCTGCTGTAGTGGTAAAGTGAGTAACTGGCCTGTCATTTTAAATCGGACAGGCTCACTCCTCTTGTTCTTTAATGTTGGCTGAAGGAATCTTTGACGCGTCCCAGACTCTCTTTCGCGGGAGGCGGCATCTTTCTCTCTTAGACCACCAACATTCAAGCTCACCAAACTTCAGAATAGAGCGCCCATCCTGTCTCTCTTTGCAGACCTGTGAGCCCTGTTCCCGATACGGCCAGTCGCAATTAAAATCGCCGCGTCTCTCGGGTATATTAAAGCGCACAGATTGCGCATACCTGAGTTTGGACTCATTCAATCCACGGGATAACCGGGTTAATTGGCATCTGAGTCACATGGATATATATTTTCCTCTTTCTTGGTTAACCTTGGATTTAGCTGGAATTCTCACTTCGACGGAAAGGCATAGACTGACCAGATAATTGGTCCATGTCCAGGATATAACCTCACTAACAGACAAGGATTTTAGTTCAACGTTTTGTGGCGGACACTAATTAATCCTTAAGAAGCACTTGGTGGTGCTTAATAGAAGGTGTTTTCTCTCTACATTATTGTGGGAGAATTGGGTTTTTGTGTGTGTGGTGTGTTCTTTGCTGTGGGGTGATTGTTTTTATTGTGTAGCAGTCGTCTCTATTTGAGGCTAGGGATTGTCGGACGGGTACACAGACTAGAATTGGGTGTTTATTACTTCTAGTACCCATTGTGGTTGTATGGTGTTATTCTTGTTTTATTGATAGTGAAATCATACTTGTGTTTGAATTGATTTTTTTCCATGTCTGCTATTGCGCAGATATACCATGTTGTTTCTATATATATTTTTATACATTTATATCTAATTAAACATGGAAGACTAATTAGCTGCGATCAGAACTTTCTTCTTACCTGCACATCTGTGATTGTTGAATGTGAAAACCACATGGCGTATCAGTCCCTTACTTTATATATTTATTCATTTGTTGATAGGTGAGAAAGAGAGGGTGAATGGAGTTGACATTTAAATAAGTCCGAGTGACAGGGTAAAAGAGTGTTTATCATCTTTGTACGCCTGACTGTCACACTTCCACTCAACATTCACATTCGCTATTTCAAATTTTCCTCTATTTTCTACTCCTCACTCAGACTTTTGTCTTGTCTCAGACAGACACTTTATCACCACTCGTGACAGGCAGTTTATCTAGGAGAAGAAAAATTATGATTTCAAACTACCTGCTGCCTTGCAGGTAGGCTGGGGACAATCAAGGGCTAAGGAAGGTGACCCGGCAGAAATTTCTGTTGAAATCGGATGCACTACGCCAGTGGTCCGCAGCTTTTTTTTACTTCACGGCACACTTAAGCGTAAAACAAAATTCCACGGCACACTTAATTGGTAAAAGGTAAATGTAAAGGTAGTCCCTTAGCATATACTGATGCAGGGGAGTAAAGTGTTAGAGACTTCACTGAGCTAGGTCCTGCTTTAGGGATGACCAGTTATAAGTGGGTGGATAGGGTCAATATTTAAAAATTCACTGCCATCATGAGACAACATGTTGTATATTATTAACAGGCTGTCAATTAATTCAGCCAGCTGTATTTTTTCTTTATTTTCAGTTTGGAGATATTCTTCTAAAGCCTGGGGTGTTGATTTGAATCATTAAAGACAGTGGCATACTGGTTGGGGGGGGGGGGGGGGGAGCGGATCGCCCCGGGTGACAGCCAGGAAGGGGGCACCATCGGACACTATTATTATAGTACTTATGTTGAAAATGTACTTGCATGTGCTTTTTTATTGGGGAAGGGCGCGGGTGGGGTACCAAGGGTATGATTCGCCTCGGGTGCCAAATATTTGAAGATCGCCTCTGACTGAAGGTTATGATATCTGCAATACCCACTAGGCGTGATAGGCCTGAACTGACTGCTTTGGCGGTCGGGTCGGCCGCTAAAGGATCAAAGAAGAAGAAGAACGTAAGCTTCAAGCCAAGCGTTTATATGGTGGCCTTGATGCAGAGCCATCTGTGTTTGTATGTATTGCAGTGTTAGAGTATGTTTTTTGTAGTCTCTAAAGTAGCTGTCTTAAGTGCTGTTAGCTATTGTTGTTGTTGTGCTATCCGTGAGTGTGGATATTTTATTATGAGTAGTATTATGAGTTTTAATTCGTTTCCCGGCTGAATTATTTCTGGTGTTTATGGAGTTGATGTTATTCTGTTATAGGTATTGCTACTGGCAGTTGTGATGTTTGTTTTAATCTGGTTCTAGCTATCAACCAACTATCTGGTGTTATGGTCTTTTCTAATTCTTCCATATAGCATTGTTTCCAGCACGTTTACGTCGTAGTCCATACGTTCTGGTCCTTATTATCATATCATTTTTGCGTCGATGTCACAGGCAGCTTTTTGCCTTGTTTCTTCTCATGCCCCCCACATATAAACAATAAGAAATCATAATAGCTTGGTTTTAGACCTGCATCCCAGCTGGTGCATGCAAGATATTTCACAATAATTCAATGAAGCGCGATCCCCCAATAGCCTTGTCTTCAGTTTGCGTATGACGGTTTTGAGGAGTAGCTGTCTGTCAAGCTCCATTACAAAGTAAGCTGGAATTTTCTCTCTCCAAAGTAGGTTGTCCGTCGAGTTTTAGTTGTACACCTTGTTGCTTTTTCTTTAGACCGTGTCATGATGTTTACAGTCAGACCCTGCTTGTGGAAGTGTTGATCATCACTTCTGTAGATCGCTGCATTACATTTTGACGTTTAACAAGATTTTTTCTACATTTTTGTAGAGACAGGTCAAATAGAAATCACTCATATAGTGAATAACACTGCCGCCTTTGCAGGAAATTACGAAAAGCATAAGGTAGGGGAGCAGTCCCAAATAATTGTATGTTGACGTCGGTTGCACTGGTCCGCAAGGCGGACAATACAGTGCATCACAAACCGCCTTAAGATGACAGATACAAATATGACTCAACGAGGTGGTGCTCGACCCAATAAGACCTGCCAGGTGAGAGAGTGCCGGATCCGTTGCCTGGACAGGATCCACCCAAAGCCACTAGTATGGTAACAGTTTACTTCTCTCCACGAAAACTGTTTGGAGATGTCAGGAACCTGGAGCTGAGTACTGCCTTTATTAGAGTCATTAATGTAGAAGTCTGAGGGCGATCGAGGAAGAACTCTCATAGATTGGTGGATGATTATAGCTCAACTTATTTGTAAAAATGAATGTGAAATTTCTTCCTGGTGTCACGGCACACCAGACAGACACTCGCGGCACACTCGTGTGCCGCGGCACATCGGTTGCGGAGCACTGCACTACGCTACAGGCTTAAAGAAACAGTGCAACGATCTTCGTTTGATGAAATGGTGAACGAAGAAGAAAAAGAAATTATTGTTAAAACAATCAAACATTAACATAAAGTGACTGGAGGGAAGGGTGTAAACTCTTAAAAGACGTAATGATTTTCCCATGTTTGATGCAAGGAATATTTTCTTTCTTTTTGAGTTTTCAGACTCGGTGTTTAATTTTAAAAGGTCAGTTTTTATTTCACGTTGTTTCAAAGTATAGTAATTGTATTCATAGTTATAAATGAAATTTGAGATAGATTAATAATAAATAAAACTGGAACAAAACATAACGTAAATTGAATTCACGTACACTTGTTCCCGAAAACTGGCATATGTGTGGTCACATGCACCTTTGAAAATTTTAGCCACTCGCCCTTTGCGAGTTTATTTTTTTTTTTTTTTTTTTTTTGTAATGCCCTTTTGACAAGTAAATGAAAAGACTATCAGGTTTAGAGTTAAGGAAAAACAGTCAACACAATTTGGACATTTTTGAATTAGCTCTATTGCATTAATTTGGAATAGTCGATATGAGCCAAGGATCACATGTCGGTTTCCTTTAGTATTTTTTTTTGTGTAATTAGAGGAAAAATATCCTGCATCTAACTGATTGAGTTAAAATTAAGAATATATTGGGTGTTTTAGCTCAATTCAAGATAATAATTTTGATTCCCGTTATATATGGCATCATTTCATCCCTCGACTCAGAGTAAATCAAGAGTGTAAAATCGGTGAATGAGCGTGTGTATGTGTGTGTGTCACTTACGGATCAAGGAATTTTCAAAAGAAGAGGCGATACATCAGAATGATAAGGCCCCCCCCCCCCCTTTCCAACCTCTCACCACTCATTACGTACACCTATTTTAGACAATGAAAAAGCAAATAACGAATTGAAAATGTGACTACTTGATAGTTTATTATAGTAGAATGAAAAAAAATTACAAAAACACACAAATAGTAGTACGTCTTACAAAGAGAAAGGACAAGAAAAACCTACGTCGCGGATACAAGGACTTCGTCAGGGACAGACAAACAAGAAACAGGAGGGAAAGAACGAACGAACGAATAAACTTTATTTGCAAAAGGTTGAGAAAGTGAGAATTAAGTGGAGATCATGAAACTGTAAAAATAAGAGAAAAATACTCCCTTATGTCTTGTCACATGTTGGAGCAAAGATGGCTGCCACTAAAGCGGAAGTGAATAGTACATTAAAAGCAAAAAATAACAAAGGAAAACAAATACTGGAAAACAGAGTGAGGGAAAAGTGATTTAAAAAATGAAATTAAACAAATAATAATAATAATATAAATAAAAAGTAATAAAAATAAAAAATTAATTAAATTTAAAATATATATATATATATATATATATATATATATATATATATATATATATATATATAATAAATATATATATATATAAAAAATATATATATATATATATATATATATATATATATATATATAGAATAAGGAGGGAAGTTCAAGGGTGATCACAGTCCCAAGTAGAAAGTCATAATAAAACTGGGACTGAGAAAGAAAAGGACGCCTCAGACCAAAAAATGCAGGGTGTACAAAACGTGTGGTTTTTAAGGCAACCCCATAAGAATGGAATAAGGTTGTGTTCAGGAGAAACCGACCTGTGTGGCGTCCCGATGAACAGGATCTGATTGGCTGTCACCTGTGATGACAGTGCTCCGTGGTGGCCCATGGTTCATTGAAGTGGATGCCACAGGTGTGAATTTCAACTGCAAGATGTCGTAGAGGTGTCTGCAGAATCGGTCCCCCAGTTGTGTGCCCGTTTGGCCGATGTAAGTAATATTGCAACGTTTGCATATAATAGCATAAATGACGTTCCGTGACTCGCATGTGAAACCATGAGCGATGGTGAACTTGGCCTTAGGGAACGAAACTGAACGTGTTTCGATTACATACTGACATGTCTTGCATCGTGTTCGGTTGCATGGCTTGGTCCCAAAATGGCCATCGTTAACGGTTTTCAAACGGCTTTGGACTAGGAGGTCTCTCAAATTGTTATCCCGTCTATATGCCAGCAAGGGTGGCTCACTAAACACTTCCCGCGCCACTGGGTCAGCTTCGAGGAGAGGTAGGTGGCGAAACAGGATCCTTGTGACAGCAGCGCTGTGAGGGTGATAGGTCAATATTAAGGACTCTATCAGAGGAGGTTTTGTTGGGTATCTTTTAAGTAGATGTTTAGCAATCAGTTTATCGTTGCCATAGTTACACTCATCAGTGGTTCCCATCTTTAGCTAGTTCAATTTTTTTTTTTTTTTTTTTTTTTTTTTTTACCAGCGGCACTTGGGCTTTCAGCCCTTCGGCCCAATGACATGTCATTGCGAGGCTGGGGAACCTGAGGACTTTCCTTCTAACCCGGTCAGGAGCTTCGCTCCTTCCCATCCACAGAGGGTTTATCTCAGGAGCCGTTCAGGTTATTCAGTCAAAATCCCTGTCGTAAACATTCCTTCAAACGCTGACGCCCGGGCTGGAACCTTGAAAACCTGGTCGCCAGTACAACGTTGTAGCCATTACACCAGCGCGGCTACCAGCTAGTTCAATAGATGGTATCCCAATCTGTATTGGCCTGTGCGAAGATTACGCTTTGTTTACTTCTGCTGAGCTGATAATATGCATTATCTTTTTTGTTTAAGTAGAAGAGTATATAACAAGAACTTTAATTTAATATATAAGGATAAATGATGGTGTGATGATAAGGGGTAGTCTGATAGTGTGCTCTAATGGATGATGGCAGTTAATTGGTGGATTGGGTGTTATCTCTGACACTCCCGGGCTTTGTCACCCCTTTTCACATTGTTAACATGGCAACTTTTCACATTGTTAACATGGCAACTTTTCACATTGTTAACATGGCAACTTTTCACATTGTTAACATGGCAATTATGAGAGACTTTACTTCATCTTTTTTTCTGTATTTGTTTTTTATTTATTCTTTTTTTTTTTTGCAAAAGGGGAGTGCACACACACATACATTCACATAATTTTACAGTTTTAATTTACTATAGATCGACTGAGTGGGGGGGAGGGGGGGGGGGGAGGGGGGGGGGCGGGGGGGGCGGGGGGGGGGGGGGGGAGGGGGGGGGGGGGGGGGGGGGGGGGCTGGGGGGAGGGGGGGGGGGGGGGGGGGGGGGGGGGGGGGGGGGTGGGGGCGGGGGGGGGGGGAGGGGGGGGTAGAAGGAACTATGTTTAGATATCGGAAATCAGATTTTGTTATCTTGACTTTACTGAATTATATACCCTAATTTTCCGTCTTGATACATAGTTCTTACATTCCAGTATCCAATTTTAGAAATCTCCTTAGCCCCCAAGATATTAGAGTGAGTCATGTTTACTGTCGAGCCTGGTTCTGTTTCGGTAACAATAGCTTGTTTTACGATAGTGACTTGTTAATTCTCTGATCAACCGTCCTATCCAACCGACCGATTCGAGGGTTTCGAGGCCGGTTATAGGAAAATATCTACACCATTAGATACTCTGATGTATCTTTTATTCTATAATTTAACATAACATGGTACTATCCATCGAAATATACACATTCCTGATGTTTTTCTTTCGGCGTCTAAGGTGAGAAAAGAATTTCACCTCCATCTTGGAAGGGTAGATAACTCCAAATACGTTGGAAGAACGTTGGGCCTAAATTCTTCTTCTTCTTCCTCGTTCGCCCTGAAAAGGACGTTGGTTGCGTTGTGTCTGTTTACGCCAGAGCTGTGATATCTGCACCTTTCGGCCGACACATCCGACTTCACCACGGCATTTTTTGGGACCGGGTTTGCCTTCCCTCTTCGATCCCTACTCTCTCAGCCAGACTGCAGTCTGTTTCCAGGACCACCACGTGGAGGTGGAGTAGTGTCTTGATCAGCTCTGGTTCGCTGACCCTGATGCAAGCAGTCAAGCTATGGGTCGCTGACTGCATTCTCTATTGCTGCATCTTTGGGCCTAAATAATGTGCAAGAGCTAAGAGGAGTGGCGTCACAACGAACAACCTGGAGAGCACTGGTTTCTGCCTTATGCGCCGTGTTTGGTGCTTTTTTTTTTTTTTGCATGGATGCTCTGCTTCTCCCTTGCTCCAGTGTCTGCTCTTCGTAAAACTCTTGGTCTCTTTATAAGATCCGTACGTCTCATGATTACAAGATAATAGTGATTGTTTTTTTTTGTAATCCGGTTTCGTGCTGTAAAAATGGTTCGTAGTTAGGAACGGCAATTTTTTACTAACCTGAACGTCCAGCGTTTCTTCTAGATGTTGTTTTGTGCGCTGACAATTTTTACTGAAACACAAATTACACAAAATGTCTTTAACCAGGTGCTAAAGAAAAATAACCAGGTTTGTTACTTTCGTATAACTACTAAACTTTTTTTTTTTAAATCAAATCACTGTCAAATGATTACTGTGGGTGTTTTATTGGTAGCGTGGAACGTACAGCAAAGATTAGTTTGTAACGCATTTTTTGGTTCAAAGTCCGGCAGACATCACAAATTACAGTGTACTTATAAAATGACCATCACTTAGCCAAGAGCTTTGTCTAACTTTTTACAACACATTTCGTGGCTTTATGAATATAGCAGACCCGGCAAAACATTGAAGGGTGAAGGAGTTAAGGCCGAATATCTTAACCATTCAGAGTATCTGCAGCACCATTTTAGGGAAACAAGGACTAAGAATCTTGCTGAGAACTCCATTTGGTTGACACTTACTTTTTTACTATTACGTTACTTTTTGCCTTCCCATTAACGTGCCTTGAGGAGCTGAAGTTTGCGTTCTCGGGCCAAGTATGTCGCTTTGGTTGCTGTGAGCTCATGTTGTTGTAGGATGTCTGTGATGTTGTAGGATGTCTGTGATGTTGTAGGATGTCTGTGATGTTGTCTGTGAGCTCGTGTTGTTATAGGATGTCGGTGATGTTGTAGGATGTCTGTTATGTTATCTGTGAGCTCGTGTTGTTGTAGGATGTCTGTGATATTGTCTGTGAGTTCGTGTTGTTGTAGTATGTCTGTGATGTTGCCTATTCATCTGTCTCTTGGTCTTCCCTGTGATTGTTTACAGGCGTGCAATTCATTCATAACTGTGGAACAGGTGTTGAGAATAGATAGACCTACAGAATTGCACAATTTAGTAAAACAGATATAAGAATCAATGGTGGTGTGAGGATAAGGGGTAGTCCGATGGGTGCTCGTGTGGATGATGACAGATAATTGGTGGATTTTATGTAATCTCGGACACCTCAGAGCTTTCTCACCCCTTTTCACCTTGTTAACAACATGGCAGTTAAATGAGACACTGCTTTTTTATGTTGTTGTTGTTTGCTTGCCTGTTTTTGTTTATTTGTAAGTGTTTGTTTTGTGTTTTTTTTTTTAATTGTTTATTTCTTTCTTGGAAAGGGGAGGTCACACACTAAGACATTCTCACAATTTTGGTTTTTATTTACTATATTTGGACTGAGTGGTGGGCAGAAGAAGATACTATATTTAGATATCAGAAATCTGATTTTATTGTCTTGAATTTATTACACTATATGCCCTAATTATAACCCTACACGGGTTGAAATGAACCTTTTAAAAAAAAAAATTCCCATGCTATGATGGCCCTGAACCCAGTAATCTTTCTAGTGTGGTTTGTAGTATATGTCGTAAGTAGTGGTAATTTATCGTGCTCCATTCTCATTGAGATGGCTATAGAAAAAAAACCGTTTAATTTTCTGTCTCTATATGACTTAAGGGTGTTGTTCCCTGTGTGTAGTGTAGTTCCCACTCCAATGTTTTAGATGCTAATATGCTATCATTTCTCATTCTGTCTCTTGCCTGGTAACATTACATGCATTGCCCTTTCTTAAGGATCTTATCTGACAGGAAATGAATTTGCCTTAACTGTGCTAATTGGTCACTGATAGCAAAGGTGTTGAGAAGAATATACTACTATTTAAGCAAGATGTCCATTTAGTATATATACTGATATTCTGATGTCTGAAATAGTTTTGTGCTTGTGTTTGTAAGTGAACAGCCTTGCTTGCACTGGCTTTTTGATATCCTGCTTCGATTTCTTTTGTCGAGTTTTTTGAGTCATTTCCATTTTCAGTAAAAATGTTTTCCTACATATTTGAAACTCTGGAACATGATTTACTGCTGTAAGTTAATGGCATCGACATGTATGTTAAGTGAGCTTGTTGTTCTGCTAAATCTTCATAGTTTTCTGTCTTTGATGTGTTGATCTTTGTGTTGTATCATTCACATGTGGAATTAAAAGCATCTATAGTTTTTGCAATTTGTTTTCTTTCATACATTCGATTTTGATCGTCTGCAAAACGCAGCTCACTCAGTGGGCAGGTTGTATTTTTTCACTTTCTGTGTTTTATTCGTCCACTGAGGTTACTACCTGTGTCTGTGTTAGCTTCTGTTATTTATTTTGTCGATATATATGTTTAAACCAGTAGTGGTTGATTGATAATTCACAAGCCCTTGGCAAAACTCTCGTGCGTTTTCCAATTATATATAATGCTTTCAGTGAGTCAAATTGTTTTGTTTTCTTACTACACTTTTGCTTTGTATAGTTATACACAGAGACTCTCACATTATCTCTATAAGCTGCCCTGTTATTCAGTGGTTTGTTTGTTAAGACAAAGTATTCCGAATTTCAACAACCCTTGAAAGTGGGTTATAAATTATTTTTATATTATTTAGTGCAGTAAATTCAAGGTAATACAATCTGATTTCCAATATCTAAATACCGTATCTTATATTTTGCTACACACCTCCCATCCTAAAACATGCATTCATTTGCAGGTTATAATATGCGAGATAACTTAGCTCCATGAAGTCTTACTCGTTTTTCTGATCTTCATCATAAGGCTTGTCACAGACGAACTCAGCTGACCCTGAATCGTGGGATTCTATAGTACGACCCTTTGTAACGACCCCTTCGTATAGCACCAGAGCCCCCGAATAGTTTGGTAACTCTTCATCAAACGGGAATTTATTTTCACCTGGACTCATTGCTATGAAACCGTTCCACGCAGATGGCCAACACGTTGGCTGATTAATATGTGGACAGTTTATCTACCGGTCATTCTGGTCATCGCATTGATCTAAGGAAAGATTAAATCACGCCCACGGACATCGCCGGAGCAATGATGTGAAGTTATTTTCATTAACTTGGGCAGTGGGGACGTTGCCTACTGTAGTGGATTTTGATGGTATTGTATGGTTGATGTTACCTAGTGTGATGCATGAGGTCAGCTGTGAAGGCTCCTGAGATAAATGTAGCTGTGAATTTACAGAAGGCCCTTCTTGCTACCACTTACGACCTCACACATATCTTTCTTACTAATGAATGTGGCTACGTTAAAAATCTAGGGTACTGATATGTAATGTGTTGTGGTAGATTACATACACACACACAGATATTTAATAAGTCTAATAATATTAATAAAATTTATAACACACTGAACTAACTCAAGCTGTTTAAATTTTTGATATTAAATTTTCTTTAAGTTTATTTGTTCTGAACCAAGGTTTTATTTTGGTCAGAACATATGAAAGGTTTTGAAATTATGAATGAAATGCATGAATATATGTCATAATAAACTAGAAAATGTGTACATGTGTATTTCAAATGACTGGTTAATAGTAATTATCTTAAGATAGTCCCAGGAGAACTTATATCTATATATGCTGTTGGGATGATATCATCACTCCCTGTCTATGACTACCAAACATTGTCCCTTCACTGATGGGAGTAATACAAGTTTTATTTCCCAAAATTTTTGTGGGTTCTAGTGATGGTAATATAGTTGGTGTGTTAGTTAGTAAATAAGTTGGTGAAGGTCCAGCAGGCCAGAACTGTTGACTCCGTTTTATCGTTGAGTTCAGTTTATACTGGTGAAGTGGTAGCTTAAAACGCGAATGGTTAAAATGAACGAATGTCAACAATATTCTTCAAACGAACTTCAACAAGTAGTATTGAACTGGGTGAACTGGGCAAGTACTGGCAGTACAGAAGTCGGTGGTGACTGTACATAGATTTTATTCAACACAGCACATACGGAGTGGACAAGACTAACATCGTCACAGGCGCAGAAATCATACGTCAACATGTTGATAATTACTTTTAAAGTTCCTGAAGATTCTCTACTAATAAAGTCCTCTGACTCAAGTGACTGAGGATCACAAAACTGTTACCATATACTATTCCGCTCATTCAAGTCCATTGACCTTCCTTCAAGGACGTACAACATGGTAACGTATTCATACTCCAGGATAAAATTCTTCCATATCATACTTCATAATCCCAGACTTTCTCCATACATCCCGTTATATATAGTATATAGTTTTCAAACAAAGTCATACATGATAATACGAACAGGTTAGAGATTCCAGTTGACTAACCTCTCCCATTCTATGCCACGCTTCTGGCATTGTAGTAACAGCATATTAAACATGTGAAGCATATAAATTCATTAACTTGATTTCTTGTAGGTATTCTCCCTCTACGAAAAGATTCAAAGGCTATCGACTCCGTGTGTCCAATTCTAGGAATGTCATCTACGATGAATTCCCGCTAGACCATTAATAGGAGCGGCCTGATACTTTAATGTACATAAATAAACATGCCATAAGAAATGGGGCGACACTTACTTTATACTTCCACTATTGACTTCGCCATGAAGATCAATAGATACGAATACAACTGATGGCTACTTCACATTTGCCAAGAATCAAAGGATAACACAGCGGACATAAATATCGTCCGAGCTGCCCCATTCATGACGTCAGAAACTACTCAACTAGGTTACACGTGCGTCCAAAGCAACTCACCCTGCATTGTGCACGTCAGTGCGTGAATCAATCGAACGCCCAAATAATATAACTATATAAAACTGGTGCGTACATTTGGCAGGACCGAAGACTACCCCCGTAGGTAATAAATGTACGTAACAGCTCCCTTATCACCTCCCCTTAAAAAAATTAATTCTATTAATTTTTTTCGAACTAATTACTCGAGAGAGGTGAGTCAAAACTACAACAAGATTTTTGACATGCATAAAATTATATCATATTAAGAAAAGAATATTAAATGAAAACAATATAACTAAATGATAGTATGCATTAAAGCACACATCCACCATCGACCTACTTTGGAACGATGTGGTAATATTCGAAGTAAAAGAAGTTGAAAATGAAAATGAAATAAACCATAAAAAAAAAAGATGATAATAAAATTCAACCAAATTTTTTTTTAAAAAGAAATTTGAAACATATGATTTCAAAAATGAAAATGAACAGCAACACTGATGATGATCAATGATAAAAGAATCAATAAAACAGAAAATTTTAAAATACAACATGCAAAATGAAACAAAGCATAATTAAACACTTTAAGAAGCAACGCACTTACTATTTCCTAACACTAGTAAGTTTGACTAGTTATCTAAAAGTGAGATATCATGTAGTGGGATACGTGAATACACGTATTGCGAGACACTAATAAAGTTAGTAGATGTGTGATTTATAATCAATCAAATTGATTAAATTGAATTATAATAATTAGTAGTACTTAATTTATGAACAAATAACTAATTACTAATTTATTCTAAGTGATTTCAATTTCACTCATTGTTAATATTCTTTTAGAACTAGTTAAATCGACAAGAATATGTTCTCAATGTACCATGTCTGAAATACGCTTACGAACACGATATGTAGTGTAATCTGTTCCATAACAATAGTGAATGTCTATTTGTCTCTCTTACCAATGTTTCCATACTAAAAAAAAATGTTACTTTAATATCACTGTTCCCGTTCTAACAAAACGTTACTTCACAAGAAATAATGTTATAATCCATACGTAAGTATATTCTGAAAGTTTATATATATACGAATACTGCAGAACTACACATAGTCTCCACAGATGTATAATCAGTGACCATGTACAAAGTTATTCATGTTTCTGTGAGGACGTTTCACCATCTGGAAGTGGTTTAATTTCGACATGTTCACTAGGGCATCTTGAAAGACAGTCTGCAAACACATTCTGTACTCCAGGAATAGCTCGTATCTCAAAATGGAACGGTTGAAGCGCAATAGCGTAACGCGCTGACTTTGATGACTTCACGTTCCCTGTGTTCAGTGCTGTAAGAGCTTTCTGGTCGGATTCCACCACAAAGTGTGATCCGAGGAGATAACGATCCAGTTTTGTGATTGACCAGACAAGAGCGAGGAGCTCTTTATCTAGAACGGAATACTTCATCTCGCTCGTCGTAAGCTTTCTGGATACGTACATAACCGGAAATAAGGTGCCTCCGTATTCCTGCATCAAAACTGCCGCGATAGCGTAGGAAGAAGCATCACTGCGAAGAACAAAGGTGAGATCTTTGTTAGGCAACCTTAAAAAAGGCTTATTTGAAAAAAATTGTTTTATATAATCTAAAGCCGTTTGATGATCCTGCGACCACTTTATTACATTAGTTGTACCTTTTTTTAGTAACGAAGAAAGAGGTGCAGTTATAGTAGACAAATGAGGGATGAATTTAGAATAGAACTGTATTAGTCCTAAGAGCGACCTCACTTGTTTTTTTGTCTTAGGTGCTGAGATGTTTAAAATTTTAGAGACGTTACTGTCTTCTGTATACATTAAACCGCGACCTATACGGTGACCAAGAAATGAGATGTCATGAAAACCGACAAAAGCCTTTGAAGGTTTCGCTGTTAAGTTATAATCCCGTAAGGTAGAAAGTAAAGATTTTAAACCCTGAATATGTTCATCCCAAGAGTCACTGAAAAGACAGATGTCATCTATATAAGTAATGACATCGGGACGATGAGACAATATGCGGCGCATCATGCGTACAAAGGTAGCTGGCGCATTCATTAGACCGAATGGCATAAAATTCCATTGAAAAAGACCCCGTGGCGTCGAGAAAGCGGTGAATGGCTTTGCTTTAGGGGTTAATGGCACTTGCCAATAACCCTTTGAAAGGTCAAATTTCGAAAAGAATGTGGCATGAGATAATTTCTCTAATAAGTCGTCTAAAAGAGGTAATGGTTCCGCATCGAATTTTGTAACTTTGTTTAATTTCCTGTAATCTACGCAAAGACGTATATTGTTGTCCTTCTTCCTAATGATTACCATAGAAGAAGAATATGGTGATGAAGATGGTTCAATTATATTTAATTGAAGCATCTCATCCAATTCCTTATCAACCTTATCACGAAAGTGTAAAGGAATAGGATATGGGCGAACTCGAATCGGTGTATCGTCAGTCAGAATAATGTCATGTTGGATGACTGACGTATGACCTGGGATGTCAGTGAGGACATCCTCATACGTGTGTAGAATATTAGAGACTTGCTGGCGTTGATCATCAGTAAGAGTAGATGAGATAGTAACATCATTCCATTTCTCAGTGGAATGGAGTGGTACAACTGGTATTGGTAGTTGTACATCATCGAAAGAAGATTCCTCTTCTTGGATGACTGACAAACTAGAATAGTGTTGAATAGGAGGTGTAGGATCGTCAGTTGCTTGGAACACTGATTGTAGATAATCAGGACGTGAGTAATATTCCTTCAACATATTAATGTGGAAGGTTTTATGTTTACCATTAACATCAACGATGTAGTCGACATCGGATATTCTTGAGATGATCCTGAAAGGACCTCTCCAGGTAATTAAAAGACGATTATTATGCGCAGGGAGTAATACAAAAGCTTCATCACCAGGTATGAGCTGGCGAAGACGTCTATATTTGTTTGCAAATAGACGAGCTTTTTCTTTGGCTTGTTCGGATGATGCAGTAGCTAATCTACAAGCATCTATGATTCTCTTTCTCAGAGAGATCACATACTCATAAGAGGACTGAGTTTCCTCTTCAATATTCTCGTCAACCAATAAGTCGTGGATTAACGACATCGGACCGCGTGGTTGCATGCCGAAAACAAGTTGAAATGGAGAAAACCCCGTTGCTTGATTTTGTACTTCGCGATACGCAAAGAGACAAGCGGGTAGGACCCGATCCCAGTCTTGGGGATGGTCTTGAGTCATCTTACCCAACAACTGCTTGAGTGTCCTATTTAGACGCTCAATTTAACCCATTTGACATCGGATGATAAATAGAACTTAGAGATCTGTCTATACCTAATGTCTTCATAACTTGAGACATGGATTCAGAAATGAACTGAACCCCATGATCCGACAAGATTTTCCGTGGAAAACCAATGCGTGAGAAGATTAACATCAATGCCTCTGCTACACTGGCAGATGAAGTGTTCTTGAGAGGGATGGCTTCAGGCCAGCGAGTGCACATATCAATGCACGTAAGAATATGCGTATGCCCTCTAGCAGATGGTAGCATAGGACCAATAATGTCTATAGCCATTTTATCAAATGGTCTAATCGGGATGTCCGCAGCTTGAATAGGAGCCGCATGAAATGGACCCCGTACCTTAACTTCTTGACATATCAAACAGGACCGACAATAGAGAGTGATGTCCTTATGGACGCCTGGCCAGTAGAATGCCGAAAGCACTCTGGATTTGGTACGCGAAAAACCCATATGGCCCGCACATTGCGAGTCATGCGCATGTCGTAATATACGAGATCTCATACAGGATGGGACTATAATCTGAGAACATAAGGATGAATCCTTTTCTCGTATTACTCTAACCAAAATCCCATTCTTAAGTATAAAATCATGTCTAGATTTTGCAAGTTTGTTGCTGGTATTATTTTTGTTCACATACTGAAAAATTTTTTTTTAATGAATCATCATTCTTTTGCAATGTTGCAAACAACTCCCGTGAAATAGGAGCATCATCATCACAAGTGGTATGAACTGTAGGTTCCATAGGTGTATCATGCGACATATTAGTAGCTTGCGCTCTAGTCACTACTGCATTTGCAGTTTGAATATGTCGCTCTTCCCATTCAGCAATTTGCTGTGGTGTACACTCTTTAATACCATGTATGCGACCAAGTATTAAATCACAAATTGGATTCGGAAGGAGACAAGCTTGAATCTTTCCTGAAAAAAATGGTGTATTAAGATCAATAATAGCAGTGGCAAATGTTTCAATTGTGCCACCAAACGTTACACACTTGACAACCCGGCCCGTGGCACAACTTGGGTTGATCAGCGAAGTCCGGACGCCGACTGTGCTGCAACCTGAGTCAAATAGGAGAGAGCATGAAATATTGTTGACAAATCCCTTGTTAAACTTAAGAGAGCCCTGTCCCTGGTGTACTGACGCAGCAGTGGCCGTACAGACTGCAGGTAGACTAGGTAAGGTATGTCCGCAACGCAGCGTCGTGATCGCCCTGGGCTGGAAAAGAGTAGAGCATTCTGAACAATCTTTGACTTGGGTACAATCAAGAGAACAACACATAGCATTATGAGTTTCAGCTCCTTTACCCTGTTCAATGTTAGCCTGTGTATCACTAAAAGCGACATTAGAATGTCTATTCGTATTACTCAACGATCTATCTCGTCGACGCGATCGATTTTGATTTTTGTCATTAAAATTGCCATAATTGTAGTTTCTGCTAGAGTTAAAATTTGGATGAGTCCGATAATTTGTATAATTATCGTTATGATGTTGGTAAAATGGTTTATTTCCAAAAAATTGTTTGTTTTGCGGACCCTGAGATCTTGATCTCCAGTTTTGTTTATTATAATGTCCTTGATTATTTTTAAAATTATTGTTACCAAAATCTCGCGATCTGTGAGCCTGGTTCCAAGAAACATTAAATGGAGCAGATTGTTGAAATTGCTTCCCTTTGTAAAAATTACCATTGTTAAAATTGTCATTATTTCCCTTATTGACATATCTGTCAGCACTAAAAGAACGATTGCGTGAAAAATTGTTTTGTTGTGCTGCAAAAGCAACAGGCAATTCATTCTTAATCTGTGCATTACTTAGATCCATGTTTGGGTGAGCAGTGCAAAAATTTTTAGCATGCTGTTCTAAGTCTTTCATAGATAAAGGTTTCCGTTCGTGTAAAAATGCGAGAAATGTAGGATTTACAGACGAAAGTACCTTATCGCGCATCAGTAAATCGAAGAGACCTTCATACGACTTTTCAATTTTGGATAATTCGATCCATCTTTCTAATGTTAGTCGTATTTGTGACAGAAAATCACTAAAATTTCTGCTAGATTGAGGTAGTAATGTATGAAATCTTGATCGATATTGGTCTTCTGTCATTTGGAATTTTTGCAGAAGTGCCGCTCTAAGAGCATTATAGTCATTTTTCTCACCAATGCTGGTGGTATGATAAACTGCTAATGCGTCCCCTGTAAGTAATCTGGATAAATATGTACAGTATAGAGCTTTATCCACGTTATAAGACACACAAGTGGCCTCAAACCTATCCAGGAAGAATATCACGTCATCAGACGGGGGATTAAATTTTGGTAATTTAAGGTGAATTTCCTTAAAATTATCATGTCTGGATGAAGTTTGGCTTTCAAAAGTTCTCTGAGAATTAGCTTCCTGAGTTAACCTAAGTCTCTCATATTCTGACTCTGCTAATTTCAGTTCATGCTGTCGTCGTTTTCTTTCATTCTCTTCCATCTCAAGCTGAAGTCGTTTTGTGTTTTGTTCAGCTATTAATCTTCTTTCTTGCATTTTTTTTTGTTTAACTTCCATTTCTTTTTAAGCTTTTAATCTTTTTTCTTCAATTTCTTTTTGTTTTATTTCCATTTCTTTTTCAGCTTTTAATCTTCTTTCTTGCATTTCTTTTTAAGTCTATCTTCAGCCTCCCTTTGCTTCTGTTCTGCCTCTCGCTGAAATCGTTTCTCTTCTAATTCAGCGGCTAATCTCATTTTTTTCTCCTCTTCCTCAGCTATAAATTTCCTCTTCTTTTCATCCTCCTCAGCAGTTAATCTCATTTTTTTCTCCTCTTCCTCAGCTATAAATTTCCTCTTCTTTTCATTCTCCTCAGCCTCAATCCTTTTTTGATCTGCCTCAAATTTCAAATTTTCCAAACGTAAAGTTTCTAACCTTCTCTGATCAGCTTCTATTTCTTGAGCTTTCTTATATTCTGCAAGTGCAAATGCTTTTGCTTCCTCAGGAGCCATCTGAAGAGCTTTTGCTTGCTTAATGAAATAGTCTAAGGTAGCCATTATTCAATTTTATTATGTAATAATACTACTTAAAATTGTTACTACAACTAGTGGTTTTCGTTCCTGTTCTAGAACGGTAAAATCAATTTATATAATAGGCAATAATATTAATAATTAATAATGTAATTTATAACATGAAATGGTGTGAAAGCAATAACGTGACAGACAATAGCACAATACTGACACGACACGATAATCAAGACAAATGACTACAGTCGTAGAAATCAAATAAAATAAAATGTGGAACTAAAATAGAATGTCGTAAAAAATTACGATGACATCTACGATCCAATAATGCACAAGACAATTGACAACACAGTGTAAAAACATATGCTTTGTAAAAAACTGAACGACAGTCAGGTAAGATGGACAATAATCACATACAAAATACATCATGAAAATAAGGTACAAGTAAAAATAACTACCAAAAACAACAATTAAAACTTGACGAAACAGCTAAAACAGTCAGGTGTCACAGACTACCAGACACAGTGGACCAAAGATCCTTCTATGCTCACGCATAGGAACATTCCACTGCGGGAAGTCTGCAAAATAATGTCCTACAGAACACTTAAGACGGACCTGTGGTGAAACTGGTAATTTCCCGTCCTAAGTCGCCATTCCCAACCTCCCACGAAGAATACACAACATATAACACTTAACACGAAAAATATGAATGTGGACATATCACGGAAGGCACAACTAAGCGTAATAAAGTGTACAACGGAAACACGTTATACTCATCTCGCGTGCAGGTAAAAAATCAATGTGCCTCGTCTCCGTGGATGTACGTCTACAGATAAAATACTTCGCTCTGCGTATTCAGCACCAGCTCGCACGCAATAATGATGAAGAGATGATCTCCAAGTAATCAGTCACTGTGAAACTTGACGTGGAGGTTGATTGAAGACCTTGACCTTGGTAAACGTAAGTTGAATCTGATTTCTCATCCCACTGGGTTCCAAGTTCGAGATGTTGGTGACTTGAAAGTTAAAATCTTCTTTTCAAACGATAATTTGGATGGGTACGTTCCTTTGAAATTACTTCCAGACCACACTGGCATACCAATTATTGTTGACTCCGTTTTATCGTTGAGTTCAGTTTATACTGGTGAAGTGGTAGCTTAAAACGCGAATGGTTAAAATGAACGAATGTCAACAATATTCTTCAAACGAACTTCAACAAGTAGTATTGAACTGGGTGAACTGGGCAAGTACTGGCAGTACAGAAGTCGGTGGTGACTGTACATAGATTTTATTCAACACAGCACATACGGAGTGGACAAGACTAACATCGTCACAGGCGCAGAAATCATACGTCAACATGTTGATAATTACTTTTAAAGTTCCTGAAGATTCTCTACTAATAAAGTCCTCTGACTCAAGTGACTGAGGATCACAAAACTGTTACCATATACTATTCCGCTCATTCAAGTCCATTGACCTTCCTTCAAGGACGTACATCATGGTAACGTATTCATACTCCAGGATAAAATTCTTCCATATCATACTTCATAATCCCAGACTTTCTCCATACATCCCGTTATATATAGTATATAGTTTTCAAACAAAGTCATACATGATAATACGAACAGGTTAGAGATTCCAGTTGACTAACCTCTCCCATTCTATGCCACGCTTCTGGCATTGTAGTAACAGCATATTAAACATGTGAAGCATATAAATTCATTAACTTGATTTCTTGTAGGTATTCTCCCTCTACGAAAAGATTCAAAGGCTATCGACTCCGTGTGTCCAATTCTAGGAATGTCATCTACGATGAATTCCCGCTAGACCATTAATAGGAGCGGCCTGATACTTTAATGTACATAAATAAACATGCCATAAGAAATGGGGGCGACACTTACTTTATACTTCCACTATTGACTTCGCCATGAAGATCAATAGATACGAATACAACTGATGGCTACTTCACATTTGCCAAGAATCAAAGGATAACACAGCGGACATAAATATCGTCCTGTCTCTACTTGCTTTTTCATAAAAAACACGCTTGGTTCTACATGCCTTTCTACACGAATCGGTCTCTAGAGTTATTTTTAGCCACAATTTTCCACTATTTCCCCCTCTCTTTCATTCCAACTAGATTTTAGCACTTGAGTCTCCAGGCCGCAATTTTTGAAAATTAGTGACATTTTTTTAACAGTGCAGTCGCTCGTCTGTTATGAACAACACAGTCTTTTGTCAATATCTTCATTATTATCTATCCGTCTGTATAAATGAAAGCATATTATTTCTCTGCTCAAGATGGGCTATCAGACTAGCTAGGTTTTTATATTCCTAACATTATTATTAAGAAAAAGTTACTTTTTCAAGGTTAGTTGTTTTTTTGAAATATGTTCGAGCATCTTCTGTAATGCGTTTGCCGCTGAATTCAAATAAAAGGACTCAGTATCGTAAAAGCGTCCAAGAAATGACTGTTGCGTATAATAGCTAAGGTCCCTTTTGTCCATTTCTTGACATTGTGTCAACTTGGGGACGTGAATTTTTTTCCTTTCCCCACCAATTGCGTCTTTTTAGCCTTGCTAGTTTCAAGCACGTGTTCAGTCATATTTTTTTCTTTTTGATCTCCGTTCCCTCCCATCTCCAAGGGTAAACGTTTTGTCTGTACGTCTAACAAGTTAGTTTCCATGGCGGGTAGTGAACCGCGGCATGGGCGATCATGTCTTCTAGTAGCTTACGCATTATTTTTATCCCTACATTTTATCTTTGGAGATATTTTAACGTTGTATCACGGTTAAATTTATCACACATCTCCCCACTTGAAAACATGCCTACGGCAAGTTCCAAAACCAGTGATACACATAGATAAAATTACTCCTCACGCCTACCACTACTCTAATTTTGATCACAGGGGTGCCAACTGAGGAAATCTGCACCGACATTCAATGACTCTGGGATGTACTCAATACTAAACTGATAAGGTTGCAGTAATAAAGACCACCTCAACAATCTTGCGTTTTCATGCTTAGCCTGAGATAAGAATACTAGGGGCTGATGATCCGTCTGGACCACAAAAGTCCTACCATACAGGTAGATTTGGAACTTCTTTATTGCCCAGATTAACGCTAAACATTCTTTCTCGCTTGTGGAATATCCTTGCTCCGCCTTATTCAATTCGCGGCTTGCATAAGCGACTGAGTACAGTTCCCCATCAGTTGAAGAGGATCTTTGCAACAAAGCCGCCCCGAGTCCTACATTACTTGCATCTGTTCTTACGACAAAGTCCTGTGTCAAATCAGGCAGTTTGAGAATAGGCTTGCTAGTGAGTTTTTCCTTTAACTCTTGGAACGCTAATTCACATTGTGCAGTCCAAACAATTTTATCTGGATGTCCCTTGCGAGTCAAATCAGTCAGAGGAGCACATATTGAGTTAAAATTGTTGATATATTTTTGGTAAAAACCACATAACGACACGAATGATCGCACGTCCTTTTTTGTTTGTGGTCTAGGTGCTCTCTGCAGTTTTTCCAAGTTCTTGGGGTCAGGGGTCATGTTGCCCTGATATACAGTGTGTCCCAAGAATTCCAACTCTTTGCATCCAATACAACATTTTGTTGGCCTAGCAGTTAAGTTCGCCTCCCTAAGCCTATCAAATAACATTTTTAAGGAGTCAATGTGTTCTTCAAATGTCTCTGTGGCGACGAGAATATCATCCATGAAATTCGTGATACATGGGTTATTCAGGGGATCCAACAATTTGCGCATCATCCTTGAAAATACACTCGGAGCATTTTTCAGTCCGAATGGTAGCATGTTGAATTCATAATGTCCATCCGAAGTGCTAAAAGCCAAATAAGGTCTCACTTCAGGCTTCACTGGAATCTGGTAATAGCCTTTACTAAAATCCACCTTTGAAAAGTATTTTGCCTTGTTTAATCTGGCAAATAACTGTTTTGTGTCTGGTAATGGGTCCACTTGTCCTTCTGTGACAGCATTCAGTTTCCTGTAATCTATGCACAGTCTGTGTTCCCCAGACGGTTTTCTCAACAAAACTACACTGGAGCTAAAAGATGATTCACTGTGTGAAATAATCCCCTCCTTCAACAAATAATCTATTTCTTCTTTCAATGCCTTCTCCTTCGCGAACGGAATAGAATAGGCTCTCATACAGATTGGGTTTGAGTCTACCAGTTTCATGTCATACTGTAGCAAATTTGTATTTCCTGGTTTATCTGTTAATACATATGTATGTTCCTCCAGAACCTGTTGAACTCTCTCCCTCTGGTTTTTAGTCAGGTGCTTACTGACTTTTACCTGTGCTGCTGTTTCACAAGGATGTAATGGGTATTCATGTGAGGTGAGTGGTTCCTTTTGCATTTGAGTTGCGATAGCCAAGGTCAGTAAGGGGTGCTTTCCTGGAGTGGTCTGTCCAGATACTTCTTTAAAAGGTTTACATGATAAACTTTCTCGTTCCCCTTTTTGTCAATTTTATAGTTTGTTCTAGACACCTTCTCTAGAACCGTATATGGACCTTGCCATCCAATTTGTAATTTATTCTGGCTACCGGGTAGTAGAAGCAGCACCTTCTCTCCCACAGCTAGTTCTCTGTCCTTTGCCTTCCTATTAAAATATGCTGCATGTTTCTTCCTGGCTTGTTTCAAATTATCATTTGCCAGTTTCCATCCAGCTTTCAAACGAGTGGTCAGTTCGTTCACGTATTGATAAGATGAGGTAACAGTCTCTTCTGCCTTCTCATCTGTCCAGGTCCTTAATAATGCTACATCTGGATTTTTAATTTTCCATATTTATTTTTCATGGCACCCATCGGGTCCCGTCCATTAGAAGCATTATAGTGAGGACTTTTCTTCCTAGAATCATCACTCACAAATCGACCACTACCAATTTTTTTCTTGGGTTTGTCTCCCCACTTTAGATTGTTTGTGAGAGATCTTTGCTCTCTTTTAGTTTCATCCAGTTTATATAACTCTGACCGAGGGATTGTCAGTTTATTCTGGGGTAACTTTCTTCTTTGTACTCGTCGCATAGTGGCAATGTTAATACAATTAAGTGAAGACTGGGTGTGAAAAGGGGGCTCCCATTCCACTTTGTCTACCTGAGTATAATTAGTTTTCCTTCCAGGCCTAAATTTGCCCTGTGGCGTTTCTAGGTCCTGCACATTTTGTCCCTTTGTGGGTGTTCCCTCATGAAATACGCCACATGCTTCTACAAAGTTCTCAATATCGACATTTACGTCGGGCCAATAGTATTTTCGAGCAATCTTTTGGCAGATGGTACCTACTTTCTCATGGTCACCATCTTTTCCAACATGTAAGCTCCTTATCAAATTTGCCCTATATATCTTGGGAAGAACCAACTGTCCGTGACCAGTGGATCTAGTTCCTGTCTTCCTGTATAATAATTTGTTCTTCACAAAGTACTCTCCCTTGCTTGGAGGTGTGTTGCATTTGGGCAATTTTTTGAAACATGGCTTAAGGGTCTTATCCTCAGCCTGCGCCTTCCTCATCTCCTCTGGATGAGCATTTATAGGTTCACCTTCTTCCTCCTTTTTCTGTGACCTGGTCTGCACTGTCGCCATGATCACAGGTCTCTCGGGATTCCCCAAGAAGACGTATCTACACCCCAATATCAGAGGGTAGATTGGTTCATCTATCACTGCTGCTCTGATTTCTCCTTCCACATAGCGAGTTTTCACCGTTATCCTTGCGATGGGAAGTGTCATGAGTGGTATGTCCTTAGTCGCCCCTAGTATTTCCACTGTTTCTGTGGTATACTGACTTGGGTCCACTAGGCTAGACTTCACAACTGAATCATAATCCAAACCTGTATCATAAAGGCACCTTGTGGTGACCCCATTACAAATAACATCCTCACAAACTGGGGGGTGATAAGGTTCCTGCTGTCCATTAGGATTAACCTTTAATCTTTGAGTCCCCGACTTCATTGCAGCAATGTTTGAAGGTTTCCTTCTACAAAATTCGGTGTTATGGTTATCTTTCTTGCACCATTTGCACCATCTTTTTCCTTGGTTCAACGGTTTTCTTTCATTGTATTTTTGGTCATTGAACTGTGAGTTTCTGTCACGATAGTCATTTCTTGGCCGTTCAAGGTTTGTCCTACCTTTATTTCCCTGTTCTCTATTATCAAATTTATTAAATTGCTGTGGAGCTTTAAAATTGTCTATGTGCTTCTTTTTAGCACCACTTACCTCTGCCTGGGCTGCCTGATACCTCTCAGCGACATTTAAAACCTCCCCCAACCTCTCTGCACCTTGTTCCATGAGAAATTTTCTCAAGTCTGGAGCCATGGACTCTCTCAATTGCTCTATCATGATCATCTCTTTAAGATCTTGGGTCTTCCCCAGAGCAGTCCATTTCTCCAAATAGGTTTCCAGTCTGGCAGAGAATTGGTGGTATGTCTCCCCAGACAACAGTTTGGCATTTCTAAATTTCTTACGATAAAATTCACCATTTTTTTCGTATCTTAACAACAAAGCCTGCTTTAACATGTCATAATTGTCTTGGTCTTCTCTGTTCATTTTTGCGAAGACTTCATAAGAAGTACCTCTCAGTCCCTGTGATAACTTTAAACTCCACCTCTCTCTCTCTAACCCATATGTAGTAGCTAATAACTCAAAACGTCCTAGGTACCCCTCTATGTCATCGTCTTTCTCAACAAAATGGCCTAAATGAAACCCCATAGCTGATGTTGAGGCTCCCTGACTAGGCGTAGCATCTGAGGCAAAAAGGCTGGCACCATTTTCAGGAGCATGGCCTTGTAATTCCAGCTCCCTTAGTCGTAATTCATGCTCCCTTTGCAACCTTCTGTCTTCTGCCTCCCTTTCGGCAGTCAATCTTTTTTCTTCTGACTCCCTTTGCTGTCGTTTTTCTTCTGCCTCAATCTGCAGCCTCTTAAGTTCTCTATCAGCCTCAATTTGTAACCTCTTCTCTTCAGCTAACCTCCTATCTTCCCTTTCAATATACTTATCACATTCTGCAGTTACGTATTGAATTAAACCCTGACCATCCATTCCCATATCCTTCGCCCTTAGCACAGCAGCTGATCTGAACTTTGCCAGCTCCGCCATACGTTTTAGACAATTTAGCAATGAGCAAGATAAATCTCTAACCAATTAATAACTAAAGTAATTCTAATTAATTAATTAATCAATTAACTACCACTGGCTGTGAAGATTCACCAACTTTTATTTTAAGGGACTTTTTTAATTTTTACAATTTGTCCCCCTAATTTAATTCCCCCACCAGGAGATCCTAATATTACTGATAAGCTAATTATCCCGGACGAGCCCCCAATATATGTAGTGGATTTTGATGGTATTGTATGGTTGATGTTAGCTAGTGTGATGCATGAGGTCAGCTGTGAAGGCTCCTGAGATAAATGTAGCTGTGAATTTACAGAAGGCCCTTCTTGCTACCACTTACGACCTCACACATATCTTTTTTACTAATGAATGTGGCTACGTTAAAAATCTAGGGTACTGATATGTAATGTGTTGTGGTAGATTACATACACACACACAGATATTTAATAAGTCTAATAATATTAATAAAATTTATAACACACTGAACTAACTCATCTCATCTCATAATCGTACCCTCTTCTACCCCGTGAAACGAAGTGTAGAGGGGACCCAAGTGCACAAGGCCTATGGGCAGGACATGTAATCGAAGTGACTTGGCAAACAGGTGATTAGCCCATTGTGCCACTGAACTAACTCAAGCTGTTTAAATTTTTGATATTACATTTTTTTTTTAAGTTTATTTGTTCTGAACCAAGGTTTTATTTTGGTCAGAACATATGAAAGGTTTTGAAATTATGAATGAAATGCATGAATATATGTCATAATAAACTAGAAAATGTGTACATATGTATTTCAAATGACTGGTTAATAGTAATTATCTTAAGGTAGTCCCAGGAGAACTTATTTCTATATATGCTGTTGGGATGATATCATCACTCCCTGTCTATGACTACCAAACATTGTCCCTTCACTGATGGGAGTAATACAAGTTTTATTTCCCAAAATTTTTGTGGGTTCTAGTGATGGTAATATAGTTGGTGTGTTAGTTAGTAAATAAGTTGGTGAAGGTCCAGCAGGCCAGACGCTCACGTATCTTGACTGAGTAGTTCTGGTGCTGGAATCTGGTGGCCCCACCTCTCCGTGCTTGGGGGCAATATAAGGCTGCTCTGACAAAATACTAGACTGCACTGGTCCACACTTGTATATATCATCACAGCATTTGACACCACTTTGGTGCCAAACAGAAACTCACACTTCTGCAACAAAAGTATTGGGTCATGTGTCAGAACTCTACCTCCTGAGCCACTTCTGCACACACCACTACACAACAACACCACATAGACGGGGTCAGATCTCTCTGACCATACAGCACATCTTACCAAGTTGGTTTCACATAGTACTAGTTCCCCAAGACTACATATTCTGAAATATGTTCATTAGCTTCCTGCTATTGAATAAGATAGGTGATATGTTCCACTGATCTCAACACTTGATCCGCCCTTCATAATCCTTGCTGGCGTTTATGTATTTTGTTTGTCTCTAGACCCAGAACTTGGGCTGGGGATCTAGAGCGAATCCTTACTTGTTGTAAGGGATAGATTTTGATATGGCAGTATCAAATCACTCGAAACATTAAACAATATTAAAATATACAAAGAAATACTTTCATTCTTACCAGAATTATGAATAGAGAACACAGTTATATTCTAGCAAAACTCAGCTGAGCTGCTGGCTCTAGTATGGCGTCCCTCTAAATATTGCAATTGGCTTCTGGGAACTACACCACTGAAGAATTACTGTGTCTACTAATGGACAATTTATGTTGAATGGCAAAAATGCGCGTCTGTGCGCCGATAATATGATTATCTGTGGTCAATCACCGACTTTCCCCCTTTCAAATTTCAAACCTCCTACCAAAAGTCAATTCAGTCATACCTCAGTCAAGTATGTATTATTGTCTGTTGGTCCGTCTGTCTCTACTTGCTTTTTCATAAAAAACACGCTTGGTTCTACATGCCTTTCTACACGAATCGGTCTCTAGAGTTATTTTTAGCCACAATTTTCCACTATTTCCCCCTCTCTTTCATTCCAACTAGATTTTAGCACTTGAGTCTCAAGGCCGCAATTTTTGAAAATTAGTGACATTTTTTTAACAGTGCAGTCGCTCGTCTGTTATGAACAACACAGTCTTTTGTCAATATCTTCATTATTATCTATCCGTCTGTATAAATGAAAGCATATTATTTCTCTGCTCAAGATGGGCTATCAGACTAGCTAGGTTTTATATTCCTAACATTATTATTAAGAAAAAGTTACTTTTTCAAGGTTAGTTGTTTTTTTGAAATATGTTCGAGCATCTTCTGTAATGCGTTTGCCGCTGAATTCAAATAAAAGGACTCAGTATCGTAAAAGCGTCCAAGAAATGACTGTTGCGTATAATAGCTAAGGTCCCTTTTGTCCATTTCTTGACATTGTGTCAACTTGGGGACGTGAATTTTTTTCCTTTCCCCACCAATTGCGTCTTTTTAGCCTTGCTAGTTTCAAGCACGTGTTCAGTCATATTTTTTTCTTTTTGATCTCCGTTCCCTCCCATCTCCAAGAGTGAACGTTTTGTCTGTACGTCTAACAAGTTAGTTTCCATGGCGGGTAGTGAACCGCGGCATGGGCGATCATGTCTTCTAGTAGCTTACGCATTATTTTTATCCCTACATTTTATCTTTGGAGATATTTTAACGTTGTATCACGGTTAAATTTATCACACTTACTTCAAACAGAGAGAGCGGAACAGGATCAAACAGACACGGAAGTGGTTTCAGGAACGTTGAGCGGGAGAGATCAAAGCAGTAGTGGTCCCGGAAACGAACGGGGAAACGGGAAACCTGGGGACGGCATCTCTCTTTAGTCTGTCGGTCAGATCCCCGAAAGTCTCCTGAGATCTAAAAAAGTGTCAACTTTCTCATGCCCCCCTCATCTTTAATTCCATTTTAAATATATACGGATCACGTAGGAAGCCAGGCTATCATTCAGTTGCCAGAGATTTTAGATTCACTAGCTATCGTAGAAATTTTGCTAGATTTCCATCTGATGTGGTGGCTACCATTGGAGTGTTTCTTTTTCTGTGCACGGTATAATATATTTGTTAAAGTGATCAGTGGTCTAGTGCTTTCATTTTATTTCACTGGATTTTGTGTTTATTTAATCTATTTAATTAAACTCATCCCAAAGTTCCAGTGGTAAATTTAATGATATATCTATTATAACATTTCCAAAAATAATAGATGTTTAAATGTTAAAGTAACTTTTAAAGTCGCGAAGGAATTTATAATTAATAAATTTAGTTAAGTCCTATATATAAAGATGTGTATTTTAACCATTAGACTCGTGACGTGTTTTCGTAAATACTTAATTAAATACGCGAGTGTATATATAGCCTTAACGGTAAATTTATCGCGCGTTAAGAATATTATTTGATTTTTGTAGTATGATTATGATTGTCATGGGTTTTATATCTTTTTCTCTAGAATGATCACCTTTGCGATCCCAGCATTATTAATAAATCATACAGAGAGTTTCCATACTCGGTTCTTAAACTTCCAGACAGTTTGATGAGACATTTTTTTTTAAATTTAATCTTGTGGCGGTCCGGTGCGGCCTAGCTGTCATACTTACATGAAAGAAAGCCTACCCAAGAACATTTAAAATATTATCATCAAATTTAAATTTCAATCTGTGAGATAAACTGGAAGATGAACAGTGCCAGTAGCAATAATTTATGTACGGCTCTAAATGTGAGAGAATATCGATTTACCTGACTGTGACCGAGCCTAGTTTTTCCTCACTGGATTAAAAACTTTACCGGTCAGTGGCTATCATCACGCACGGAAGGATTATACCATCACCTCATTTTTCACCCCTATGTCGATCTGCGTCAGTGCCATCCCATAGACTCTTTTCTTTATAATAAAACACCAGAACTCTTAGAACTTCAAGTCCGGCGATAAGTGGGAATATTTGCTCTCAGTGAAACCTCGCATTATCTGGGGCGGGACATCGAAGGACTAGACAGTTTCATTCACATGTAAAGAGTTTAATTACTGTGTATATCATGCTATGGATTGTCTGATGCTGAAATCGGTAAGTGTGTGTGAATATGAGTGTGGATCCTCACAGCGTGTATGAATGACAGGAGATTTATTTTTGCAGAAACCATTTGTCAACTGCCTACCGGGTAATACAATTTTCTGTATACCCTGCATTTGTTCCTTTAAGTGGGATAATTTGTTAACTCTGTTTCATCCCCCCCCCCTTTTTTTTTCTTTGCTTAGTAAAGGGAAGACACAATTGGGATAACAGTATTTTTGTCTACCACCATAACTAATATTGTAACACCTCTTTCAGAGAAATTAACTTCATTGTTAGGTTGCATTACCTATGTTCCTGATAACTATCTATCTTGGGACTGGGTTTACCTTTGTCTAATAAGCGGGAAGGGCTTAGTCGATACCAATCTTCTTTACCCCCATCCTCACCTTGTTAGTTGTATTTTCTGTACTTATGATAATTTTTATGTAACCTGTTGGATGTTGTGATTGAGTTTAATGCTAATAAACAGCATAAACATACATAGTACTGTGTTGGACTACCAAGGCCCAAATCCCTCATATTTGTTTAAGATAGTTGTATCCACGTCGTCTGTGTGTCTGAAGCACCAAATCGGTGTGAGCGCAGATGTGTGTCTGGAAAACTGGCAAATAATTGTTTGACCAGGAGAGTGGAAGAGAATGATTGAGAGAAACGATTTGTCGTAAATAAGTCTGTCTTTACTTTCCTCCAGCACTCTGTGGAGCATCATATTTACTTTCTACATTCCTATAACTGAGCCTTTCATCATCATTCTACACTCTAAACCGGACTACTATTTCTAAGACTCTTTCTCTCAAAATAAATTTACGACAAGGATGTCTGCTCAGAAAGTCTGCGCCAACGTTCAAAGGGCCGGGAATGTATTCTATTAAAAATGAGTATGGTTGCAACAAGAGAGACCATCTCAATAATCTAGAATTTTCATGCTTGGCCTGTGACAAGAACACGAGGGGAGAATGATCCGTTTGGACCACAAATGTCCGGCCATATAAATCTGGAATTTCTTTATAGCCCATATTAAAGCGAGACATTCTTTTTCACTGGTTGAGTAATTTGTTTCCGCCTTGTTCAATTTGCGGCTAGCATAAGCGAATGGATTCAATTCCCCATCTTGTGAGGACGATCTTTGCAATAATGTAGCGCCCAGGCCTACATTGCTTGCGTCACTTCTCACAATAAATTCTTTAGTCAAGTCAGGCAATTGCAACACTGGCCTGCTTGTAAGTTTCTCTTTTAACTCCTGGTAAGCCAATTCACACTGTGCTGTCATAATTATAGTATCAGGTTGACCTTTGCGAGTTAAATCCGTCAAAGGAGCACATATAGAGTTAAAATGTTTGATATACTTTTGGTAAAAACCACACAGAGACACGAAAGATCGCACATCTTTTTTTGTTTGTGGTCTAGGTGCTCTTTTTAGTTTTTCCAGATTCTTGGGATCAGGGGTCATGCTACCCTGATGTACTGTATGTCCCAAGAATTCCAACTCTTTACAACCAATACAGCATTTGGTTGGCCTAGCGGTTAAGTTAGCCTCTCTGAGTCTATGAAACAGCATATTCAAAGAGGTAACGTGTTCCTCAAATTATATCTATCTATCTATCTATCTATCTATCTATCTATCTATCTATCTATCTATCTATCTATCCATCCATCCATCCCGTCCGTCCGTCCGTCCGTCCATCTATCTATCTATCTATCTATCTATCTATCTATCTATCTATCTATCTATCTATCTATCTATCTATCTATCTATCTATTTATCTATCTTTCTTTCTCTCTCTCTCTTTCTCTCTCTCTTTCTCTCTTCTCTCTTTTCAAGGGAAGCACTCAGATCCAAAGAATATAAATGAATATATGCAATTAAATGTTGTTGCTGTTTGCGTTCGCTCTTAGCCACATGTCTGTCTTGCATTGCCGGCCATTAGTTTTGAGCGGTATGTATGTTGTGTCATAGTTTACAGCTAGGCTGCGACATCTGCACCTTCCAGCCTGACACATCCGATTTCAGCAAGCAATTTTTATGAGTTTGCTTCCCCGCCACCTCACGCCTTTATGTATGCTATACCTCATGTCTATCTAATAGCGCAGTGACGTGGCTGCACCATTGAGCGTCATCGGAGTCGAGACGCAACTCTGCACTAGATCTGGAAGGCTCCGTTTCGGGGAACACCACACACAGACAATTGAGGCATCGTGCGCCAGGAGACAATATGCAGTTATAAGACATTTTATTAACGCTTCTTCAATTATTATTTTAAACGTGTAATAAGTATACAGCTTCCTGTTTTCAGACACAATTTGACAACTATATTGCAAATATTTCTTACCTTCGTACACCGATGAGTTAGCGTGCATTAAAACTTTCATGCTTTAGAAACTGTGGCGCCCTCTAACAACACTGCAATTGAGATGTTATATTTTCGACGTATTATTTGCGCTAATATTGAGTTTTTAAACAAAAGTGCTGCGCTAATATTGAGTTTTTAAACAAAAGTGCTGGCATATCTTCAAGGCGACTAAAATGAGGTTGTGAATGGGGCTGAGAATCTCCATCACGTAATTGAAATTGCCACCCAAAAAAAAAAAAACCCACCGCTCCAGGAGAATGGAAATGCTTGGCGCAGGCGTCCTAGCATCGGAACAAGCTACAGTGGTGGCTCCATGCCCCGTATCGAGAGCAAACGATTATGAAAAGGATGAAACAAATGTGCTACTTTTGTGACAATAAGTCGATTACTAGTACTCATGCAAAATATACATTCATTCGAAAGAAGGCCTACCAACAAAAACTCAATTGAGCAGATAATCTCCTGGAACATTATGTGCATTACATTAGGTTAGTCTATGTTTAGTTCTATTGTTTCTTCTGCGTGTTCACTGATTATACCGAAATGTTATGATTATTACATCAATGTAGTTTATGTTTACTTATATTGTTTCTTCTACTTGTTCTACTGCTAATACAGGAAAGTTAGGTTCATAACATCAAGATAGTGGTGTTTACTTCTAATGTTTCTTCTACTTATTCTACTGCTAATACAAGAAAGTTATGTTCATAACATCAAGATAGTTTGTGTTTACTTCTAGTGTTTCTATTACTTATTCTACTGCTAATACAAGAAAGTTATGTTCATAACATCAAGATAGTTTGTGTTTACTTCTAGTGTTTCTATTACTTATTCTACTGCTAATACAAGAAAGTTATGTTCATAACATCAAGATAGTTTGTGTTTACTTCTAGTGTTTCTATTACTTATTCTACTGCTAATACAAGAAAGTTATGTTCATAACATCAATGTAGTCTATGTTTACTTCTAGTGTTTCTATTACTTATTCTACTGCTAATACAAGAAAGTTATGTTCATAACATCAAGATAGTCTGTGTTTACTTCTAGTGTTTCTATTACTTGTTCTACTGCTAATACAAGAAAGTTATGTTCATAACATCAAGATAGTTTGTGTTTACTTCTAGTGTTTCTATTACTTATTCTACTGCTAATACAAGAAAGCTATGTTCATAACATCAAGATAGTCTGTGTTTACTTCTAGTGTTTCTATTACTTGTTCTACTGCTTATACGTAAATGATATGCGTATTACATCAATGTAGTCTATGTTTACTTCTAGTTTTCATTTTCTAATACTGTTTCTACTGGAACATTAAGCTTGAAACGTTAAAGTAGTCAGTGTCTGCTTCTTTTAATATTTTTTTCTGGACTGTTTATAATGGATCTGTATGCTTATTTCTTCAAGGTAATCTGTGCGTAGTTAACAACATGAGTGATAAATAGTACTGGAGAAGGTAGTTGTGGAGAGACATGATCACCTACGCCTCCAGGCATGGTACTTGAAGAAGAAGAAGAAGTCTATGCCTACTTCTGCTGTTACTTCTAATTGTTCTAATGTGTATACTAAAACGTTATACTTATTATATCACGGTACACTGTGCCTACTTCTACTGTTACTTCTAATTGTTCTAATGTTTATACTAAAACGTTATACTTATTATATCACGGTACTCTGTGCCTACTTCTGTTGTCTCTTCTAATTGTTCTAATGTTTATACTAAAACGTTATACTTATTATGTCACGGTACTCTGTGCCTACTTCTAATACTTTATCCTCTACTACCGTTCATCATGGTACATTGTGTCTAAAACATCAAGGTAATCTATACCTGCTTCTTCTAGTGATGCTTCTGTTACAACTACCGCCACTGCTTCTACCAGTACGTCATGCCAAATGCATCGCGACTTAAAATGCCGACGGGAGAGATCTAGTCCAAAATTTCCCTAGTTTTAAAAAAGTCTTTCCACCCCCCCCCCCTCCTCCCCGAAGTCGCCTAAAGATCTACCAAATCATCCATTGGGATCTACCGATAGATGGGGATTGACTGGTTGCCGACCCCTACTCTAGTACTTATCCTGTAACAGTGTACGTATTACATCACAGTAGTCCATGCCTATACTTAGTCAGCTTTTTTTTTTTCTTCAAATATTTCTACTGAAACATTGTGCTTATTACGTCTAGGTTATCTATGCCTACTTTTTTCAACTACTTTTTTTCTAGTTTTACTATTGAACCATTGTTCTTATTACATCAAGGTAGTCTTTGCCTAGTTTGTCAAATTTTCTTCTCTAGTATTTTTACTGAAACATTGTTCTTGTTACATCAAGGTTGTCTATGCCTACTAGTTCACCTATTTTCTCTCAAGTATTACTACTGAAGCATTATGCTTATTACATCAAGGTAGTCTTGGCCTACTTTTTCAACTTGTTGTTCTCTATTATTTCCACTGAAACATTATACTTATTACATCAAGGTAGTCTATGCCTACTTCTTCTACTATTTTCCCTCTTATATTATCACGGTTTGCCTCCCCTTAGCTCTGTAGTAGTGGTCCAACAGTGGCCAAAACTCAAGATTAACTAATGTGGGTCTTCAACGGTGTCTACCTTCGCACAAGATTACTTTTGGCAGAGTTGTAGATAGAAGGATAATGATGCTTCTACCTCCAGGTAGTGTTCACAAGATATTCATTGGCTGAGCACATTAACTCTAGTATCTGCCATCAACTTTTGTGAAGGGTAGAGTTATCTTATAATTCGTTAGCTCGTTCAAGCCCCCAGCTGAGTTAATTCAGCGAATTTTTCTTTTTTTAAATACAATTTTTTGACCCGTTCAACCTAGTCGGTTATATTAGGGCGCATGTCAAAATATAATAGACCTTTAGGTCTGGATATAATTATATTTCTCCTATTATTATTGTATAGCTTTGTTTGAGTGTATTTAAGAAATTGTCTGAGACATACGAATACAACACATTGAAAATTATTAAATCAACGTTAAATTTGGATGGATATAAGTAATAAATTTAATAATCAATTAGGTTTTAACAGTTATTAAAAATTGAATAATTCTTTAACAAAAATTGGTCGCCATCATATGATGTTAAGGGGGGTTAATATAAGGGGAAGTTTCACTTGGCAGATTTTATTTGTAAACTTAGCTGCTGTGGTTTCTGCTGCCGCTGGTGTTTTGGTTCTTCGCAGATAGGTGACTTGATCGCTCGCGTCCCTTTTCAAGATTAAGAGTTGCAGCACGTTCCAGGTAGAATCAGGGAGTAACTGCAAAGCTGGTCCCGCGTCTCTAAGACCCGTCTGATGATGATGTCTAGCGTCGACTTCAGGCCACTTATACCCTCGTTCCAGAAATAGTACCTTCAACTGGTACCACTAACTACTATGGCAAAAGAAGAGAAACGACTATCCTTCGAGTATTGAGTTTCCCGACACATACTTATGTACCCCCCCCCCTTCCCCTTTTCATTCCACTATCCCATCTACCTCAGAACTTTTACGCTCGCTGAGAATTAATATTAATCCCAGTGGGCGAAGACTATTTTTACATTTAAAATGAATAGATTTATATTTAACTTTAGTTGAAAATATTAACAATATAGTTTGAACTATACTCGCCGTTTTACTTTAGACTGAAATATTTCAAACAGCAATAAAGCAGTCACTTTCCTTAGCAGTGGTGGTTCATGAAATCATCATTCTTGTTGCTGAGGTTGCCAGCCTCAAATGACTTGGACATCCACTAGCAATTTTCATATATTAATATTCACATGTCAATGTATACGTATTAGTTCACACGTTAATAATGAAAAAATATAGAACTCAGAATGTACAACTTACACGAATCTGGCTCAGAGAAATAAAGGCACTTGTAGAAGCCTCTTACACTTGTACTGGGGTGTTGTTACTTGAGCAATAAGTTCCCACTTTGATTTGTGTTATGGTTTCCTCAGATTCCGGTTTTTCGTGTTAAAATGGTAGGGTTTTCCAGAGCCTTAAGTACTCAATATGCTCCAACAAAGTCCGGTCTGGTACTATTCTTAGCTCTGGCAAGGTCTGGTTGTCTTCTTGGAGCGAGGTGAATTTTCACAGTGCTCTAAAGCTGAATGAGGTGTCAGGTTATATTCCCCTTTTTGTTCCTGGCACGTGTTGTTTACTATTAGACCAGGCCCCAACCAAAAATGTGGTTGTTCCTACATCTCGAATGCCGGCCAGTAGTTTCGAACATGCGTGTTTAGGATGGGGTAATTCAAAATATTCCCACTAGGAAAATTATGTGCGTTAATGCAAAGGTCATGTCTCTCAAATATGGAATGAAAACATCCGATCCTCTCTCGGCAATTTTTTTCTCAAATGCAACATCTTACTTTCATCTAAAGTAATGTCTTTGTAACAAGGTGTACATGAAATAATTATGTCATTCGTTTCCGACAAGTGCATGCCAGCAGGTCGATAATTTATCGCGGGGCACTCATTGGTAAACTTGGCACGCGGTCACTATATGAAAATTTACAGGACGCATCTTGATTTTACCTGCTTCTTAATCTTAGCAAAGCCGAGAAGCGCAAAGCAAACATGATCACTTATCACTGAAGGGAATGTAAACATTATAAGACAATAGCTAATATCTGCTTGATAGCAGAGAAAGAGATGGGCGACCACGGAAATTGCAAGAAATTTAGTCCACACAAAAAATGTAACTAAATACGGCCGGAGAGGAAAAGAGATCGACACAATGATTATGTGACAGGTATTACTATTGAAACTTTATCTTTATTACATGAAGTTTCTCTTCGCCTACTTTTAATGTTTATACTGAAGCGGCATGCTTTTTACAAGAAGTTAGTCTATGCTTGCTTCCACTATTTTATCCCATACTACTATTTCTGAACGAACATTATTCTTAATAAATCAAGGTAGTCTGTGACTACTTCTTAAATTGTTGCTTCTACTATTGGTAGCAATAGCAGCCCGCTTCAGTCATAACTGAATATGTGAATGCGCCCCTGAGGTGATAGATCTCAACTGTTTTTTCGTCCTGGTGTTCTTTTCGGCGTGTTGGTGTCTCTTCTGCATGTTCTGAGAGCTTCTTTTTGCCCCATCTAAGGCGGCGCCGTAGGCAGTATCGCCACTTGGTGCGATCGGCAGCTTTATTCTTCCAGGTTGCTGGATTTATGTCCAGTGCCTTCATGTCTCTCTTGCACACATCTTTGAACCTCATCTGCGGTCGCATGACTGTTCTTTTGCCATCGGCCATCTGTCCGTAGAGAATATCTTTGAGGATGCACAATCTTCCACATGGCGAACATGGCCAAGCCAGCATAGTCTGCGCGGTCTAATCAGTGTATACGCGCTTTGAAGGCCAGCACTTAATAGCATAATTCTACTACTCTTCTACTATTACCTCAACTGTTTCAACCGGAACGTTATGCTCAATACGTTAAGGTAGTCTATGTATACCTCTTCTAATGTTTCTTCTTCAATTGTTGCTACTTGAACGTTATACTTGCTTATTAAATTAAGTAATCTGTTTCTTCCAGTATTTCCTCAACTGTATCTACTGAAACGTTTTTTTTTTAATGCATAAAAGTTACTCACCTATTGTCTCAGCTGAAACTTTCCTATTTGATTGTTATTTCTTGATTTTCCATTTCTTGCCAATACATGTTCTTTTAATATCCACTAATCTTTGCCATTGTTGTTTAAGTTTTCTATCATGCTTATTATTTCATCATATTTCAATTCTTCTGAATGCTTTAATCTAGTTTGTAATGCTATATATATATATAGCAACAGCTTGACCTCCATGTAACTGTGCCCAAGCTCGCGCCCTGGCGAGGACACTCCAGCTTTACCCTAGCAGCTGAGGGCTGTCACCTCAGTGGCGCATACCCATAGTCAGTTATGACTGAAGGGGCTATTATTATTATTTATATTATGCGTTACAATTATTTCTGTGGCGGATGCAATAAAGTTACTTCAGTTAATCTAATCATGTAATTGGTTGGGGTATGATTTTCTTTCAACGATCAACAATAATTGCAACAGCAACAGATTGAATAAGTGTAGATCAATGCCGTCAGCGTCTTACAAGGTTTAATAACATAGACATAAGCAGCGTCACATTATTATACAAGGGGCTTGACATAAGTCTTGGGCATGACCATGAAGGTGTCACAGGAGGAAGATGAAACTTGGCACATTTAAAGTTCATCATATTTGCACTGAATGTGTGAACTACGCGTTTGTTTCTTCAATGGGATTTCCAGCTACGGTGCACGGCGCAATGTACCCTATTGACCGGATCTGCTGCTCCAAAGATTTGACAAAACAATGGAAAAGAAGGAGGCCAGAGCTGTGATAAAATTTCTGATGTTTCAAGGAAAAACACCTACAGAAATACACAGGGAGATGGAACCAGTGTTTCGTGATTCTTATCCTTCATATACTTCGGTAAAAAACTGGTGTCTACAGTTTAAGTGCGGCCGCTCAAATGTTGCTGATCTGCTAAGATCTGGTAGACCAGCCTCAAAGTGCAACGATGAAAATGCAACAAGAGTGAAGAAAATCATTGACCAGGATCGAAAAATGAAAATTGTGGAGATAGCTAGTAGAGTAAAACTGAATGAAAGAACAGTTTATAGAATTTTACACAACAGAAAATCATGAGAAAAGTGTGTGAACGCTGGGTTCCGCGACTGTTGACACGTGAACAGAAGCAAACGAGGGTAAATTGCTGTCAACAGTTGCTCAAAACGTGTCAGTCAAAAAATTTTTTGGAGACCATATTCTCCAGATTTGGCTCCATCAGACTTTTTTTCTATTCCCAAATCATAAAAAACAGCTAAAAGGAAATCATTTTGACAGCGATGATGAAGTTATACTGGCATGTGATGACTGGTTTAGTTTGAAAAATAGGGTGTTTTACTCCCAAGGTCTTTTCAAGGTCAAGCAGAGATGGCAGAAGTGTGTCAATGCAGACGGTGGCTATATTGAAAAGGAATAAACACTATACAAAATTTCAGCTCTCTGTGATATGTCCTTCATGGTCAGCCCCAAGACTTATGTCAAGCCCTTGTATATATCATAATCCATATTCGTACATTGTCTCTCGGCCAACTCTACGGGGCCATAAGCAAAGTTCGTTGTACTGTCACCGTAATGGTGAATTCAAGACCTCACCGTAAAGTCCGTCAAGTTGAGGTCCGCCACATAATTATACGATTTCTCAATAAGTTCAAGATACTCGTCTGCATAATGCGAATCTCTTGACATCAATAGATGCTTCAAAATCATGAACGCATCTCAGTGCGCAAAGAGAGGTGTAACAATGTATATATATATATATATATATATATATATATATATATATATATATATATATATATATATATATATATATATATATATATATATACTGAAGCACATTAAAAACGCACCACCTGTATAATCCAGGAACAGAGTGTGAAATGTAAATATAAGTGTGTACAAGTTTACATATTTGGAATCTTTATTCATTTTCCTATGAATCCATGCTGGTCATTAATTTGTACATTTGATTGTTATGAAATTCATTGCATTCTGTACAAGCAAGGGAGAAAACCAAAAATACAAAAAAATGCACGTGCGTTATCCTGCTGGAGAAGCTGCAAGTCTGGATAAATTGTGAACGCAGGAGCAACCAGTGCATCCAGAACCTCATCTCGATATGTCACAGCATTAACATTTCCACGGAAGACGCGAAGAGGCAAGCGATGGTGAAAACTGAATCCTACCCAAATGTGAATACTGCCACCTCGAAATCGGTTGACACAGCAATCTGCAAAGCGCTCTTCACACCGTCGCTAAATCCGCATACGTCCATCTGCAAAGGATATGTTGAATCTGTTCTCGTCTGTGAATAGGACAGCATTCCACTGCAGTCTAGTCCATCTGATATGTTGCTCTGTCCATTGCAGGCGCTGCTAACGATGTCTATGAGTAAACCGTTCGGTTGACTGTACAATGAGTGCTGTTTGGCAATGTCTAATCCTATCTGATCTTGCTGTTTGACTTGCGGGAGGAGAACGATTTCCTTAGGTGACTCAGCACAGATGATGACGATCTGGAGCAGGGGTTGAGTAACCTCTTGGTTGGCATCACTCCCGAAGTTCTAGTACCCGGCACTGGCCCAATGGTTCCGCGCGCGCTATCGTTCATTGAGGGACGTTTACAATAGTTTTGCTGTGGTGGCAAATTCCATTCCTTTCTGGGCAAATGGCTTTGCGAGCTTCATTCCCGTCTCAGACACATACCAATGGTCGTTGGCGGTCGTTTTCAGATAGTCGTGGCATTTCAAGCACATGTACTGGGTGTTTTGTCTCAACGGCCTTTTTATACCGAGTATACTGCCACAACGCGTACACATTTTTCAGGGTCATAGCTGTTGGGAATCGTGTTGCACGTGTAACTTTCATCGTTTTTAATGTAGTCTGTAACACACACCCGTGGGTTGAATCTTGCACTTTTCCATTCCAGGAAGCCATTCGCGCTCTCTACCTTACATGTGGTGGAGATGGCAAAACACGGGGAAATTAATCCATTCCCCACACTTTTTTTTGCCAGCTTCTCGGCATCAGTATTTATAATAGTGGGTGCGTTTTTTTTTTATTGTGCTTCAGTATAATAACTATATACTTATATATATATATATATATATATACTATATATAATAAGTTATATATATATTAATATAATATATATATATATATATATATATATATGATATATAATCTTCTTTCATCTGCGTGCCTTGCGTTATGTTTCGCCTATTTTCATTTATTATTTTTAATATCTTTTTTCTTATCTAATCTTTCAATTCGTGGCGAATCCAATGTGTTTATCTGTGTATCCATTTCTTCTTTATTTAATTATTTTATATTTTTCTGGTTGCGTTTTCTCGCGATGGTTTTTGATGTGTTATTGACCTTACTGTATTTCTCATTAAAAGTCTGTATCCTAATAAGTTTCTATGGCGCGCTGTTATCATCTTTTGGCTGCATAGTTAACTCCGTAATATATTATATCCGATGTTCTTTCCGTAGATTCGATTTTAAGGTATGATGCTGAATATGACTTTTCTGAAAGGCTTTCTTTAATTTTTCTAGTTTCTAATTCAACGTTTGTGTCTCAACCACCAGCATGGTGGTTTCAATGTTCTGCTCCTCACTCATTGTCCTATTTTTTTCATACATACCTGAAACTGATACTCTAAATAGATAGCTTACCATTTTGTTCGATTTGATAACTCTACTTATTTTTCTCTTGATGCTTTTATCGGGCGCCCAGGCGCTCTCAAGTTGAATGCATCTTAAATGTTGTCTGAATCAAGTATTTATTTCGCATTAGTCATATTTTATTTGTTTTGTTTTGCCTACTGTCAATTTTTCCGCCTTTTTTCAGACGCCTTTTGGTCTCAGAGCCAATACCAACAGTTATATTTTCCACCTTTTCTTCTACAAACTTTTTGCACTAAATAGTTCTCAAACGTGCCTCCGTTGTTTCAACTTTTCAAATAACAAGAAAACACTAAGCAGAAATGGCGATAAGAAGTTGATTGACAAAAAGACTGAAAGAGCTTATTAGCAACACCCTGCCAACCAACACACCAAAATATCGGTCTGTTTATACTGCCAAAATTAATTTCTGAATTAATTGTTTCAGATAATCCCTAGAATTCCATTAAATGTGTCTGCAAGTACTCATGGCTTGAATCTAACCCCACATAAGACACACTGCCAGGTTGCGGGAAAATGTCAAGATTTGCGCAGCAAGCTATCGTGGAAGTGAATGAGACCAGGGATTGGTCACTTTTGGTGAAGGTAATTTTGCACCATGACATAAAAGATATACGCGAATGGTCCATTTTTTTAAAATAAATGTTGGAAAGTTACAACAGTTCAAAGATACATATTACATAAACGTTAATTATGTCAATAATCACAATAGCAACGTGAAAGTGCACGAAACGTTATACCAAACAGGAAAGTTAAAAAATTAACCTTTGCATGAAATGGATAACAAATTATAACCCAGTCATATCTTGGTCTTTGAAAAAATAATGGCATTGGAAAACATAATATGGAGATCAGCAGAAACTGAAGTGCCCCATCACAAAAGCAGAAATCTTCAACTCAGATATCAAGTTCTGTCTTACTGTATGGCTCTGGCAACATGGTAAAACAACGATCCAGAGAAAATTACAGACTTTCTATAATGGGTGCTCGCTTTAGAACTTGGATTTAAATGGTTGCGACAAGATCACCGCATATGGAACTATGCTGACAAGAAACGGGACAAGTAACAGTGGAAAAAGGAGTCAGAGAAGTCAACGATGGTGATGGATAAACGACCACATTAAGAAAACATAACTGACAGCATTATCAAGCAGTTCCTAGATTTAGAATATGGTGTCATGCTTTTAACACGTATGGACAGTTCGTTTTTAAGAAATGTCCATAGTTAACTATTATGTAGAAATCAAAAAAGTCAGTTAATCACTTTGGTGTAATTCAGACATATCGCCATTTGGCGCAGTATGTTTTTCTTATAAACTCTTTGGTGTTATCAGTGTCACAGTTGGTCCGTGACCAAAGCTTGGGCAGATCAATCACATCTTGCGAAATAGATGCTTAATGTTACCAGCAGATAACAGAATGAGAAAAGATATGGATCAGAAAACTTTGAAGGAACTACAGCGTTGCAATCAAGTATATAGAGAGAAAGAAAATTAAGTGGTGTCAGAATTCTCAAAATGTAGGCCCGATACATTACCACTACGCGGCCTACAACGTAGAAGATCAGGTATTCGACAAGGGTAGAACAATATCCACACTAATGCCACAACAACTTGAGCTCCCAGCATCCCAATTATGACACAATTGGCTCAAGACCGCAAACTTTAGCTCTCCACAATGCGCTTCACCGCAACAGTTGATGGAAAAAATGAAAGTAAACCTATTACGTATCAATCTAAAATTCTTAAACGTGTTTATTTTTAAAAACGCAATTTCAGTACAATTCTAGCATACACATTACCTCCTTATAGACATTATTGCGCTTCGCTATAAAGGCACTTAACATCCACCCCCGATTCAAGAGGGTGAGGGCATTATACGGCAGTCAAAAAAATAGAGGGATAAGAAAAACACATGGGAGAAGAATAATGGTGAGCAACGTGAAATTGAATTACAGAAGTCATGGACAGATTTTTA